>CM033469.1:245057923-245416050 GCA_019447015.1 Hymenochirus boettgeri
TAGTTTTTCAAACATCTGGAGGCACACCGTTTGAGAATTTCTGCTCTAGAAGATAGATCTATATGATATTCTATCATCTAGACGCATATAATATGCTAGATGATCAAGATGATCTAGATTATATATAACTGTAATAGGGATAAAGGGTCCCTAATATATATACATGTATATCATTAAAATATGAGCAATAATTTGTTAGTTAGTCCTTTGGGGAGCTGTTTGTTTAAGACTATTCTTACTGGTATTTAAAGGGAAAGTTCAGTGGAAAATATCATTATGTTTAAAATGTTTAGTATTATGCATACCTAGTTGTTCTACATATTCTCTTCAATTTTGAAAAATCAGTAGAATTTATACCCTTTGCTGTTCCCTGCTGTTGACATTGTTCCCAGAATGCACCACTTCCTTGGAATGTTCCTAACAGTAATTTCTACTGATTGGCTGTTGGATGGGTCAAAGATGCTCAGATCTCTACTGAGCAACTGAATCAACCCAGGCGCTGGGTCAAGGGCAAAATCATCATGGTCTCTATTAGAGGTCCTGCAAACAGGAAGTCAGTATTTCGGCTTCATTTATATATACACAGACACAATGCTGGATGGGCAGGTTAAGGTCATTAGGATAAAAAAAATACTGCTCTTTTTTCTGAAAAGCATATGTATTTGCACTGAACATTTAACATTTTAACATTTAGCACTTTTCTTCTTCCTAACCTTTTATTGTTTGCCAATAACAACAATAGATCAAATGCTTACTGACCACTAAAACGATCATATGAACAGGTTACAGTGTGTATTTGAAGAACAAAAGCACATTATAGAGTAATCAAATATAAAGGATCAGGTAGTATGCTTGGACAGAACTGTGCTATGATTATTAAAAGATTGGCAATACAGACACACAAAACCATTAGCTTTAGCTTCTATCTTTTTAACTCTTCAATTTTAAACATTGGCTAACAGTAACCCAGAATTTAGTGTTTACGTCACAAATAGTTTGCGAGTTGGGAGAACACTGCATTAAAGTAAACCCAAAGTATAAGACACTGTACTTTCTGCGTACCAAACAAGGTTCAGTTTCTTTATTATGCTGTGTTACTGTATTACCAACTACCTGACTGCAGATCTTAGGGGACCCTCTTTAATAACCAAATTAAATTAGCTTTACAGCTGTAAGATGCTTTGGAAACAAAATGTTCTTCCCTGTACAAAGACACTGCAGTTGGCATGGAAACGCTGTGAATCTGCCAAAGAAAAGATCACATAATAATATATGTTGGAGACCAGAATCGTTGTCATTCTTGCTTGTCAATGTACAGTTTTAACTACATCTTTATATGCAAAGGGAACGGAAAAGGGGCAGTTAGCGTTGAAATTAACTTCTATCATGGTGTAAACAGCAATTAACATTTGAATCCAGTTATACAATGTTTTACTTGTATGAACTTCCTCCTTATGTTAGTGTATATTTTTATGGACAAACACTACAGATATAGGCCTAAAGTTAAAGTGAGCAAGCTGGTTCACACTATGGGGCAAATTTATAAATGAGCGTTAACTTACTGCCACTGTTTTGCCAAAATTGGACTGCGCAATTAATCAAGTGGCGACATCCGGCAGCCAAGATTTAACATCAACGCGATTGGCTTTTCACCAATTTGCAAACATTGGATCCATTACCAATTGCTCATATTTATAAAGTGCCGGTAACGACTTTCTTGCGATAAGTTCTGCCATTTCAATTCACCAACTTTGGAGTGGCAGAAACGGGCGAGCTAAGCACTGTGCTTACTGGAGGGGGGGGCACACCTCTGCCACTGGGTGGGGTTTGCCCCTCCGGTTGGTGGGTGGGGGGCCGCACACTTCTGGTGGGGGGGGGGTTTGGGGAGCTGTACCTCTGCCGCTGCGGGGGGGGGGGGTGTTTCACCTTCTGGGGGCTGGAAACATTGGCTCTGTGTCAATGTTGCCTACTATAACACACTGTAGCTGATATAGCATGCATTGCTATGTGCTTTTTGTACGTGATCCGGGGTGTTTCTTGACCACTCTGGTAATGCCTTATATCCTTACTTTATATTTTTTTTTTTTTTTTACTTTCCGTGAATTTATTCCTGTAAACATGACATGCCTAGTGAAGGTTTGACTTGCGTGGGAAGACTCGTAAAAGGACGTGCTCTTTCATCTGTACTTAACGTTAGGTGTCTGGATGTTCTCAGTGGACAGCCCAGCTTTTTTGTTCCACGAACATAGCCCCGTGACTAACTGTTGTGAAACTTGGAAATTACAATGGTAATAAATAAATATGCCACTTCTAAAGGTATGTTACTTTTACAGTGAATGAAATAAAATACAATGAAACTGTATTTTCCGCAGAGATTTTTGTTTTGTTTTTATTTTGCTTCACGGTTCTTCAGTGACTGTATAATTAAGGTAAATTTCTATACAGCCTTATGGCAGACTTGCAGCATTTAAAGAATACAATACACAGAAGTCATAAACAACCGAAAGCATTTAGCCATTGGCCTTGTGCCTTTGTTATGGGCATTACCGTATATTCCTAAGTGAATTCTTCTAACCCTAGAAATAACAGGATTTTATAGGACTGTTAATGACTCGTGCAGAATGTATTGCAATAATCCTATAATAGTAATATCCTAACTGTAAGATTAGTATTAATTTGTTCTTGTATAGTGGTCTGTACCGTATTCAGGCATAATTGATTAGTACCACATAAACAGTAGACTGAAGGAAATCTATACTGTGAAATTGACTTTTTATAAATCTCCCCAAGCATTTTATAATTATTTGGACATTCAGGGTTATTCAATAAAAGTTTTAATCGTTTAAAATGGGGCTAATTTTGCCCCAACCAATCAGATTTTATTTAACATTTGAAAGCATCTGATTGGTTGGGGCAAAATTAGCACCATTTTTAACAATAAGAACTTTTATTGAATCTCCCTGATTGTCTGTCCAAGAATTGGTCTGTGTTCTTTTAACTTTCCTTTGCACCACAACCCCAAGGCTCTGAAGAGAGGCTTTGGTTGCATGGGGTGAAGAAGTTGAGTATTGTGAAAGTCAAAGATTCCAAGTATAGAATGAAAATTGTTCAACATAACTACAGTGTGTTGGCTAACAGATGGATACAGATTTATCCATCACAGATGGATAACAGTATTAAGTGTGCTTGTTGCTACACTACAGAAATACAGTGTATTTGTGGGACCTTTATATTTGTGTGGATTTGTTTATGTAACAAACATAAAATAGATTCTTCCGCGCTATTAGCTATGAGCTGTTAGCGATGAAGAATCTATTTTATGTTTGTTATTTACTTGTTTACAAAGGATCCTCTGTCTTTGTACTCAGAGCGCTTTTTTATATAATTCTCTGCACTCAGGACTGGCCTTAGGATAACTAGCACCCTGCCCAAGATTTACAGGCGCCCCTGGGCATGCACAATATGGTGAATGCTGCTTGCCTTGGCCTGCTTTAAATCAAATCTATCACCTGCACTTACTGTCTTTCAGTATCAGCTTGTATATATTGTGAGTTATATCATTACATAATACGTAACACACTAAATGCACAGAGAGAACATGACAGCCTACAGACATCTAAGTTAAGGCTTTACTAGCTTGTGCACCCTGGTATCAAAGGCCGGCCCTGAGTGCACTTACGTCATTAGTTTATTTACTTTATTACACTTATCACTTATATATGTTTATGTTTTAGTGTATTTTCTTATATATATATTTATACTTTTAGGACTAGATTTGTTGACTTTTAAGCTTCATCTATATTATTGGTATCTATATATATATTTTTTTTATATGTAGCATGGCAGTGTGATATATGGGTGTGTGGATTTACATGTATTTTATATGCATGTAGACACACGCACATATATAGATACTGTATATACATATTTTAACATTTATGTGCCAAAGGTGCCATTGATACTGCAAGAGTGGGTCTGTCACAATGGAGCAGCAGGTGCCACTATTGGGCATAGTATACTGCCTGATAATGACAATGTTTTTTATTGTAGCAATAAAGCAAATCATTTCAGCTCTATTTGTTGCTTGTGAAGGTTCTCATTCATCCAGGTCATGTTATATCTGTTGTAATCAATTAGATCAACTGGACTTGAAATGTAGTTCTTGAAGACGTTTCGCTAGTCATCCGACTGGCTTTCTCAATTCAGAATGACTTGTACAAGAATCTGTGGCAATTATGTACCCTGGAAAATCCCAATTAGCATATCACAGCCAGGTGTTAAGGGCGTGATTGGATAGTGGCTAAGAGGTGTTATAGGAACGCCCAGAGTAAGGTGTTAAAACAGCATTGTACATGGCAGACAGTTGGTGTCGAACCCCCCCCCCCCCCACCTCTATTTAGGCTTGGTTTCTTATTTTCACATAAATGGCCTCCTAACACCTCCTTGAACCAGTCACGTTCCTTCGCCAGTATGTTAACATTACAATCTTCAAAGGTATGTCCTTTACCTTAAGATGCAGATACACGGCTGAGTCCTGACCGAGGAATTGGCTCTTCTGTGCTGGGCCATACGTGATGCAGTTGCTGTTTGGTCTCCCCCACATACAAACAGAGCATTCTTCACTGCACTGCACTGCATATATGATGTCGTTTTCTGTGTTTAGGTATTGGGTCTTTGGATGTACCAATTGCTGCCTCATCAGTGTGTTGTTGGTTTAAAGCAGACAGGATACATAATTGCCACAGATTCTTGTACAAGTCATTCTGAATTGAGAAAGCCAGTCAGATGACTAGCGAAATGTCTTCAAGAACTACATTTCAAGTCCAGTTGATCTAATTGAATACAACAGATATAGCTCTATTTGTTGTTTCTGAGAGCAGCACTGTAAATATTTGGGTACTGTCTGCAATTTGGCCATTTTTTTTTTCTTTTAAACCTTTGTGGAATGTTGCATGGAAACTCCCACACCGTCAGAAAAGTGACACTGTCTGAGCTGCCAGGGAGTGTTTGACATAATTTGCTAGTGACAACATATGGGAGAGTTTATTGATTCTGCCCTGCCAGGAAACACTAACCAGAACCATTGCGTGATATTTACTTTTAGGAAGTGTTCAATAAATGTGTCTTCTTTTTATTAGTTGCTGCTAGCGAGACACCATTGAAAGATAAAGGAAAAGTTTCCTGAATCCATTTTGTAGGCTTGCTACCTTGTCACATTGCTGACACTTGTTACAGATTGCTGTCAGTGACATCAGTACGAATACAGAATTGCTGGCACTTGCTTACAGCAAAAGGCTCATTTTTCCTCCTTATTTAATGTTCTTTACATTTGAAGAGAAACCTGGCTCTAGGGAAACCCTATATAGACCAGAAACAGAAACTGAAAAATAAAACAATGTATAAGTTGTCTTTTTATGCGATTCCTAACTAAAGATATATCTGTTTGCAATAAATAAAATCTCACACTGCAGAAAGCCCTCCAGTTGTTTCCACTTTCAGTTTTACATTCCTAGGGGGATTATTTAATATAAGGTGCAAAAAAATTACCTTTCTTAATTTGCAGCAACCAATCAGATGTTATCAAATGTTCTCTAACTGCAGTAGACCAGTAAAAAGGTAACATTTGAGTGGTTGAGGCTAATTAAAGGACAATTATACTCACCTTCCCTCCGCTCCTCTTTGGGGATCTGTACTCTGCCTCTGCGGGGGGGGGGGGTGTTTCACCTTCTGGGGGCTTGCAAACATTGAGCAATCAATTGTTCAATGTTTGCCTACATATAAAACACACACTGTAGCTGATATAGCAATGCATTGCTATGTGCTTTTTGTACGTGATCCGGGGTGATTTTAACTTGACACTCTGGTAATAGCCTATATCCTTACTTTATATAAAATATACTTTTTTTTTTTTTTTTACTTTCCGTGAATTTATTCCTGTAAAACTAATGCAACTAGTGAAACAAAGGTTTGACATTGCGTGGGAAGACCTACGTAAAAGGAACAATGTGCTCTTTCATCTGTACTTTAACGTTAAGGTTTCTGTATGTTCTCAGTGCAGCCACATAACAACAGTGACTAACTGTTGTAAACTTGGAAATTACAATGGTAATAAATAAATATGCCACTTCTAAAGGTATGTTACTTTTACAGTGAATGATAAATACAATGAAACGTTATTTTCCGCAGAGATTTTTTTTTTTTTATTTTGCTTCACGGTTCTTCAGTGACTGTATAATTAAGGTAAATTTCTATACAGCCTTATGCAGACTTGCAGCATTTAAAGAATACAATACACAGAAGTCATAAACAACCGAAAGCATTTAGCCATTGGCCTTGTGCCTTTGTTATGGGCATTACCGTTATTCCTAGTGAATTCTTCTACCCCTAGAAATAACAGATTTTATAGGACTGTTAATGACTCTTGCAGAATGTATTGCAATAATCCTATAATAGTAATATCCTAACTGTAAATTAGTATTAATTTGTTCTTGTATAGTGGTCTGTACCGTATCAGGCATAATTGATTAGTACCACATAAACAGTGACGTGAAGGAAATCTATACTGTGAAATTGACTTTTTATAAATCTCCCCAAGCATTTTATAATTATTTGGACATTCAGGGTTATTCAATAAAGTTTTAATCGTTTAAAATGGGGCTATTTTTGCCCCAACCAATCAGATTTTATTTAACATTTGAAGCATCTGATTGGTTGGGGCAAAATTAGCACCATTTTTAACAATAAGAACTTTTATTGAATCTCCTGATTGTCTGTCCAAGAATTGGTCTGTGTTCTTTTAACTTCCTTTGCACCACAACCCCAAGGCTCTGAAGAGAGGCTTTGGTTGCATGGGTGAAGAAGTTGAGTATTGTGAATTCAAAGATTCCAAGTATAGAAGAAAATTGTTCAACATAACTACAGTGTGTTGGCTAACAGATGGATACAGATTATCCATCACAGATGGATAACATTATTAGTGTGCTTGTTCTACACTACAAAAATACAGTGTATTTGTGACCTTTATATTTTGTGTGATTTGTTTATGTAACAAACATAAAATAGATTCTTCCGCGCTATTAGCTATGAGCTTTTAGCGATGAAGAATCTTTTTGTTTGTTATTTACTTGTTTACAAAGGATCCTCTGTCTTTGTACTCAGCGCTTTTTTATATAATTCTCTGCACTCAGGACTGGCCTTAGGATAACTAGCACCCTGCCCAAGATTTACAGGCGCCCCTGGGCATGCACAATATGGTGAATGCTGCTTGCCTTGGCCTGCTTTAAATCAAATCTATCACCTGCACTTACTGTCTTTCGGTATCGCTTGTATATATTGTGAGTTTTATCATTACATAACGTAACCACTAAATGCACAAAGAACATGACAGCCTACAGACATCTAAGTTAAGGCTTTACTAGCTTGTGCACCCTGGTATCAAAGGCGGGCCCTGAGTGCACTTACGTCATTAGTTTATTTACTTTATTACACTTCACTTATATATTTTTATGTTTTGTGTATTTTCTTAATATATATTTATACTTTTAGGACTAGATTTGTGACTTTTAAGCTTCATCTATATATTGGTATCTTATATTATTTTTTTTATATGTAGCATGGCAGTGTGATATATGGGTGTGTGGATTTACAGGTATTTTATATGCTGTAACACACGCACATATATAGATACTGTATATACATATTTTAACATTTATGTGCCAAAGGTGCCATTGTACTGCAAGAGTGGGTCTGTCACAATGGAGCAGCAGGTGCCACTATTGGGCATAGTATACTGCCTGATAATGACAATGTTTTTTTGTAGCAATAAAGCAAATCATTTCAGCTCTATTGTTGCTTGTGAAGGTTCTCATTCATCCGTCATGTTATATCTGTTGTAATCAATTAGATCAACTGGACTTAAAATGTAGTTCTTGAAGACTTTTTCGCTAGTCATCCGACTGGCTTTCTCAATTCGAATGACTTGTACAAAATCTGTGGCATATGTACCCTGAAAATCCCAATTAGCAATCACAGCCAGGTGTTAAGGGCGTGATTGGATAGTGGCTAAGAGGTGTTATAGGAACGCCCAAAGTAAGGTGTTAAAACAGCATTGTACATGGCAGACAGTTGGTGTCAAACCCCCCCCCTCTATTTAGGCTTGGTTTCTTTATTTTCACATAAATGCCTCCTTAACACCTCTCTTGAACCATTCACGTTCCTTCGCCAGTATGTTAACATTACATCTTCAAAGGTATGTCCTTATCCTTAAGATGCGATACACGGCTGAGTCCTGACCCAGGAATTGGCTCTTCTGTGCTGGGCCATACGTTGATGCAGTTGCTGTTTGGTCTCCCCCACATACAATCAGAGCATTCTTCACTGCACTGCCACTGCATATAGTGTCCTTTTCTTGTGTTTAGGTATTGGGTCTTTCGGATGTACCAATTGCTGCCTCATTTTGTTTTTCGGTTTAAAGCAGACGGATACATAATTGCCACAGATTCTTGTACAATTCATTCTGAATTGAGAAGCGTCAGATGACTAGCGAAAGTCTTCAAGAACTACATTTCAAGTCCAGTTGATCTAATTGAATACAACAATATAGCTCTATTTGTTGTTTCTGAGAGCAGCACTGTAAAATTTTGGGTACTGTCTGCAATTTGGCCATTTTTTTTTTCTTTTAAACCTTTGTGGAATGTTGCATGGAAACTCCCACACCGTCAGAAAAGTGACACTGTCTGAGCTGCCAGGGAGTGTTTGACATAATTTGCTAGTGACAACATATGGGAGAGTTTAGATTCTGCCCTGCCAGGAAACACTAACCAGAACCATTGGTGATATTACTTTTAGGAGTGTTCAATAAATGTGTCTTCTTTTTATTAGTTGCTGCTAGCGAGACACCATTAAAGATAAAGGAAAAGTTTCCTGAATCCATTTTGTAGGCTTGCTACCTTGTCACATTGCTGAAACTTGTTACAGATTGCTGTCAGTGACATCAGTACGAATACAGAATGCTGGCACTTGCTTACAGCAAAAGGCTCATTTTTCCTCCTTATTTAATGTTCTTTACATTTGAAGAGAAACCTGGCTCTAGGAAACCTATATAGACCAGAAACAACTGAAAAATAAAACAATGTATAAGTTGTCTTTTATGCGATTCCTACTAAAGATATATCTGTTTGCAATAAATAAAATCTCACACTGCAGAAAGCCCTCCGTTTGTTTCCACTTTCAGTTTTACATTCCTAGGGGATTATTTAATAATAGGTGCAAAAAATTACCTTTCTTAATTTGCAGCACCCATCAGATGTTATCAAATGTTCTCTAACTGCAGTAGACCAGTAAAAAGGTAACATTTGAGTGGTTGAGGCTAATTAAAGGACAATTATACTCACCTTCCCTCCCGCCTCTTCTTTGGTCAGTACCTTTTACCCAGGTGAGGACCTGAACTGCTAGGTCCTCACCACTGGGTTCTCTTAACTTGCAGCACAGCTTACTGAAACGCTGCTCTGGTAGGCTCCCCCCAATAGGAAGGCACGCTCGTGCAGAGCGTGCCTTCCTATTGGCCACGTTGCCAGGGGCAGAGCTACCAGAGCAGCGTTTCAGTAAGGCTGTGCTGCAAGTTACGCAAACCCAGTGGATTCTTTGGTCAGTACCTTTTACCCTAGCGGTTCAGTCCTCACCCTGGGAAAAGGTACTGACCAAGAAAGAGGAGCGAGGGAAGGTGAGTGTAATTTTTTTAATAGCTCAGGCAAATTTTTGCACCTCTTGCTGTTTGGGGGGGTTACTGTAGATATTGGGTTGCTATTATGAAAACAATTGTAATCTATATAAATGGCTTTATTCTTGCTTTGTCTGTTGTTATTTTTGAGAGTCCTTTAATTTAAAGAAAATAGAGGTTCAACGCTACATCCCACTTTTATTTACTGGGCCCTTAATCTTTTGGTCTTCCTGCTACACCCTTCTTCCAGTTCACTGCTTGGTAACCTTCATATGAACTGACATCAACCTTTCTTCTTTTGCCAACAAAATGATATTGCCATTTATTCTGTACTTTTTCATGGAAATTTTTTTAACCACTTTATGTTGTTTAGGGATATTCACCAGGGATAAAGTTGTTCAACCAGATTCTCCACCATATGTACGTCATTGCTTTGTATATTTTGTACAGAATGTACAGAGTGCTAGGGAGTGGTTGTTAAGTTGTGAAAAGTTTTGTACACGTTCAGAAAATAAACACATGCAAATCTGTATGACTGTAAAGGGAATTAACCTGCTTTCCGTATATGTGGGTTTTGCTTTCTGTTCAAAAAATTGTGGGAATAAACAATTTATAAAGACTTATTTATCTTAAAGGGGAATTTCAGTGCAAAACATATACTATTCAGAAAACAGAGCAGTATTTTCCATCCCAATGACCTAATCTCCCAATTCAGCATTCTGTCTGTGTATAATAAATGCAACCGAAATACTGACTTCCTGTTTGCAGGACGACTAGTAGAGACTGTTATGGTCTGCATTTGATCCAGCACCTGGGTTGATTCAGTTGCTCAGTAGGATTGAGCATGTTTGATCCATCCAACAGCCAATCAGTAGAAATAAACTGTTAGGAACATTCCAGGATGTGGTGCATTCTGGGGAAGAAGAAGGACTGTTAGAACCTCACTAATGACAACAACAAAATGGAGAGAGACATGTAGAATAACTAAGAAGGCATTACACAAACTACAATTTAACAAATATTGATAATTTCCACGAACTGTCCCTTTAAATAAAAGAAATACAATTTTATTACACAGCAGCCCCATTACCAAAATTAATTAAATATGCCAATATTGGAGCACATTCCCATATATGCAGTGCTAGGTGACGATCGAAATTATGCTGATGTGGCCAATCAGCAAAATTTCAGCCACAACCGTGTTTTTGCACACAGCGTAATTTTAGAGGGGAGTGCTCCTTCTGCGCTCCTGCTCTCCTTTGCCAAAAAGGGCTGAGTTTACCAATTTGGATGCCATAATAGTGTTAATCTTTAAATCCTTCAAAAATAGACTATAGAAGTGAATGACAGCAACATTTTTTCCCACATGACAGGACAGAACCATACTAAGACTCTCAGGGGCTTAAGCAGAGAAAACAGTCAGATTTAGAATCAAAAGAGTTCTCAACAATTTATAAAAGTGGCTGAATTATATATATATGGTTTATGTATTTTGAAGAGCAAGTACAGAAGTTATGTAAATTAGGTTTTATAAGGAATATTTTTTGGAACTATACATATTCTATTCCTAATATACAGCTATCTTTGTCGTTATCCTAGACAAATGTGTCTTGAAGTGGAGGATATCCAGTTGTCTGCCTGAAGATGCTTAGAATCAACAATTATCTTTTAAAGGGCCATACTTTTCTCTGCTTACAATAAACAAAAGGACATATAAATAGAGATGTATGATTTGCTTCAATTCCTATCTCTTTTGCTAATAGTTGCAGCATCAATAGATGCCTGGAACTTTAAAGGGTATATAGGTTTGCTGTCACTGTGTCATTTTCATCCTGGCAGGAAATAGACACTTTTTAAAAGATAAACTGCAGTGCACACATGTAATCTTATTAATTGAAGCTTCTGATAGCTTTATCACTGGCCACACAAGAGTGACTTCATAGTGAAATATTGTTCATTTAGCTATAAATGTATTGCTGTTGTGTTTTCGGATGGCTAATTCTGGCTAATTCTTATTTTGTCATTTTCAGAAAAGACTGCCCTCAAGTTCAACATTCACCCTGGAAGACAGTGGCTATCAGACATCTGAACAAAGCACCATAGAATGGATAATGACAACGCTTCTGTGTTTGACATCTACCTTGTAAGTTTCCGCAGCCATTGGACAGATGGCGCCATGATGGGAAATCAGATTTTTTAAATGTTTTCTGATCAATGCTATACAATTGAAACTTAGCCCCTGTAGCCTTGTATTAATGGGCTTTTTTGTATATTACCCACAGGGGGTTTGTTTCACTGTCGCTCCCCATTTGCCCACCCCGTTACCCCCACTTTTCTGCATCCCCATCCAGCGATGAGGCCAATAGGAAGGCACGCTCGTTGCAGAGCGTGCCTTCCTATTGGCCACGTTGCCGACGGGGGCAGAGCCTACCAGAGCAGCGTTTCAGTAAGGCTGTGCTGCAAGTTACGCAAACCCAGTGGTGAGGACCTAGCGGTTCAGGTCCTCACCCTGGGTAAAAGGTACTGACCAAAGAAGAGGAGCGGAGGGAAGGTGAGTGTAATTTTCTTTTAATAGCTCAGGCAAATTTTTGCACCTCTTGCTTTTTGGGGGGGTAATACTGTAGATATTGGGTTGCTATTATGAAAACAATTGTAATCTATATAAATGGCTTTATTCTTAGCTTTGTCATGTTGTTATTTTTGAGAGTCCTTTAATTTAAAGAAAAATAGAGGTTCAACGCTACATCCCACTTTTATTTACTGGGCCCTTAATCTTTTGGTCTTCCTGCTACAAACCCTTCTTCCAGTTCACTGCTTGGTAACCTTCATATGAACTGACATCAACCCTTTCTTCTTTTGCCAACAAAATGATATTGCCATTTATTCTGTACTTTTTCATGGAAATTTTTTTAACCACTTTATGTTGTTTAGTGGATATACACCAGGGATAAAGTTGTTCAACCAGATTCTCCACCATATGTACGTCATTGCTTTGTATATTTTGTACAGAATTGTACAGAGTGCTAGGGAGTGGTTGTTAAGTTGTGAAAAGTTTTGTACACGTTCAGAAACTAAACACATGCAAATCTGTATGACTGTAAAGGGAATTATACCTGCTTTCCGTATATGTGGGTTTTGCTTTCTGTTCAAAAAAATTGTGGGAATAAACAATTCTATATAAAGACTTATTTATCTTAAAGGGGAATTTCAGTGCAAATACATATACTATTCAGAAAACAGAGCAGTATTTTCCCATCCCAATGACCTTAATCTCCCAATTCAGCATTCTGTCTGTGTATAAATAAATGCAACCGAAATACTGACTTCCTGTTTGCAGGACGACTAGTAGAGACTGTTATGGTCTTGCACTTGATCCAGCACCTGGGTTGATTCAGTTGCTCAGTAGAGATCTGAGCATGTTTGATCCATCCAACAGCCAATCAGTAGAAATAACTGTTAGGAACATTCCAAGGATGTGGTGCATTCTGGGAAGAAGAAGGACTGTTAGAACCTCACTAATGACAACAACAAAATGGGAGAGAACATGTAGAATAACTAAGAAGGCATTACACAAACTAACAATTTAACAAATATTGATAATTTCCACTGAACTGTCCCTTTAAATAAAAGGAAATACAATTTTATTACACAGCAGCCCCATTACCCAAAATTAATTAAATATGCCAATATTGGAGCACATTCCCCATCATATAGCAGTGCTAGCAAAAAAATTTCAGCCACAACCGTGTTTTTGCACACAGCGTAATTTTAGAGGGGAAGTGCTCCTTCTGCTCCTCCTGCCTCCTTTGCCAAAAAGGGCTGAGTTTAACCAATTTTGGATGCCATAATAGTGTCTAATCTTTAAATCCTTCAAAAATAGACTATAGCAAGTGAATGACAGCAACATTTTTTCCCACATGACAGGACAGCACCCATACTAAAGACTCTCAGGGGCTTAAGCAGAGAAAACAGTCAGATTTAGAATCAAAAGAGTTCTCCAACATTTATAAAAGTGGCTGAATTATATATATATATGGTTTATGCTATTTTTGGAAGAGCAAGTACAGAAGTTATGTAAATTTAGGTTTTGTATAAGGAATATTTTTTGGAACTATGCATATTCTATTCCTAATACTGCAGCTATCTTTGTCAGTCTATCCTAGACAAATGTGTCTTGACAGTGGAGGATATCCAGTGGTCTGCCTGAAGATGCTTAGAATCAACAATTATCTTTTTAAAGGGCCATACTTTTCTCTGCTTACAATAAACAAAAGGACATATAATATAGAGATGTATGATTTGCTTCAATTCCTATCTCTTTTGCTAATAGTTGCAGCATCAATAGATGCCTGGAACTTTAAAGGGTATATAGGTTTGCTGTCACTGTGTCATTTTCATCCTGGCAGGAAATAGACACTTTTTAAAAGATAAACTGCAGTGCACACATGCTAATCTTTATTAATTGAAGCTTCTGATAGCTTTATCACTGGCCACACAAGAGCTGACTTCATAGTGAAATATTGTTCATTTAGCCTATAAATGTATTGCTGTTGTGTTTTCGGATGGCTAATTCTGGCTAATTCTTATTTTGTCATTTTCAGAAAAGACATGCCCTCAAGTTCAACATTCACCCTGGAAGACAGTGCCTATCAGACATCTGAACAAAGCACCATAGAGATGGATAATGACAACGCTTCTGTGTTTGACATCTACCTTGTAAGTTTCCGCAGCCATTGGACAGATGGCGCCATGATGGGAAATCAGATTTTTTTTAAATGTTTCTGATCAATGCTATACAATTGAAACTTAGCCCCTGTAGCCTTGTATTAATGGGCTTTTTTGTATATTACCCACAGGGGGTTTGTTTCACATTGTTCATAAACATAACTGCCAGAAAAGTTATAGCCTGCAGGAAAATTAAAGGACATTATATCAGGGATTAATGAGTGATTCTATTTCAAATGAAGAAAGAATAAAGTAAAAATGATCATGAGTTATTGAAATGCAGATTTTAATACAACCTTGTTTCTAGTAGTCAACAGTAGTACAGTTTAATGCAATCCATACAGCTACTTACAGGGGCAATGCTATAATGGCCACTAACTGGACAAATTAGTGTAAATCCACGGGATCTTGTGAAGGTAAGATACACCACTTATAACATTATAACATTGCCTGATGCATGTATAAAGGAAGTCCTCCAATCACCAGGTGGTCTGGTAACCCTAACAAATGTCTGTTGGTCACGGCAAATTCGGCCACGGCTGGATTTGTGACCGATTGATCGTGCGTTCCCATAGGGAACCGCATGATCATTTGGAATTTTCTGACATGCCCAATCATTCGTTCGTCCGATCTGGACGCCCGCCCCACACCAGCCGATATTTTCGGGCGATCGACCGAAAGTGACGTGAATCGGTCGGTCGGCCGAAAAAATTGGCTGGTGTGTACATAAGACACAAGTGACCCATATCCTTTACTTAGATAAGAAACAAACAAATGGGTATCTCTTTCCATACTGCTAGGTGTAGAACAAGTATGTAAAAAAACAGTATGACCTTGATGGCCTTTGTTTGTGTAAATCTCAGCATGGAAAATATACTTAGTGTAATTAGACTACGGTAGTAGTTTGACTCATTATTGCTTTCTCAAGGATATTTATATCCTGCCCTTAGGGTCTTAACAAGCCAGACTTTAAGAATATATAGGCAATTACAGTACAGGCGAGTTCATTATATACTTAATACAGGAGGACTCCCCTACCCTTAAATTGGATACACAGCTAACAGTAGTTCTCTTTGGTCTTCCTTGGCCAGATTTCTTCTCATTAGATTTAATTTATATGGTCATGTGCTTATTGGATTGCTGCGCAAAACACAAATAGTAAGGATCTATATTTTCAGGCTACGTTTGTTTTATTCTTCTATTTCGCTCTGGAAACTATCAGGTTAGATAGGTGATGTATTAACTCTTCTGTTTGTAATTCCATTGTCAAAATGATCATGTTCAGTTGCAATGGGAGCTGTTAGATAACACAGTTGGATGCCACACGCAAGCGACGCCCTGGTGCTACTCTGCTAATCTTTTCTTCTGCATGTTTTCCAGGATATTATGGGTGTTAACTTGTCAGTTCCTTCCTTATTTTCACTAAAATTGAGTCAGAGGTGAAAAACAAAATAAAGATTGAAAATCATTAGTAGCATGCCATAGACATCCATTCTACAGTGATCTCAAGGTCCATAGTGCCAGGGCCAAGGTGACTTACAGTATAATCATTGTGAACTGGGGCTTTGTCAATTTTTCATTAACTGTTTGATCACATTCATAATATATCTTCATCATTCAGGGCTTGTTCAAACTAAGCCAAAAACACACAGGGCTAACATTTCTTTCCATTGCAAACTTACCTAACATTCACACTAATGTGTTGCTATGCACTAAGATGCTACATGCGTTAATGTCAACAATCCACTAAAATATAATTTAATAATTCCCTCCAGCTCCATAGCTGGTACACATACCTATTATTTCCACAAGTTATTTCAGTGATGAGCCTGTTCACAGAGAAGCACATACAGATGGGTAAACTAAAAACAAAGATCACTCAAAGGCATTTTAGAATGGTAGGCAGACAGACTAGTCAAAATAATAAATAGGATAAAAATTGCCCAGCATGTTCTGCAACTAAAAAACCAAGTATTGTTTAATAATATTGCTATATGTGTGTGGCTTAAGCTAGGTACACATCATACAATAATTCACCCGGCCGACTGACATTCCAGTGTCTGAATGGTCAGGCTGAATTATTGTACTGGCTTCTTGTGGTGACCGACTGACGACCATTTGTTCGCCTGAACCGGACGAACGCACAATCAGACTGGACAGAAAACCGCGTCCGATCGTACGGTTCTCTACGAGACAGCACTCTCGGTTGTGATTACTGTCGGATGCGGCTGCTTTTGCCGAACAGTCTTCTGGCCGACCGGTCGAAAGTCATTGAGAAGGAAAGTGCAGTTGTAATGAGGAAATATAGCCCAATGAGTACACACACTTTGCCAGAGTGCATTTCTTATTGGTTGGCCAGAGACTGAGGCAAACAGACAGACCCCTTTGCGCAAGATTAAAGGGGATCATACTGTATGTCATTTTCAGCTGAATGTGCAAAAGCAGGCCTAACTGCATTAGGGCTATTTTTCTATATTGCTTTGTGTAGCTCTTTGTTTCCCTGTTAATTTCTCCTTTAAGGGCACGGCCACACAGCAACGCAAACAAAATCGCACATGGAATCGCATGTGATTTCATGTGCGATTTCGTTGCGTGTGCGCATGCGTTTTTTAATTAAGTATTGGAAAATGCATGCGATTGTGGAACGCAAAGCGCAATCGCATTCGGTGCGTTACCACGATTCCAATGATTTGAAAAAAGCACAAGCGCACAAAAATTGCAGCAGTGTGGCCTAGCCCTAAGAATCCCCAATTATCTATCATTGGACACATAGTGGATTTAAAAAAACATTTTGTGTTTGCATTTATTGACATGTTGACTTAAGTTAATACAGTGCTTACTTTTAAAGCAATGCTGACATCTATTGGTAAATCATACATGTGCCCATTTATACTGAGAAATGTATACCACAGAGGTTACATTCCAGGCAATTTATCATTGTCATGCGGCCAATCAAAGGTAGGAATAGGATTTAATACCTCCCTGGGATAGAGAATGTCAAAAAAAACTATTTTGGGGGAGAATTTTAAGTATAATATAAAGGACAATTATAATTACCTCCCCACAACTCTACCTTCTTATCGTTATTAAGGACCTAAACTGTCCTCATCCCTGGTTTAAACTTGATCACCTGTTTTGTTTACATTAAAGGACAATTATACTCAACTTCCCTCTGCTCCTCTTCCTTAGTACTTTCTACCCAGGGTGAGGACCTGAACCGCTAGGTCCTCACCCCTGGGTTCGCTTAACGTGCGGCTCCGCCCCCTCCTCTTCTTGCACGACAAGGCCAATAGGTAGGCACGCTAGTTGCAGCTTACAATGCCTTGTGTATATGGGACTTGGAAAGTTGATTATATCATTTGTCAGGCTTTACCCCCCATTAGTTATCTATAATGCAAGCTCATTGCAATTTGTTTGCGTGTGAGAAACACAGAGCAGTGCATGTCAATGTGGATGGCCACACTGCATGCACTGCAATCTGTCTGCAGATTGCATGCGATCAGGACTTTTTTTTACTGGTGGTTTCCTTGCTATTACACTTTACTAGGCACAGTGAAGCACAGAGTTACACAACCCCTTATATTCTACATTAAATATAACTAAAGGTACTTGTGATAAACCGTTGTGCTTTTAATAATCAATTTTCTATTTAGAGAAGGTGGTGTGTGTATATATATATATAGAGAGAGAGAGAGAGAGAGAGAGAGAGAGAGAGAGAGAGAATTCAATATAGGCACTCACTCTTGGTAGTATACTTGCCCAGGTGCAGTCCAATTCCAAAGTTGAATAAAAAGAAGATGGGGCAATGTAGAGGTCTTTTCCAAAACGTTTATTCATATACAGGGTTATTCAATAAATCAGGACTTTTTTTTACTGGTGGTTTCCTTGCTAAAAAAAAAAAAAAAAAAAAATGCTCCAACCAATCAGATCTTAGAGAAAAATTGAAATCTAAGATCTGATTGGTTGGAGCAAAATTAGCAAAAAAAAAAAATGTAGTCCACCTGTGCAAACAGTGGACTACATATACTGTAAAGTTCATGCTTACAAGCTAGTGTTTAGGATCTCACAGAATATTTTATTGAGCCTTGTAATATATAAACATACAGTAACTTTTGTTTATGGAATTTATTAAAACACATTTCTCCCTTTTCCATTTTGCAGTAAAGTTATCTAGGCACCAGGAAACAATTTTGAGAAGGCTGTGTATAAAGGATGGTTTGCTCCAAGGAAGGGATCTTAGACTTTGTCCTTGACTTGAAAACAGTAGTCAGACTGACCTTCAGTCTAGGGCCTTGGCATACCCGGCAGATGGAAATGTTGAATGTGTTACAGTCTTT
Source organism: Hymenochirus boettgeri (assembly GCA_019447015.1). Classification (NCBI taxonomy): domain Eukaryota; kingdom Metazoa; phylum Chordata; class Amphibia; order Anura; family Pipidae; genus Hymenochirus; species Hymenochirus boettgeri. Next base: position 245,076,704 of record CM033469.1, read on the forward strand.
TTCTGGAACTGAAAAGTACTATTATAATGTGAACGTTCCCTTTCTGTTGTTGTAACACACCCAGGATCTGGCAAATGATAGTCATTTGGAGGATACTTCATTATCCGTTTGCATGATCCTCATGTTAATGTCTCAAGCAAGATCAGTGATCTGTCAACCTGCTAAAGTTAAACAACTCCCACCCGGAGCTCTCTACATGCTATGTCAATGAAACAGCTTTTTATTTTTGAAATAATCAATTAATTCTGTCTTGTTGGTCTGTAAAATAATTTCATGCTACAATTTTTCATACATGTGCACACTATGGGGAAGAAAGCTTCTTTACAGATATTTTCAGTATGTTTACTAGAGCATTTGAAGAAAATGTGCTATTTATAACTAAGCCTTATGTCGTGTACATACATTGTCTTTGAAATACTGTGATCTAGTTGGCTTGTAAAAGAGGAATTATAATTTATTTAGAATAAAATAAATGTATACTATAGTTTTATTGATGAAAGAAATAAAATATTTTGTTCCCATTGTTTTTTTTAATGTAGTAACTCTTGCCCATAAAAACAAAGACAGCAACTTCTCACCAAAGGCTTTCTCATTTAAGAATCATGGAAGATTTCACTGTCAAGCATATCATTTCAGATCTAATTCCTGGAGATCAGGACCCAAATGTTACAAAATATGTGAAGAAGGGACTATGCCACACCTTTACATTACTTTTAGATGGCAACTATACTGTCCATGCCATCTATAAATAAATATATGAAAGTAGCCCATTCTATGAAGTATCTGTGTTGCTGCATGCCTTCAATCCAGTACTTGTTTTGCTGAGCTTCAGTGTTCTCCTTCCCACTCTCAATTGACTCCTCTTTCCATCTGACATGACTTTCTGTGAAGTCAAGTATGATCAGTAATCACATTGAGTCAACACTGGGTTTCTAAACATGCAATTAACACATTTCAACTATCACTATTTCAGTTACAGCAAAACTGTACACAGCAGTAGTAAGGCCAAATGCCTTACTATCAAACTCTTCTGCTGTGTGCAGTATTGCTGTAACTGAAATGACAGTTTAAAATGTAAGATGCTTTAGACTGGATAAAAATAGGGGACAGATCAAACAGAAAAAAACAGTACAATAATAGTTGGGAAGAATTATAGTTTGCAGTAATTGGCAATTTTAAAAAAACATTTTTTTTCAGGATAATTATGGAGGGAATAGACTACGTTATTATAAAGGGGTATAAAGGGCATGTCCACCGCCAAAATTGAAATTTAACTCCATACTGGCCCCAATCTGTAGTGTACAAAAATCCCCTTGCTATGCCCCTCCAAAGTCAGGAAACTGCAGTTTAGAAGCTGTCAGTGACTCATCCTGTGCCTGTGTCTGCCTTAATCTCGACAAGGTTTGAGGCATACGCAGGAGAGTCCTCCCCCCCTCCCTATCCCTCCTGTTTTGCTCTCCAAACCCCTTGGTAATATTGTAGTTATTGGTCCCCCAGCCCCAACCACCATAAGAGAATTTTGAGAAAGTCCCCCCGATAGTTACTTACCTCTCTCCCCCGGCATTCTGAGCAGCCGGCAGACATGTCTCTTATTGGCTGAGAGACAGCTAATCAGGGACGCGACTGCCGGTCCCACCTCGTTTGCAGTTCCGTGCAAGCAGAGGGCCGGGCAGGGTGGCGGAGGAAAGAGGTAAGGTAAGTAACTATCGGGGCACTTTCTCAAAAATCTAATATGGCGGTTGGGGCTGGGGGACCAATAACTACAATATAAATAAAGTTGAAAAAAGGGGTGGACATGCCCTTTAATAATAGTTGTAATACTATTAAATAATAATAGGTTGTATTAAAACATCCAGCCTTCCTAATGGGGTGTATATGAGGCTGAGGCCCCACTACACCTCACTAAATCACGTACGCAATCGCGAGTGTTGGCGCACACGATAGCATGTGCGATTTCTGTGCGGTGACGCGTTGCACCACGTTTGCGCATGCATTTTTGTAATCTAATATAAAAAAGCATGCATTTGCTTAAAAAATGGTGCACGCAAAAATAGTGCATGTGCATCGGAAATCACAGGAATTTTTCCGTTCCTGCAATTTCCATGTTAACCAAAATCAAAACGTGCTAAAATGTGGCCTAGCCCTCAATCATGATTAAGACAAGTAACGTGTAATGAAACGCCTCTATTACAGCAGGAGTTTTTAGTCATATTTTGAAAAAAATAAGTAAATAATTAGCATTGGTTCAAGTGATTAGCTAAAGTAATAGTATGCATACCCCATAAAGGGAAACTAAAGGATTAAACTCCATTCCCAGACTGTTGTAACCAGACAGGCAGATTAAAATGTTCTAAGCTGGCCATAGAATACAAATTTAGCCGATGTTCCAACAATGTTCCACCTGGCCCAATCATCTTGCATCGATATTACAATTATAATATCAATTGTGATTAGGTAGCAAACATGATCCGCCAGGGGAAAATCGTCAAGTAAAACTGCTGCTCCACTCGACATCAATTCAACCTGAATCAATTCAACATTCATCTCAGAAGGAATGTTGAGGTAATGTATAGCCAACTTGGATGAACAATTATCAGATTTGAAACTCCTGCTTTGACAGTCAATTTTCTGTTGATAAAAACCACCCCAACACAGTATAATGTCAGATATGATTTGTCTTTAGGTGTGAACAGTGTTAAATTTGGAGCAGTCTAACTTAAAAATCTTTTCATGTTAAAGGGGAACTCTGGTCCAAAAATTACTTTGGGTAAATTGATAGGAATTTCTTTTCTGAGAATTTTTTGAATTTATTTTCATTGTTTATTTTACAGTTTTGAAGATATTTACATTTTGGTGTGTGATATGGCAGCAGCATCACCAGGTCCCCTGCACTTCCTGCTTAGTCTGCCCTGTGTCTCCTCCCCTTTGCAGTTCCCCTGGTCCCTCCCACTCATGGACCCCATGGTCCCACCAGTTGCAGGCCCCCCTTTGCCCATTCCCTTACAGCCCCATGTGGCCCCGCCTATTCGCGGATGTCGTGGCCCTGCCCACTCGTGTGTGTCATGGCCCTGCCCACTCGCGGGTGCCTAAGCCCCACCCACTCACAGGTGCTGTGGGCCACTCTGAGCTGGCAATTTTACCCTTTTTATTTGAGTAACTGAACTATCCTTTCCAAAATAAGTACCTATAATTTAATGTGATTAAAGGGCATGTCCACCCCTAAAACTAAACTTAAACCTAATACTGGCCCCATTGTGTACTTTAAAATGCTCCTTACCTTACATCCCAGTTGCTTAGGGTTCTTCTGCAATGTCCATCCAAAGTCCAGAAAATCAAGAAGTAGTAGCTGTCTTCCTGTGGGAAATGTTTCTGCCTCTGATGCGTCCTCCCTCTCCCTCCTGTTTAACTCTCCCTCCCCCTAACTCCAAGCCCCTTTTCTGTAGTGTAGGACTCCCTATCCCACCCCCAAACGCATAGTTAAAAAAAAAAACGGTACACTACTTACTTTACTTCCTCTTGTAATGTCTGCTGGCGAACCATGATTGGCTACCTCTCAGCCAATCACAGACATGGCTGCAGGTCATACTCCTACTAATACATGGGAATGACATGCTATAATGTCATACTCTTATTAATACAAGGGAATGATATGCTATAATGTCATACTCCTATTAATACATTGGACTCCTACTAATACATGGGAATGACATGCTATGTTATACTCCTATTAATACATGTTAATGATATTCTATAATGTCATAGTCCTATTAATACATGGGAATGATATTCTATAATGTCATACTCCTATTAATACAAGGGAATTATATTCTATGTCATAGTCCTATTAATACATTGTAATGATATTCTATAATGTCATACTCCTATTTATACATGGGAATGATATTCTATAATGTCATATTCCTATTATTACATTGGAATGATATTCTATAATGTCATATTCCTATTATTACATTGGAATGATATTCTATAATGTCATACTTCTATTAATACATTGGACTCCTACTAATACATGGGAATGACATGCTATAATGTCATACTCCTATTTATACATGGGAATGATATTCTATAAAGTCATACTCCCATTTATACACGGGAATGATATGCTATAATGTCATACTCCTATTTATACGTGGAAATTATATTCTATAATGTCATAGTCATATTAATACATGGGAATGATATTCTATAATGTCATACTCCTATTTATTCATGGGAATGATATTCTATAATGCCATATTCCTTTTAATACATGGGAATGATATTCTATAATGTCATATTCCTATTATTACATGGGAATGATATTCTATAATGTCATAGTCCTATTAATACATGGGAACGATATTCTATAATGTCATACTCCTATTAATACATAGGAAACCCTCATATTGACACAGTATCAGCACCATATAGAGAGGCAAAATCACCACAACAGGTAACTAAGCATCAGTAAAGAATCAAGTAAATAGGTGCCAAAATCCCAAACAAATATACATAATTAAAGCACTTAAAGGACTACTTATACTATAGCAGACACATTATTCATAGTCAATATATACATCTCATATTGTTATGGAGGTAATCATCTTTATACATAAAGTCCATATCCATAATCGTCGTAGATATTTAAGGATATCATGGAGGTTATTATCTTTAAACAATGCTAACTAAACTGAATGCGGGCATGGGAAGAGGTAACCAGGGTGGATGGGAGGGTATCGTTTGCGGACCAGAGGTTGCGCCTGGGACGGTATCGCTGGATCAGATCTGAGATATATGGAGGGGCTGTGTTGGATAGTGCTTTATAGGATAAGGTAAGCAGTTTGAACTGGATCCTTTGCGTGATGGGCAACCAGTGGAGGGACTGACAGAGAGGATAGGCATTAGAGAAGCGAGAAGAGAAATGAATGAGACGGGCAGCAGAGTTAAGAATGTATTGAAGCGGTGCCATTCGGTTGTTTGGTAAACCACACAGGAGTGTGTTGCAGTAGTCTAGCGGGAATATGATTAGGGCATGGACTAGGATTTTTGTAGCTTCCTTCGAGGGTAAAGGGTCGAATGCGGGAGATGTTTTTTAGTTGGAGCCGACAGGAGTTGGCAAGCAAATTGACATGAGGTTTGAAGGAAAGATCAGAATCTAGCATTATTCCCAGGCAGCAGACATGAGAAGATGGGGACAAGGGAGGGGAACAGATTGTGAGGGTGGGAAAAGGACAAGTTCAGTCTTGTCCATGTTTAGTTTGAGGAAGCAGGACATGAAGGCAGAGATGGCACTAAGGCACCTGGGGATGTCAGTGTGGGGAGATCTGGGGCAGAGATGTAAATTTGGGTATTGTCGGCATACAGGTGATACTGGAACCCAAATGAACTAATGAGTTGTCCAAGGCCATAGATGTAGAAAAGAAGAGTACCGAGTACCGAGCCTTGCGGGGCCCCCACAGGGAGGGGGCAAGGAGTGGGGCTAATTTCAGAGTGAAAAACACTAAAGGTCCTACCAGCGAGATAGGAGGATAGCCAAGAAACTGCAGTGTCCTGGATGCCTAAGGAGGCCAGGATCTGAAGAAGTAGAGGGTGATCAACAGTATCAAAAGCAGAGGACAGATCAAGAAGAATTAGCAAAGAGTAGTGACCTTTAGATTTAGCACAAAGTAGATCATTGGTCACTTTAGCATAGACATGTCTTTCCAGTAGTTTGGAAGCAAAAGGAGAAGGGAGACAGGCCGGTAGCTGGAAAGAGCAGATGGGTCAAGGTAGGGTTTTTTAGGTATAGGGGATACAACGGCATGTTTAAATACAGAGGGAAAAATACCAGTGGATAGGGACAAGTTAAAGAGAGAGGTTAGGTCTGGAATGAAGGAAGAGGAGAGCGGGGGAATAAGATGAGAGGGAATAGGACGTGGCCAAGATGGCGTGCTGAGTAGACGTGGGGACAGGAGCACTCCCGGCAAATTATCCTGAAAGCCCATTAAAACCGGCCGCGAACGCAACTTTCTCACCATACCCGGTTCCCCTTGTTGCCAGGATGACCAAGAACGGCACTCAGCAGGGGAAAAAGGCTGGCTATGCCGAAAAGCTCGGAAAATACACTCACCAGCAGCAGGAACAGGTCGCGGCCGTGGACCCGCCGCCTGACCACGGGGCACAGGACGCAGCTGCGAGCTCCACCAACCAGCAGCAAGAAGGCCACGCTGACAACCCATCACCAGCACAAATACTGGCTGCCATCCAGGAGTCCAAGGCCACCCTCACCGTCAGAATAGAGGAGGTGAGGGTCGATGTTGGCCTTTTGCGACAGGACTTCCAGACCCTGAGGAAACGGATAGGGGAACTGGAGGGACGCGTATCCGCAGTGGAGGACTCCCTACAACCGATCCCGAATGAAATATAAGAGCTACGCCAACAGCTGAAAGCACAGCAAGCGAGGTCAGATGACATCGAAAACCAGTCCCGCCGGCAAAACATCAGGCTGGTGGGACTCCCTGAGGGGATTGGGGGAATGGCTTCACTGTTGGTAGATGATATTGCACTGGATTTAAAGGATGATGGTTAAACAATTTGTGTAATAAGGTTCTTGTTGATAGACTGGTAATGTATCGTTTGTCTGCCTGCGTCTGTGGCACCCTCCGGATCCTGGGCGCCGCTCCTATCCTGCTACCCGCCCCAGAATGACATGGCCAAATATACTAACACAATACAAGTGAAGGGGACGAGCTTTCTGATACCCCGACCGTCTACCACTTTCCTCCCGGACTGATTATCTCCATATGGCACAATAAAGCTAGCCCCAGGCCCTGGGGACACTTCTGCCCCTGGGACGAGATGCCTCTATCTGTGGCGGGGGTGGGGATGTTCGGCCCCCAACACACAAAGTAATGCTCTGTGGCGCCCTGGATGGGGGCCTGCTCGACGCAGGTGGAGACTACAAAATGTGACGGGAATAGGCCTCACTGCTGGGGTACTGGCAGAGTAAGTGCCGCAGCTCAAATGTTATACAATGCTGTCATATAAATGTTTTAGTCTAAAATAATGTATACACCCCTCCCTTTGAACCGCTAGATAACACGCTCTGTGCAGAGTGGGGGGTTGGTCCCCGCCTCCCTGTGTCTCTCCCCCCCCCCTTCTTTGGTCCCCCCCCACCATATGGATGGTCCCTTGGCGGGACTGTGCTTTTGATATCTATATGTGACTAACACCACTCTCCAACTCTTACTACCCAACATATACTAAGCCACAAACTACAACAACCTTATCTGTATAAATAAACTTGCCCCGCACCCTATCTCCCCACACCAGCACGCGTCCAATGGACATCCCACCCGGCCTCCCAACACTTTACACACAAAGTAAACAGTTAATTAACTCATAAGCATATACGCAGGGCCTAGATACACTGACACACAAGCCAAAGACAGCCCCATATATATAACGCAAAGGAGGACATATCGGCATGGCAGCAAGATGCCCGCCTCTTCCCCTGACCCGGTGGCCCCCTGCGGTGGAAGTGTTGCAAATACAGGATATGGGTGAGTCGAAAGCTTCCCTTAAAATATTATCGTGGAATGTTTCATACATGGTAAAGGACCACTCACAGACAAATACCATATTAGCTATACAAAACCCATCACAAACACTAGTTTACTCCACCCCACAGATACTGTCGGTATTTCAGGATTTTTATCATGAATTATAAACTTCCAGTCTCACAAGCACATCACAGGAAATATCCGATTATCTGAACGCGTTACAGTTCCCCACACTCACAAATGAAAAAAAACTACATCTCAACAGACCTATAACGCTAGAAGAAATACAGTCAGCCCTTGACGAAATGCCCAATGGGAAAACTCCCGGACCAGACGGGCTCCCGACAGAACTATATAAAAAATATAACCAACACCTGCTCCCCCCACTGCTTAAAATGTTCAATGAATCAATAGCCACTGGAACATTGCCACCATCCCTCTATAACGCTACTGTAGTAGTCCTGCCCAAACCCGGGAAAAACACACAAGAATGCGGATCATACAGACCGATATCATTATTAACAGCCGACTATAAAATCCTAGCAAAAATTCTAGCAGAGAGACTAAAACAAGTCGTTACCTATATAATACACCCAGACCAGACTGGCTTTATGCCAAACAAATCAACATCAATTAACTTGCGCCGTACCTTAATTCAGACACAACTTAACCACAACAACACAGGGGAACGTATTATCCTGTCACTGGATGCACGCAAGGCATTCGACTCCATTAAATGGCCGTTTTTATGGGAGGTTTTGGGAAAATTTAATTTGGGCCCCAATTTTATTAAATAGGTTATACTTCTGTATGCACAACTGACAGCCCAGATATTGATAAACGGAGACCTGTCAGAAACATTCCCACTTCAACGGGGCACTAGACAAGGGTGTCCATTATCCCCCTATCTCTTTGCGATAGCGATAGAACCACTAGCCCTGAGTCTCAGAGCTAACCCAAATATACGGGGATTCCGAATTGACCAGCATGAGGAATGTCTGGGACTCTATGCTGATGACATAATCCTATACTTAGAAAGCCCCGGACAACCACTCACAACAGCGTTCTCACTCATAAATATATTTGGAATACATTCGGGCCTAACCATCAACAGGGATAAGTCAGCCCTTTACCCACTTGACAACTTCCCAGCACACAGAATCCCCACCAATATACAAATACCAATAGTACCACATTTCAAATATCTAGGTATAACTATCACTAAATCCCCCCAACAATTCTACACCATGAATATTTCACCTCTGATAGAATACACCAGAAATAAAACCCTGGTCTGGAAGCATGTATCTCTTAACCTATGGGGCCGGATCCAAATGGTTAAAATATTCCTGTTGCCAAAAATCCTTTATGTAACACAACATTCCCTACTATACATCCCTAAATCATTCTTTACCAAACTAAACAGTATTATTCTCTCCTTTATATGGGGTAACAAAAACGCAAGAATAAGAACTAGCTGTCTACAAATCCCCAAACAGCTGGGGGGGATGTCACTACCAAACCTACAATTGTATTACTGGGCATCCCAACTGAAGCACCTCCAGTGTTGGGTTAACCCGGACATAACACCAACAAACTCAGACATGATGTTACTATCCTACCTCACAGCCCCCTTTATGGCTTACTTAGACTCTCCCAAGATGCACATAGTGGGCTCTGGCACCACCCTGCATAAACAGGCCATCAGAACATGGAACCTCACCAATCAGCTCCTGGAACTCACAGGGCACTTCGAACACACGCCGCTATGGAACAACAAAGGGCTTCCACAACTTCTCAGTCTCCCGGGGTGAACGCTTTGGAAAGAAAACGGAGTACTCACGCTAGGCAACTTAATTCAAAACAACCAACCAATTCCATTCCAGGACCTCCAACACAAACACAAAATCCCGAACTCTTTGCACTACAGATATATTCAAATCCACCATGCACTAAAAACAACTTTCCCCAACAACTTCAAAAGCATAACAAAACACCCAATAATTGGCATAATATGCACGCAGGGACTAAGGGGGGTCATCTCTAAACTCTACACCTCCTTGATATCCGCCAAATCACAAACAAAAAAAATAAAACGAGTTTAAAAAAAAAAAAAGATGAGAGGGAATGGGGTCAAGGGGGCAGGTGGTGAGACGTGTCCTGGATAGGAGAGATGAAAGTCCCTGTTTTGTTATAGTGATGAAGCTTGTTAGGGGTCAAGTAAAGGGATTAACCAATGAAGGGACGCTAGACAGTGCAGTAGTAGGGGTAGAGATGGAGGGAGTGAGCAACGAAGGGAGGTTGGGTAATTCAATTCTAGTGGTTGGAAGCTGTAGGGAGGAGCTAGGGCGCACAGGAAAACCACTTCAGATGTTTTCAATTATCTCTGTGAAATATGAGGCTATTTCATCAGCCGATAAAACGGGGTAGGCGGAGGAGGTGGCAGAGCAGGGAGTTGAATACTTTGAAGAGCTGTTTGGGGTTATGGGATTGGGAGGATATGAGTGAAGAGAATCCGACTCTCTGATCCGACAAAGGGCAGTGTTAAATTTGAGAAAGTTGATATTTTTGTTACTCTTGCGCCAGCGTCGCTTGGCTATGAGATAGCCTTTTCAACTTTTTAATCTGGTCCGTAAGCCATGGTTGTGGGTTCTTGCCACCAAGACGACAGTTGGAGAAGGGAGCAACAGAGTCGAGGGCATTGGAAACAGTGTTATGGTAGTGGACAGCTGCAAGATTAGGGTCAGAGAAGGAGGGCATAGAGTTAAGTTGTTGAAGAGGGAGAGAGAGCGAATGGGGGTCAAGATTACACAGGTCCCTGCATCTGTACATTTGGTTGTTAGGGGTTATGGTCGGGACAGGTGACACAAGACTAAATTTGAGAAGATTATGATCAGACAGGGGAAAGTGGGAGTTGAAGAAATTAGATATGGAGTAGAGGCGGGTAAAGACCAGATCCAGTGTGTGCCCATTACAATGGATCTACATGGGAATTATATTCTATAATGTCATAGTCCTATTATTACATGGGAATGATATTCTATAATGTCATATTGCTATTAATACATGGGAATGATATTCTATAATGTCATATTCCTATTAATACATGGGAATGATATTCTATAATGTCATAGTCCTATTAATACATGGGAATGATATTCTATAATGTCATAGTCCTATTAATACATGGGAATGATATTCTATAATGTCATAGTCCTATTAATACATGGAATGATATTCTATAATGTCATAGTCCTATTAATACATGGGAATGATATTCTATAATGTCATAGTCCTATTAATACATGGGAATGATATTCTATAATGTCTATCTATTAATACATGGGAATGATATCTATAAGTCATAGTCCTATTAATACATGGGAATGATATTCTATAATGTCATAGTCCTATTAATACATGGGAATGATATTCTATAATCTCCTACTCCTATTATTACATGGGAATGATATTCTATAATGTCATAGTCCTATTATTACATGGGAATGATATTCTATAATGTCATAGTCCTATCATTACATGGGAAGGATATTCTATGTCATATTACTATTAATCCATGGAATGATAATCTATAATGCCATATTCCTACTAATACATGGGAATAATATTCTATAATGTCATATTCCTATTAATACATTGGAACGATATTTTATAATGTCATATTCCTATTAATACATAGGAATGATATTCTATAATGTCATACTCTTATTATTACATGGGAATGATATTCTATAATGTCATACTCTTATTATTACATGGGAATGATATTCTATAATGTCATACTCTTATTATTACATGGGAATGATATTCTATAATGTCATACTCTTATTATTACATGGGAATGATATTCTATAATGTCATACTCCTATTAATACATGGAAATTATATTCTATATCTATAACCTACCCCTGTAGCGGATTTCTATGGGAAAAAACTGTAGGATTATAGCCTTAAAATCTTACAGTTCCAGGAGGAGAAGGAAACCAGAAGCCACAAAGGGGTAGGTTATAATAAATAATGCACCCCCCCGTAAATAAAGGGATATTAGAAATTACCTTGGAGTTCCGTTCCTTGTATAAAAGGTACTTGGCCTGCGGCCTCGTGCTTTAATAAGGTCACGGAACTCCTCTGTGACTTCTAATATCCCAATAATTTACAGTAGGGGGTACATAATCCACTCAGGGCCACATCTACCATGAGGCAGAGTGAGACATTTGTCTTAGGCAGCATCCTTGCACTGAAGAAGAAAGTCGGCAAACAGGCGGTGGAAAAAAATTGTTTTCCTTGACTGGTCAAAAAAAAAAAAGAATTTTCCATAGTAACAGATATGATGTTGTTAAAATAATTTTATATTATTAGTTTAGCTTTAGTTAGTTTGTTAGACTAGGTTAGTCTAGCTATGCTAGTTAGGGCCCTGCTGAGAGAATCCACCTTGACATAGTGGAAGCTTACAAATCTTTTGGCTCAAATCTTTTATACTACAGAAAGTATGGCATTTCTAATGTATTGATTTGAGCAACAAAAACCAGAAAGGAGCAATATGGTACTGGCAAGGCAAGAGATGTAATATCTGTTTCTAGTAATTTACATTATTTCTAATTGACTGTTTGAGTAACTATTTAAATATCTATGTGATAGGAAGTTGCAAATCGTAACATTTTAGCCATGCCCATCGACAAAACCACGTCCATCAGCAGGGGCGTGCTTCACGGTGTACATGGGCAGCATTCAAAACTTTGGATCAGGCAACAAACCCCCTAGAAGTGCCCCTGTATCCACTATATGATTTAAAGTAGGGGGTGCATTATTCACTTTATCATTTACAGTAGGGGGTGCATTATCCACTATATAATGTCATACTCCTATTATTACAGTTGCTTGGAGCAATTTTGCAAACCTGTTGAACAGTGCTTAGCCACAGTTACATATTAAATCTCAATTCTAAGACATGAAATCCATATCTAACAGCTGACTCCCTTAGTAATAATAAAATACAGAAAACCCACATGCAACGTGTAAAACATAAAATACATTTAACTCCAGTCACTGCTCCATGGCTTGGGACATTAGAAACTTCTCTGTAAGCATTTCCCGACAAATACCACTAGGTGTCAGCAAACCCAAACATTTCCTTCATTGTAGACCAGAAGAGGCGACAGAAGAGATGTTCGAACTGTGCCAGACCAGCTTAATAGAACCCGGTGAGTTGCTCAGTGAGCTAATACCAGCTATCTGGGTGGCGAATCATGTGGGGCCTATGGAGGATAGTAAGGGCAGGGCCGGTGAAGATAGGATCGTGTTGCCAAATGCGGGCAATGTCTCAATGTGGAATTCCTTGTGTATGGCTACACCCGAAGACAGCGAGCAGTGCAAGCGCAGTAAGTGTACATTTGGATTACAGGCACAGTTCAATCTCTAACCTAGCGCACAGCTCTGGGAGGGGCGGGGCTTCCCCGGGGTCACATGTCACTGTGTGGATCATACCATGTGATCTGTTTGGTTTTGTAACCATGTCTGGGCCATTGTGTGAACTGAATAGGAGGAGATAAGATGAGGGAACATTGTATTGTAATGGGCTGCTTGTGTGAAATTCCCTTGGATGGTATTAAAGGGCATGTCCACCCTAAAATAAAACTTTTCATATTAATGCTTAGCACCCCCAAAACCCCAGTTTCGCATTATACATAATTCCCAAACAGGTATCCCACCTCTCCCGGATCTTCTCTTCTGGGAATCTGCGGCAAATTAGGGTGGGCTCCCGCTACGTAGAGGAGTCCTGAATCTCCTCCCCGCTACACCCCTTTTTTGCCACGCCGCTGGACTGCATGTACCATGCCCCCATAACACCCCTAACCCTGCCTCCCCCACCTCATTGTGTGCATGCCCCGCCCACTGCCTGATGTCAGTGACTTAACGCCACGTGGCAGGGTGGGATGTCTGCCAAAGAACAGGAGCAGGAAGGCACTTGATTGACAGCTGTGACCAGGAAGTATTGCCACAGAGCAGTGGAGTAGCATGGCAGAGAGGCAAGGGACCGGGTCTCCCATTCCCATTTTTTAGGCTGGACATGTCCTTTAACAAAAATTTTATATAAGGGATAATGCACCCCTTACAGTGTTATATCCTTGTATTTTAATGTGAAGGTGGGGGCATTGTTTCTTACAATACAATAGGTTTATATAGTTTCTTTTTTATCATAAGGATGAATTAAGTAGCATTGGAATACTGTAATTTTAAAAGTAAATAAGTAGAAAATATGGACCATGATTTACTTTCTTTTCCCAACGTCAGGCCAACCAGGACTAAAGGCATGTCCTCCCAAAAAATAAATAAAGCTTTTTAGCTTAATTAACCCCCAAAACTGGACTTTTCTTTAAAGGGGAAGTTCAGTGCAAATACATGTACTTTTCAGAAAAAAGCAGTATTTTTTCATCCCAATGACCTTAACCTGCCCATTCAGCATTGTGTCTGTGTATAAATAAATGCAACTGAAATACTGACTTGACTACAAGGGGAGGGGTCATGGGGGCCCACGAGGAGGAGGAAACACAGAAGAGGGACTGTCACATGGTTTCAGTGCAGGAAGCAGGAAGTGCAGGGGATCTGGTGATGCTGCAACCATATCACACATATAAATGTAAATATCTTCAAAACTATGTAAAATAAATAATGAAAGCAAATTTCAAAAAACCTCAGGAAAGCAATTCCTGTCAATTTACCTAAAGTCATTTTTGGACCACAGTTACCTTTTAAAGCTTTCCTTGATCCAATGCTCAATAGCTCAATACCTACTGTAACATCAGCCGATCCATCATTTGGAGTCCTGCCTCCTGCCTTCTGTTTTTGAGCCGCTACAAGCACGCTTGTTCTGAGTATGTACTGTCAGTCATTGCCATGCAGTTAAGAGCACACTCTGCTCCTGCACACTTATAACAGTTTTGAAACAGGAGGCTGGACATCTGACTTTTTTTTGGGTGGACATGCCCTTTAATCCTCCATAGTTTTTTCCCGGTCTGCATGTTGAGAGCAGAGAGAGTGCCCCTATGACACATAGGAAAGGCAGACACTCTCTCTCTGCTTTGGGCAGGTAAAGGTTATGAGTGGTTTACTATTAAAATGACAGTTTTACTTTTTAAAACCATTATGTCGTTGGAACAGTGGATGGCCAGAAGGGTATAGATACTGCAGTGATATTTTATCAGTGACATAGCTGAGTGATTATTATAAGAACATATCCCACTGCTCCTATTATAATTTGAACCTCTTATGAATAAATATAAGTGAAAAGTTAGACCCTTACAGTCTCGTATAAGGATATAAAGACACAGTGTGTGTTACAGACTTTGGATGATCAAAACCTGCTCTGGGTTATCTTCTTTTGCTGGGCAGTGACAGAGAAGAGAGAATTGATTGCAGTATAGTTATTGGGAGGTGCAGTGGAATATAATATATTGGTCACTTAGCTATGAAGCTGAGAGATTTTTATAAGAATATATTCCACTGCATCTCCCTTTTCTAAGTGCATAGCCTTGTGCATTATATTAATATTATAAATATTTATATTTAGATTCCAATTCCTGCATCTATCAATACTTTTCTGGACACAACTACAAAGAATCCCCTTTGTTTAATTGACCGAGGAACAAGGACGTTAACCAATATAAGGTAAAATGGGCTCAGTGATGTTCCATACTTCTAATGTTTTTCCTGTCGTTCAGCACTAAATATTCAAAAACAACATGGTTTAAATCACAAGCAAAGAACATGTGTTTTTCCATAATTATGTATATAAGCATGAGTTGCCACTGACAGTGCAATGCTCATAAATCTTTGATCATAATAACAAAAAAAGTCCTGTAAGATTAGAGAAAAGTGGTACAGAACCCCAATCTTTTTACATAAAATTTCTAAAGATGTGTTCCAGACATGCAATTTCACACCCAATGAATGTGACATTGTTTCAGTGATAATCCGAAGTGTGGCTGATTAAGGCATCATCAGTGGTATGGTCACATGTGCAATTACTGGCCAAATCAGCCATTTGTCAAGCGCCGGAATTTTCTTTGTCACTTCTGTGAAAATGTTTATTTTTAACTCTGTAACTAGCTATATGAAATAGCAGAAAAATGTAAATTATGATTATTGTCAATAACAAAAAGGGTATCACCTTATCCTACAGTGCTCATTTTTTTAGTATATGCTACTGGACTTAAGCTAGGTACACACAGTACCAATAAAGGCTTTATCGGCAGTGTGTGTACCTAGTTTTCGACTCAGGAAATGCGGAAAATTTCCCTTGGCCGCGGTAGTCTCCCTATAGGGTAGTCTGCCGCGGCCGAGGGAAACACACAGTCCCGAGCATTTTCCCTATGCTGTGTACAGGAGTACAGCTGTGTGTTTCGTGATTTTTGAAAAATGACAGACAGAATCTGCAAGATCCTATCTGTCATCTTTCAAAAATCTGCTAAAGTTGCTGACATCTTGTTTGTCACAATGTGATTAGTTAGATCCGCCCCTCTGAGATTTTCATCTAGATCCTGAGTTGCTAGCCTCATCTGTCACCTCAGTGCGTGCACGGACATGTGCGTGCGCCATGATGTCATGCGTGTGCAGCGGACGCACGCACGGACCAATTGTGCATTAACAAATGAGGCTAGCAAATCAGGAGCTAGATGAAAATCTCAGGGGGGCGGATTTTGACCATAACTTCATTTTATAGTGTACTTATCCTTTAACACTGAAAAGTAAGGCAGATAAAATAATTGTAGCAGAAACTCTTCTGTGGACTACTGGACAATATTACAAAATAAAATGGAATCAGATCTACATGTCACTTACAAAACTTAGCAAGTAAGAGAAACCTTACTTAATCCAACAGCAGGGCCAGGGGAAACTTCCCCCAGCCCTCGTTGCAAATCTAAATGGGTGGAAATCCTAGAGTGCAAACACACCCTGTATCAGGGACATTAGGTGAAACCGTGCTTACTGATAGTAGTTAGTGGCCCAGGTGCAACATGCCCCAGGCCCTTTGCTAGACCAAGATACTAAACCCCAAAACAGCAAATGAGAGACCGGTTCAAACACTGGATATGCCGTAGATAAAAAGGTTTACTTTATTAGAAATACATATATATGTAACCACACCTGACATGTTTTGTGTATAGAATACTTCATTAGAGGCGTCGTCCAACACCTTGTCACTTCCTTTTTATACAGGTAATAGCTACATGATTAACATATTCGCATACTAACACATAAGTATCCAAATGCACACAGGTAGTGCTAATGCAATGCAAGGAATCTTGAGGGAATAAAGACATAATATACTGCATCATTGGGCTGCACCATTGCAGTCCCCTGTATTTAAAGATAATAGTTACCATCGAGCAAAACATAGTTGTGAGTAAGCAATAATTCAGTGGCCTTAAGGCTACAATCCTTAAGGCTATTAGAATAAGCTGTATAATGGTCCAGATGATAAGAAATGGCCATAAGACCTTTGTCATGGGGAATGCTGGAACAGAGAGAGGAGACATCCATGAATACTAAAGAAAATTCAGTCTGGAAAATAAGTGTCCTTAACCTGCAACATATGTTTAGTGTATATGAATATGTGACGACAGACAAGTGACCAGAGATTGCAACAGAACGTCAAGAAAATCTGCAAGATTTTCTTCCAATGAGCCCATACAAGCAACAATAGGATTACCTAAAGGAGGTGTCACTTTTTTGTGGACCTTAGGTAGACAGTAAAAGATAGGAGTAATCGGATTAATCGGAATAAGAAAATGTACAAGTTTTTCAATAATGACCTTAGTGTTAGGCTGGTTACACACAGGGCTTTTATTTGTCCCAAGCGACCACTTGGCCAAGACAAATGACTGCCGGTCGCGGCAATAGTGGCCGCAGGCATCCATGCGTCCGACCGATCGTGCGGTCCACATTGCCCGTTTGTCCGATTTGGAAGGACGGGTGACCAAGCTTGGTCGCAGCCAATGAACTTGCCATTACCACATCTGCTGGCTGTGTTTTCAACAGTTTCACTGTTCTCACTGTAAAGAAACCTTTCCTAACCTGAAGATGAAAATTCTTTTCTTCCAACCTTAAAGGATGTCCACGAGTCCTCTGATATGACCTATTAGTAAACAATGCACCAGAGAGTTCATTGTATGGGCCATTAATATATTTGTATAAGGTTATCATGTCCCCACGCAAACGTCGCTTCTCCAATGTAAACAGCCCTAACTTGTCTAATCTGCCTGCATATTCAAGCCCCTCCATTCCCCTTATTATTTTATAAAAAAAACTGCACCGCATATTCCAAATGAGGCCTTACCAGTGCCTTGTAAAGAGGGAGAATAATATTTTTCTCTCTTGAATCTATTCCCCTATTTATACAAGCTGGAATCTATCAACCAATGTACTCCTATGTACAAAGCGATAAAATTCACTCTTGGCTTTGAAGCGAAAGGGTAGTTTATTGATATCATAATATATATTTTCTTACCCTACATGAGGAGTAGACTCCAAAGATCCCAGAAAATTAAAATTCCTGATATTCCTGATATCCACATCATTAAGATAATGATTACTTTCACAATACTTCCTTTTAGAAAGAATCTATTACTATCGGTCTCAAAACCCCCAGACCCAATCTGGAGAAAAAGACAAAGCTCTAATACCTTGGCTTCGTCAGCACTTAGAGTCCTTTCGGACAGATTTAGTACATTAAATGGGGACTTTTAAATAAAAGGCTAGTTTCCTACCTTTAAATGAGCAATCAACCACCTCTCTACGTGCTCCACAGCCCAAGATATAAAGAAATTACTGATTAGAAAGTTAATGGGTGGGAGGCTGACATGTGACATTCCTAAGGCTTCTACTGCACAGTGCCGCCGGCGAGCACAGCCCCAGACTCAGTGTGTGAGGGAGACAGGAAGTCCCTCCTCCTCTCTGCTGTGTGAAGTCCTGACAGAGAAGGTAAGGGAATCTACAGCCCTTCTCTCCAACAGTCTGAAAAGGCTGTTTCCACAGTTTTGGGGGGTGGGGTGGTCTGAGTGGCCCACGGCACCTGCGGGTGGACGGGGCTTAAGCACCCACTAGTGGGCGGGGGTTTTGCAACTGTGAATGGGCAGGGCCATGGCACCTGCGGGTGGGCGAGGCCACATGAGTCTGTAAGAGAATGGGCCAAGGGGGGCCTGCAACTGGAGGGACCATGGGGTCCATGAGTGGGAGGGACCAGGAAGGCTGCAAAGGGGAGGAGGAGACACAGGGCAGATTGACTGACATGGTTTCAGAGCAGGAAGTGCAGGGGACCTGGTGATGCTTCTGCAATATGACACACAAAAATGTAAATATCTTCAAAACTATGCAAAATAAACAATGAAAATGTCAATTTACCTAAAGTAATTTTTGGACCACAGTTCCCCTTTAATCTCTTCCTCCCGACATTCTTCCTTTCTCATAGTGAATAGCGATCCTTGATGTTTAATCCTTTGCCCCCTATGAACTTTTTTGGATGGGTTTTGAAGTTCTTTCTAGTGTTATATGGTGTAGGGTCTTCATCATCTGAAGTAAAGGTGGGCCGAGATACATATTCTCGTGCTCCCGATCTAAGTTCATAAGACCGGGAAGGAGTAGTGGCAATACTTCCCCTTTCATTCAGAAAAGGACCCAATTAGATTTCTCTATGAACTTGACATTCAAGTCCAATGAAATCATGAACTTCCGGATACGTAACCCCCGAGGTATGATGGCGGAGTTGACGCATTTTTGTAACGTAACTGTATCCTACCATATGCAAGTTTCTAAGTTAAGCAATTTTTCATATTTCTTTAAAATAATCTCACTTTCATTGGAGTCTCATCAGACCAGCGTCTTGGGAAATATCAGTCATTATTATACAAATGTAAGATTTAGTAAACTTACTTCCTCCAACAGCAGGGCTGGGTGGAATCTCCCCCAACCCTTGCTGCAAATCTAAACAGGACATCCTGCTCTACACACAAAAAAAATGAGACCCCTAAACTTTTTGCTGCATAAACAATACACCCCTCTGGCCTGGTACCAGTAGTGACATCAGGCAGCAGAGCGCCGGCATACAGGATAAGAGGTTAGTGTATACATACGGTACATACTGCACTAATCCTACATTCTTCTCTGCAGTGATCCTACATGTACTTATACTCAAGTTAATCGTGTTTTAGTCATTTTCTAGGTAAAAATAGGTACCTCGACTTATACTCTGATCGACTTCTATTTGAGTATATACTGTAACTAATAATATATTATGCCCACAGTGTTAATATTTTTTGCGGCCACCATTATTTTCCACTAGAACTTGTTGTTGTCACTGAAATTATGACATCACGGAGGTGGAGACTTTGTCCATCTTGGACTTTTGTTTGGGGGTGCTTATCCTGTTGGAATACTGCCCTACGTCCCAGTTCCTGAAGGGAGTGGGATCATGCTCTGGGATCATGTGGGCATTTATGGTTACTTCAATGAACTGTAGCTCTCCAGATCTGGCAGTACTCATGCAGCCCCAAACCATCACACTCCTGCCACCATGCATGCAGCAATGGTGGCAGCACTTATAAGTCTATTTGCAAAAAACAACCTCAGGATATGACACTGAGCATGTGCATTCAACTTCTTTGGTCACTTATGACAAGACCTGTTCTGAGTGGAACCTGTCCTGTTATAGTCTTGGCACGTGCTGCAGCTCAGTTTCAGGGTGTTGTCAATCTTCTTATAGGCTAGGACACTTATGTATAGCAACAATTGCTTTTTTCTGATCCTTAGAGTTTTCTTTACCATGCGGTAAATAAGATAGGTGTTAAAACATACTGCCCTCACAATTGCACATTCATCCTTGTCTGTATTTCACTGTGCAGAAGCCATGCATGTTTTTATCCTGAACCTAAAACTGCTAGTTTAAATAAATGTGTGATGATTAAGTTTACTTTTTATATTTAGTCTAGATGAGGCCACCTATGAGAAACTGGCTGAAGAGACCTTGGACTCCCTAGCTGAATTCTTTGAAGATTTGGCTGATCAGCCGTTCACACCAGAGGATTATGATGTTTCTTTTGGAGTATGTTTCCCTGGGCAACCATATTTGACCTCTAAGGAACATAAATATCTTTGTGTGTTAAACCAGCGTGTAATGTTAAAGGGACAACTGTTCCTTTAACAATACACTCAACTGTCTTAAAACAAGTAAGGGTTAAATAAAAGCCTGCAGTCTTACCTTTAAAATGAGGCCTCAATTACATCTTAAATGGAAACTGCAATTCCTTCACCCACTGCTTCTTCCCTGTGACCAAGTTCCAGGTATGCTAAATGAAGACTGAAGTCCTTGCACATACATCTTATAAGGAATGTCATCTGTGTCTGCCACCAGACTTCTGGATCTTTTTAAAGACAAAAAAAAATACTCTGTATCAGGAGATAATTGTTTTGTGTGTGGTGTGCAATGGTGGAATTGGACTGACAGAATCTGTCTGTATTGATTATCAGACATAGCAAAAGGTTTTGTAGTGATGTCGGCCTATAGTATCACTTCAAGTATGTTTTTTTAAGGGCACCCTTAAAACAATAAAACTGGTCACATGTCTGTTACCTACCCCAACAGATATACTAAGCACATTATTAGAGGTATTATTAATCAGATATTGAAGTATAACTATTGCCTCCATTCTGGCAAAGTAAGCTGTCTCCTCCCTCTTTGCAGTCAATCAAGGTGGGGACTGCTGACATCACATCCAGTGATTGACTGTTGTTTCCCCTGCTGCCTCCACTGCACATGTTCAAGCTCATTGAGCAGAGAGGCAGATACCTTTGCCAAAATGGAAGATAACTTATTAAATATCTGGTTGCAAATGCATGTATTAAACTGATAAAAATAGCAGTTGGGATTGTGGGCAGATAACTGTCCCCAGTTTTTTGTTTTAATGTGATCATGCCCTTTAAGATTTACACATGCAAATTAAAGGCAAAGTTTGAAGATAACTTGAAGATTGACAGGTGTGGGAATGGCTGCCATTGCAGGCAAAGAAGTTTTCAGGTCACATCACTACAAACTGCTGAAAGCAGTGTTCAGGAAGTTGCTTTGCTGAGTCTTTTCAGCAATATAACTTTTTTAGAGGTTTCATTTAGAGATGTAATCCAGGGCTCATTTTAAACCTTATTTAACCATAACATTTTTGGAGACCACAACTTTCCTTTAAGTATCACTAATTTCTTTTAGATGCTATGTCTGGTTAAAAAATAGTTTTAATAATTTACTTACTGTGTTCACCACCTTATGGAAGTCATAAAACTTACAGAAGGTCTGATATGAGCCATATTTTGATACATATTGTTTGGATTTTGATACATATTGACTTTTTCATGCAATCCTTTGTGTCCACACAAAGAAAGACCCAGCAGTTTCTGATATGCTATCTTTTTTATTACTTTTACACAACTATAAACTATTATAGCATTTAATAATATTTTCATGTTGTGCAGTTACAATATACTTTAGAGCAAGCTTTATAACTAGATAGTGCTGTTGACTTAGTCAGTAAATCTATTGATCACTTTTTGCTGTCTGGTTCAAATGCTTTAGTAAATAAGCCACTTCATCTGCAGTTTATGGTTCTGATTCCTATATACATTTGTTTTATTGCCAGAATGGTGTTCTCACTGTTAAACTGGGTGGTGACTTGGGTACCTACGTGATCAACAAACAGACTCCAAACAAACAGATCTGGCTGTCCTCTCCCACAAGGTGATTTTGGTGTTTAATAACTGTAATTTTACAGGATGCAGGAATTTACATTTACTATGATGAAAATTATCTTTATATAAGGCCTGTTACACATGGGTTGGGTTGGTTTTGACCGTATCTTCCAAACCTACCGATCAATAAACAGATTAATTGTCTGCTGGTATAGAATATTATTTTATAGCATTAGCTGTCACTAGCATTACTGTCAATATTAATTTGAAACTGATTTGGGGGGCATTGCCACTTCAGTGTGGGGTCACTTACATTTAATGGTTTAGTAGATTGTTTTAAAGCTGTTTTCAGTGTTAAAGTGTTATTTTAGTATGCTATAGCCACGTATAAACAACTGCTTTAACTTAACCAGAAATTTGTGTTCTTTTCTTATTGTTTCAAACTAATAGTAGAAACGCACAGTAAACAGTTTAAAAAAAACAACGGAAACTTTATATGCCTGGTCCAATAAAATAGTGTGTGAAAACAGATTGTTTGTTCCTGGCCCTAGGACTTTGAATAATCTATATTTAAAACAAAGAGGTCTACAATGTGAACATAAAATAATTACAATATTAAAGATATGATTCATTTATAAATGTAAAGTAGATATGGGGAATAATTGCGGTTGCCGGCTTTTTAACATATTTTCCATTTTGTCAATCATGTTTTGTAGTGGACCTAAGCGATATAATTGGACTGGAAGAACCTGGGTTTATTTTCATGATGGCATCCCCCTTCACCAGCTCTTAGCAAAAGAGTTATCTGTAGCTTTGAAAAATAAAATAGATTTAGCAGATTTGCTGTATTCCAGAGAGGGTACTACATAGTTATTTTCTTCAAATTTAAATGTCTATTTTACTTGTTTGTGCTTAGTGGTTTCCCGTGTTATTTAAAAAATTATATTTTTTCAACTATGGCTTCTGGTTTCATTTTTTCTGTTCTACCACAGTTGCTTAAAATGTATTTATTCTTTTAACTGACTGAAATCATAGCCTTTCAGTAGGCTGAACCAGACATTAACAAAATTCATTACATTGAACAGTGTTGGAGCAATATCTTTTAATTCTGTAAAGCAACTAATATACTAATATTCCAGTACAGGTAATGATCTGGTATTACTTATAATTATCAGTGATTTGCTACAGCAAAATAAACATGCCGTTTATTCTGATTTCAAATGCAATGCACATCAATAATGACAATCCAACTTTAAAAAGGGTATCTCCACTCGTTTTTGGAAGTTTTTGGAATCCAGTTCTATTGAAGAACGGGAGGTAAAGGAGCTGTGCCTTACCTTCCGTTCTTCAATAGAACACACAGGAGCCAGGAGAGAAGGTAAGAACTTACCTGCTCGCTCGCTCCCCCGGCGCTTGGTCTGACAGGTCCCGACGGACCTTGTCTTCTATGCGCATAGATCGCGCATTTCTGAAAACTACAACTCCCAGCATTTCCCTACAAGCACTCTGCAACAGCATGGGACTGTCAGGAAATGCTTGGTGGAAAAATCAAGGAAATTAATTCTCTGAAAGTAATCCTTTGCCTGCAAAAAGCAATCTAATGCTGATTACCTAATACTCAACTAGATCCTTTTTAATTTCCTAAGTCCTGTTTTTAACAGCTTTAAAGAAATACAGTATAGAGTATTGGCTTGAATATGGAGTATGTATAGTTGTTTAGATTTCTATAAACTCTTTACTTTGAATCCATTAGAAGATTGTGACAAAATAAGATTATTTTGTGATTGTCATTCTGTGGGGTGGCACATAAAAGGTTAATACTTCACTAGCTATTGGCAGAGATTGAACAACTGCTGAATTAAACCTCTCGGTGTCACTGCTTGTACAGACTTGTCAGTTACTGCTGCACTAATCTGGGATACGCAGCCGTGAACGACTACCCTGTTTGAATACTGGAATTACATAAGTTTTTTTTCTAATCCAGAGGCACACTTCCAGACATAAGGGAATCTGCAAAGATAAGAAACAATGGCCTGGATTAAACTGAATTTAGCTCCCAAAGGACCCGAGGATGCATTTTATCAGGTCCAGGAGCTTTATTGATATTAAGCTTATTTACTTGTTTCTGCACCATATCCTCAGTTAACCCAAGTGCAATTGCATCTTTTATACCATTATACTATACACTATGCTATCTGTACATGTACAGATTAATAGTCCCCTTTTGCATTTTTCTTACATGCTTCCTACTGCATTTTGTGATCTGTTAGCTTGTGAGAATCACATGGCAGTGCATTTAAATGAATCTGGCCACACTATGCGATGTGCTGTGATCCGTTTTTGGAGAGCGTGAAACCACCATATTTTGTATGAACTGAATGTGCACCAATAATTTATTGCATATAATTATAATTCATTTTATATAATTCATAAATTTATAATTCATTTATTGTGAAAATTACAGCACGACTACATGAAATGTGCTGCATTGTGACTGCTCTTTCCACACCTGGTACCGTCCATTGATAGTGTTGCCACTAAAGGATTCTGAGTGGTGTAGATCAACCATCAACCAGGTTCATTAAACCATGCATTGTTGTGCATTCAATGTTGCCCTGAATAATGCAGCTTTTTTTTTACTTTGTTTGATAATGAATGATGGGAGGTGTAGAGTTCAACCACTAGCCAGGATTCTAAAATAGTTACTTGAGGGATATAAAAACTGCATATCTTAGGGCAGCAACGATTGCGAACGGTTAGGGCGTGAGAATCGCTGCACAGTACACATCAATGCAGGTGTCGTCATTGTATGCGCTGCAATCTGCTTTTGCAGCATTATTTTGCAGATGGCATATTAAGATTGCACACTATTGCGCGAAATGCACTGCAAACGGACAGTAATGCTCATGAAAAGTGCACGCATCGGCGTGTGTTTTCACACGTCCTTCATAGTGTTGCCTCAGCCTTAAAGAGAGAACGTTGGAGGATATGCTTTTGAGGTTGATGTTCCAATTAACACGTTGAAAGATTATACATCTAGAAACATTTGAAACTGACCAAATGAACCAACTATAGTGAATTCTTGAAATAATAACATTTGACAATACATATATTCCCCTTTAATCTTTTCACTGCCAGTAAAAAAAATTTTCCGTTTAGTGCCAGCAGATTCCTACACAGTTCCCCGCAGCCCTCTTGGTTCCCGGGCAAACCCATTTTTTTCCGGGACTATTAAGCCCTCATGCTAAAGGAGTACTGTTAACGTTTTTACCCCTGGGGCCGGTCAGGCCAAATTTTGTTTACAAGTTACTATCCACAGGGCATGAAAAACCGGGCCTTGAGGGGGGCTATGGGGGGCCGAGTGGAGTTAAACAAAACTCTCCCAACAAGTTTGTTTTTCCCCCAAAAAACACGCGATGGACCCTATTTGCACATCATTCAGGGGGGGGGGGGGCAGTTGGCCCCTCAGTTTCATTGGGGATTTACCCCCTTTCCTGTCAGGCTCGGGAAACCCAAAGCTTGCTTGGGCCACTCTGCTCCGGTTCTAACGGCCCCACCCTCCTTCGACCAGGCCGGAAATTACCCGGTTGAATCCCTTTCTCTTCGGGGAGGGGAGAGGCCCTGCATTACCTCCCAACCAACCTCGCGGGGTTTTTGATGGTGGATGGGGGGCCCAAAGGGGCCTGGGCCCGTTAGGTTCATAAAAATTTCAGTGGCCGAAAATCCCAAAATTTTTGAAACTTTTCAAAAAAAAAAAAACAAAAAAACCATCCTCATTTGCATTTTCGGATCGTTGGCTAAGGGTTTGTGGGTTTACATTCATCCACCCGGCTGTGGTGGAGGGGGGGCCAATTGCGGGTGGGGCCTGGGTTTTTCTCCTTTATGGGGACAGGGGAGGGGACGGCACTTCCCTTTTCTAAACATCTAGGAAATGGGTTAATTTTGGAAACTGTCATGAATTATTGTTCGCAAGAAAGGTTCCTTCGATTGACCCAGGGAAAGAACAAACCTCTGCTGGCCTCCTCCAGGGTTGATGCCAAGGGCACTCCGCCAAGGGGGGTCCACGTTTCCTTGGGGTCAATATTTTGCTATCAAAAAAAATTCGTTACCCTTGGGCTGCGGGGGGAGGGGGGGGGGGGGGGGGGGGGGGAAAAAACTCTTGGGAAACAATTGAGGGCCACTTACTGGCCCAGCTGTTTGGCAGGGGGGGGGGGGGACTCTCTGATAGGCCTCCAAAGGGGGAACGGGAATTAGTATTCTAGGGGGGAATTTAACCTGTCTCCTGGGGAAGGGGGGAAACTTGATTAACCAACAGGCAATAAAGATTGGATTAACACCGCTTTCGTGAAAAACGGGGCAGGGCCAGAAAAGGTCTGCAAGCTCGTCCAAAAAACCTCCCTAAGAACCTTTCCCCGGGGTGGGGCTGCTCCCAGGGACCCCTTTCGCAAAAACCCCCCCAAATTAAATATTTCGGGGAAGCGGGCCGATGCAAGAAAAATTTGGCGGCCCCCCAACTTTCCTTTCTATTTCCCCCGAGGGGAAGGGAAAAATCAACGGCCGAACGTTTAAACCCAATGGGGACTTTGTCCTATTGTGCGGGGGGCCCAAGGTCCCACTTTTGTTAGAAAAAAATGTCCCCCAGGGAAAGTTCGGGAAAAAGGAGGGGGAAAAAACCCAAGGGGGGGGGGGACATAGAAGGTTCAGGGAGGGAAGGCTCCCTTCTAGGTAAACGTTAAAGTCTCTGGCCAAAAAAAATTTTGGAACACACTTGAAAAAACAAAAACTTCTTTCTTTTTCCCCAGTGCTTTACCCTATTTCACCCTGTAAATGATAAAAAAATTTTTTTTTTGTCGATTTTTTTTGGTTTGCCCGGATGGAAAATTTTCATCGGAAAAATTTCACGTTTTTTTAAACCTACGGGCCAGGCCACAATGGGGCTTTCCTCTCCTTCAACTTGCCAGGCCCCCAAAAAAACCCCCTTCGACAGGGGGTTTTTCGGGCTATGGGAACAATAACCCGTGGGCTTTTTTTCAGGGGAAAAAGTTAATTCCTCCCCAATTTTAACATTACCGGGGGAAGTTTCCCTATTCCGGCATTGGGCATATTTCACAAAAACGGGACGGTTTTATTTCTTTTTCTTGTTTCATCCCAAAAAAAAGGCCCCTTTCTGGCTCCCTGATTCTCGGGGGACTTTCCATTGGCTTTTCAAGAAATTAAAAAACAACAACCATGTTATTAGATTGGGTCTAAACAATGTGAAACCTTCAAGGTCTTTGGAAAGGGGCCTTCTTGTTTCAAAAATTTGCCTTTTTTACTCAATTGCCACCCCAACTTTTACCCATTTAAAAAGCTGTGAAAAATAATCTGAGGAAAAAAAACCACCCTCCCTGGGAATGTTATCAGGGAATGTTTTTTTTGGAGGTTCTGTAAAAAAAAAGCGAGGATTGAGACGCTTACCACCGGCCCCACACCGTTTTTCCTATTTGATTTGTGTGCCCCAACGATCTTCCTCTCTGGTACATGGCCTTTCCCTTCGGGGGGGGGGACGCCACAAAAAAAACCCCCCCCCACCACTGTTATCCCTCAGGGGAAAACAAAACTCTAGCCCATTGGAAAAAAGAGTTTTAAATACGGGGGGGGGGAAACATTTGTTCTAGGGGGGTTTCAACGTGGGGGGACCTTTCCCCACTTTTTCCCCTGGCTGGAGCTGGTTTTTTTTTTGTTGTTGTGGGAAAAAAAAAGACGGGAGAGTTTCACGGGGGGACCTTGCAATCGGGAATACTGTTTGGTTTTACAAAAATAAAAAAAAAATCACTTATAAAGAACCTTCGGGTATCTCTCCCTCTTCATTCTCTGAAGGCTGGTTGGACCAGATAAAAAAAGGTGGGCTAAACAAAAAAATTAGTCCAACAAAACTAGAATCTTCGGGGGGGCATTTTAAACATTTCTTTGAAAATTTCGTTATTTGACGTCCAAGGGTGGGACGGAGTAAGTTGGAGGGGGGGGGAACGGGGCCTTTAAAAAAAAAACAATTAGGGGGACGGTCCAATAACGGGGAAAAATTGTTCTTCGTTAAATGGGCCCCTTTGGCCTTTGTAATTTGCTTCCAAGCGGTGTTTCCCAGGAATTCGTTAAACGGGGGTAAAAACATTTTTCCGGGATATGTGGGGGAGGGGAAGGCTCTGAGAGGTGTTGATGTCTCATGAAAACATTTTTAAATCTTTCTCAAGGGATATGCCACCTTTCAACCACCGCAATTTCCATGTTTAAAACAAGGGTTGGTTACTTCGTCTGAGAGAGAATAAAGCCCATTTATGCCAACGGGAACAAGTGTTCTGGGGTTTTGAAGTGTTCCCACCCAAGTACCCTTCCCTGTCGGCTTACATGTACTCTGCCAAGGTTGCCCAGAGCTTTTTTGATCCTTTTAAAAAGTTTCGGGGCCATTCCCAAAGGGATTGGTCTTCTTGTTACTATTGGGGAAACAAAAAAAAAAAAAAGTATTGGCAAAGGTTGTCATTGGGTTCGCCCAAATTACTTACAGGGACCAAAAAATCATTTTCAGGGTTCTCTTCAATAAATTTCTCCGATATTTAAAAGGGACCTTTTCATTGCAGTTTAAAAGGTGGGGTTTAAAGGGGGCTCATTTCATGGAAACCCCTGCTGCTAATCGGAAATGCCTTTTTCCAAACGGGACCTCAAGAGGCAACTTTTGCTTGATTGGTGTGGCTCCTTGTTTCTAAGTTGTTTACAAATTTCCAGATTCATAGGTTCTTTTCCCTTCTACATCGAAAAAAAAAGTTTTTGGGATTTTTTGGGCCTCGGACTGGGCCGCTGGGAGGGCCGTCCCTTTCCCAAAAAGGGGACAAAGGGCCTAAAGGACAAAAAACTTTCCATCCGGTTGGGCTATTGTCGCTAAGAAAGCTTTCTCCACAAACGGAGGAAAAACAACACTATGTGATGTTTGGGGGAAATTAGGGGGGACAAAACTTCTTGCCATCAAAAAAAAACTGGGCCCTCGAGAGGGAGTGTTGCCCGGTCATCTTATTGGGGGAGGGGGGGACATTCTGTAAAACCTAATCACCCAAATCCGTTTTACAGGGGGGACCATAACAAAATCTCGGAAATACACCAAAAAATGCTCAAAAAAAAAAAAAAAAAAAGGTTAAAACAAAAAATTCCCTGTTTGCAAGGCCCACGGTGGGGTCTTTTAATTCTTTTTTCCCGATTTCAAAAAAACGTTGTTATTTTTACCAATTAAACCAAACCCTGGTTTCCAAAAAAACACAAGAAAAGGATGATTTTTTTGGCCCTGTTTAGAGATCATTGTTGTGGCTTGTCCGACTGTATAAGGGGAAGTAAGGGCTTCCATTATTCAAACCAACTTTAAAATCTTGGTCCCTCTATATTTCAAAGCAACTTTTTGTTTCCCAAAAAGATTCCAAAAAGGCCGCACAAGGGACTATTTGGGGGATACTCTGGGCCACCCCCACCCTCTGGGGCAAACAAAAATCTTTGTTTCCTGTGTTCACTTTTCGGGGAAGCTTATGCTTTTTCATTACTTCACGTCAAGCAAAAAGCCGGGCAATTTCCCGGTGTGTAAAAAACAAAAAAAACCCTTTTTAATTATTCCTTTCCCGGTTTTCCCTTTGGTGGGGCCCAAACAAAATGAGAAAAAAAAAAATGATTTTGTTAAAAAAAGGGGGAACTTTATTTTCACAAGTGTTGTGTGTAACCCAAAGGGGCTGTGGCCCTCAATCCAAAGTCTGACTAGACAACCTTCCCCTTTGTGGTCTTCTTTCAAAAAAAACCCCCTCCCCCCATTTCGTCCAGGGGGAACCTTGGACCCATTGTTCTATTCCAATGGGGGGAAACTTTATTGGGTTGAAATTGCCCTTCAAGAAAAAACAACCCCCAACGGGTTATATGGGTGCCAGGGTAGGGGGGGGGGGGATCCCCGGCGTCAGCAAAAACAAATGGGCCATTGTTCTTGTTGACACCCTCCCCAAACTACCAATCCTTCACACGGCGTGTAAGCTCCAAACGATTTACTTTGCACATTATTCTTCTTGCCTTTTGTCCAGGGGGAACTCCATTCTGAAAAAAATTGTTATCTGAACAAGGGGTTCTCAATTGGTTTTTCCAAAAATTTTTTGGGTAGGGGCCACTTTGTAAAAGTTCATTGGGGAAAAACATCATTGCAAAAGTTTTTTTTGTTTAACCAATTCCTCCTCGGCTTTTAACCAAAACCCCCCACCCAAGTTTCCAATGGAATTTACTGAACGCAAAACCCACTAATCAGTCTTTGGAAACAAATATCTTCGTTGGTAACATTTTCCTATTAACTTCAGGATTGAATTGGGGACGGAACCCTTCTGGCCTGGCTGGGGAGGTTTTGCCCATACAAACAATTTTCCACCTCACGATTTTATGGGGAAAAAATCTCCTTTTTTTAAATGGTTTTGTTCTTTGGGGGACGAAATCCTAGGGATGTTTTCCTCAGGGATTTGTCTTTTTTCCACCAACACAGTTTACTGCTGCCAATGGAAAACTCGGCGGCCAGATTTTGTTTTTGTGACCGGGCGAATTGGGAATGCTTTAAACGGGGGAAAAAAATCCAGGGGCTCGGAAATCTGTTTTTTGGTCAAACCAAAAAAAAAAACTGCAGCAAGGATAGGGAGGGGGACGTAGAGAAAACCCCCAAGCTTATTCTGTTGAGGATAAGTGTGGGCTCTCCCTTTGTTATTGCTCATATTAAAAAACGCTACGGGGGGTTTTCCTTCTCCCCAAAAAAAAACCTGGGAACCCAAATTTTAATTTGGTTCCTTTTCCTATCCTGGGGAAATTTAAATCGGTCCACGTTGGCTGTTCGCCATCCAAAACTTTCCTTTCCAAGCATGCGGATTTTGCCTTGTTTGTGTCAGTATTTCCCTATCAAAAGGCCAGGATGGGGACCTCTACATTTTTTTAAAATTATTCCCCAAAATCCTTTTTAACTAACCTCCCCGTTTTCCAAATTTTTTGCTTGTTGATGGGTCAAAAAAAAACCAAGGGAGTGTGAGGGTTGGAAAAAAAAAAAAAAAATCTTGGGGGGGACTCTAGAGTTCTGGAGGACGGGGTTGCTATTCAGTATTTGGGGGGTTCCAACTGGAAAAAAGTGGGTTTCGGGTTTCCGGAAAAGGGAAAAGAAGGATTTTGGATTTGAAGGATTAAAAAAAAAAAATTGTTCTTGGATGGGACCCCCCACTTTTCCTCTTTATAGTCAGAGGCTTTCCATTTAAGAGGTGTTTCAAGGGGGGGAAATTACCCAGGGGGGCCCGGGTGGGTCCGTTGGGCCCAACCGGTAAAGGGGGGCGGGGGGGGTACTGTCATTTGAAAATTTAACATGTATTGGAAGCTAACGGGTCTCACGAGGGGGCCGGCTCACGGCCAACTTTCGGGTGGGCCGGCGGGGTTTGGTCGCGGGGGAACGTTTTTCACGGGGGACGCCCGACCCGCCCCAAGGCCCGGGGCCGGCGGAGGATTTTATAAGCCGCGTCCCTCCTTGGGACCCGGGGCGGCACGATTTGAAATATGGCGTTAGCTTACCACTGGAATACTTACTCAAAAACCCTGCCTTGGGGATTTTTTTGCCTGCTTCCGGCCTTTCCCTGCTCCTTGTTACTTGTACATTGCCTGTCCCAACCCCAGTACCTGACCGTTGCCTGTATCCCAGGGGGCATTTCAGGACCTTACCTTACCTGTCTTCCAGTTAACCTACCTTCGCCCTTTTATGCCCCAGGGCAACATCAGTACCTTACCTTACCTGTTTACTTTCCAGTACAACTTCCTTTGCCTGTATCCCAGGCAATTCAAGGGAAAACTTTACCTTTGTGCCGGGTCTCAGTGGGGGGAACTCCTTACGTAATTCCATTATTTCCCGCCCTTTTCAGTTTCACCAAGCAAGGCAACCTTTGTGTCCCAGCGTTCAGCTTTTAACAGTTGACCAGGGCCAAGGGGGTGGACACCTTGTTCTGTTTTCAAAAGTGGGGGCCGTACAGGTTTTGCCCAGCAGCACCTGGTCGTTCTGTTCCCAGCCTACAGTGTCCCAGCAAAAAAGCAAAACCTGGTTTTCCTGGTTCCAAGCCTACAGTTCCCAAGGGGGGCCGGCATCTTGGTGGGTCCCGCCACAGGTGTATTCCCCAGGGCCCCCTCCTTCCTAAAAAGCGTACGTAAGTAAACCCCTTGGGGGGCCCGTCCCGGGCCCCCATTTGTTTAAACAAACTTGTAACCCATTGTTAGAAAAGTTGGCAAAAAAAACCCACTTGGTATGCCATGTAAGTAGCTTTGCAAAACCCAACTTGTATTCCCATTGGTTAGTTAGGGCTTTGCAAAAAAAAACCAACTTGTATCCATTGTTAGTAAGGCTTGGCCAAACCACGTTGGTAATCCCATTGTAAAGTTAGGCTTTGGCAAACCACTGGGGTTTATTTTTACAATTGTAGTTAGGCTTGGGCCAAAAACCACTTGTTAATCCATGGTGAGTGGGAACTGTTTTCATGGGAAAAGGGGACATTGTTTTACTTATAAATTGTAAACATTATTCTTTGGCACACAGAAAAACTACTAGGGGCTGAAGGGACCTCTATTAGTGGGATTTTTGGTTGTACACCAACTGGGGGATGCCCCAGGTTTTTAAGCCTTTTTAATAATGCACTTTATGCACTTTTTTATATTAACCACCCATTTAGGTCAAATCAATAAAATGTTTCAGACCAAAATAATTCCAGTTTTTTCCCAATGTAAAAAAAAAAAAAAAAAACGGGGGGCTTTGTTATCTTGACATTACTAATAAACCAGGGGGGGGGGGAGACAGGGAGGTTGGGGAGAACAGAGGGGGCCTTGTGCTTGATTTTTCTTTTTTTTTGACCTTTTATGTCTTTATAAGGGGAAAATAAATACGCTACCTACAGTAGATATTTTAAAGGAAGATTTTACAGGCCAACCTTCCCCTGGAACTTCTATAACGAAAAACCCCACCAGCTAACGGGGGGGGGGGCCCTTATGGGCTTTTTCTATTTATGGTCAGGGAAAACCCGCGGTGGAGTAAAATCCCTTATATTACCAACCCCACTGTAAGGGTAAGGGTTTTATTATTGTTTTTCCTTTTATAGTAAATTTTTCAACCCACTTGTTATCTTTTTGGTTGAAGAAGAAAAAACTCCAAAAACCCTTCTTATTGGGGCAAAAAATTAACAAAGGGTATTTATTATGGAAGGGGGGGGGGCTTTATATTACCGGGAAGTGGGTATATTTTATTTCAGGGGACTAGGGATTAGGCCACCCACTGGGACGCAAATTTTTAAAAAAAAAGCTAGGGAATCATTGCGGCCTTTTACCAGTTTGCAACACGTTTGTGGTCCAATTGGATGGTGAAGCGAAAGAGGGGACATTTTGCGTATTCCCCCCAAAAATTTTTTTTGCGCAAATAAAACTGCAACACACTGCAACGCACTCATCGCGCACGGGGTGAATGTGGCGAAGTGGGGTCCAAATCGGGCTTCCATGCCCCACCCCCCACCCAGGAAAGCAACGGTTTTTGTTGTGTTGTTGGACATTCAACCCTCAGGTAGAGAGGTTGTCTTAAAGGTAGTTAACCAAGGCAGGTTTTTAGGCAGCAAGCGGCGGCTGACAACAAAATGGCCTCTAACGTCCCGGGGCGTTTTTTTTGGCTGCTAGGACATTTCTGGAGCCCCGTACTTGAACATCACTTACCAAGGTTGCTTTCTGGGGTACCCCAAAATACCCAAACATTTTTGATTTTAAAAAAATTGGTCCTTGTAACAATCAAGTTAGTAAGCCATAGTTAATTAAGGGTTCCATTGTGGAAAAGTCGGGTTTTAAAACATTTTATTATTTTGGCCTAGAGGTTTGCCAAACCTGGGACAAAAACTTGTCTGTGGGGGTTCTTTGTTTAATGGATTCAAGGTGTCAAGGACAGGAAGGGCTTTACTTCGGTGTTTACCTGCAACATTTCACCAGATAGGGGTAACATATTTCCCAATTATAAATAATTTTTTCAAGCTTAATTTAGGGTTTATAGGGCGTCGTTTTAGGGAGTCCTCCATTTGTTTTAGATTTTTTCCTGGGGGGGCGGCAGTGGCATAGGGGGGATTTCAACCATAGCCAACATGGGGCCCGGAGGTGAAAGGGGGGGGCCCGGCAAAGGGGCGCCAAAGGGGGGGCCCCCCAAGGTAAAACCCCCCAGTTAAACGTTTTTTAAACTTCATTGGGGAATGGGAAAAGGGGAAGGGGGGGTTGCGGGGGGCCAAGCCGGACAAAAAATTCTTGCTTGGGCAAAAACCCTTTCCCTTTAACTTACGGTTAGGGGACTTTTTCTTTTGTACTGCACTTGTTACTATAGTTGGCTGTTTTTCCTTTATTGGGCTTCCGGGGGGGGGGGGGGAACGAGCAAACAAAGGGCAAACAGGGAATTGGGGAAAAAACCCACCAAACCAGTGGAAATTTCAGTTTAGGGGGGACTTCCGGGGGGGCTCAAAGAAGAAGAGGGGAGGTTGGGTTCGCCTTGGGGTTAGGGTTGGGTTTGGTGTTGGGCCCAAATTGGACGGCGGGCCAAAAGAACACCCACCAGGTAGGGAAAACTTTGTTGGCGCTTTTTGGGCGGTGCGGGGGGGCTGGTAGCTCAGCAACCATGGGAAAGGCACCAGGGGAAATTTGGGCAACTTTAGTTTACCTTTACTTGCAGGTACGGTGCCACCACGTGGCCCAGGGGGGGGGGGGGGGGGGACTTCCAGTGGGCCAAGGGTGGAAGTTAGAGGTTTTGGTTTTGGGGCCTTTCCCTTCCAGTTTTTCCAATCACAACCGTGGGTAACCCTCCCACCCGTCAGGGTTCCCAACCTCAAGGCAGGGCAGAAACTGCAATTTTGCAAAGCAATTTAGGAGGAGGTATTATGTGGTTAAACTTTTAAGGTTTGGGCTTGGGGGTTGGGGTATTGGTAATCGGTAGGAGGACTAGGAGGGTTATATTAACTACTAGTAGTTAATGGGGGGGGGGGGGGGGGGCCCAATCTAAAATTTTGCTATGGTG
Source organism: Hymenochirus boettgeri (assembly GCA_019447015.1). Lineage (NCBI taxonomy): Eukaryota > Metazoa > Chordata > Amphibia > Anura > Pipidae > Hymenochirus > Hymenochirus boettgeri. The sequence continues at coordinate 245,112,077 of CM033469.1, forward strand.
CCCCGTGATTCTTCTAGCTATGCCCCTGGCTCGCAGGTACCCAATAAGTACCACCTGAGAAAAACCATGTTTGCAGTTTTAGAGTGTGGTCGAAAGATTAGGAAAACAAGCACAGAAATTCAGGGGCATTAATAGACTTTTTGGCACCTCGAAACAAACATTGCAAATATGCAGCCATTGTAACATAAGAATGTTATTACTATATATACCAGGACATTAGTTCTAACTAATCATCAGGGACCAACCATAACTACAAAAAATAATGAAAATACTTATTAACTTGTTCAAATTGGAGTTGGCTGAATATTTTTGCTGCTTCTGAGCAATCGCACATTGTTCTCACATTCGTGGCTTTTCGCTTCACGTCCGCGTGGTAACCATACATATGGCATTACCGTTGAGGCAGGACCATTGGTAGATTGATATTTGGGAACTTTTTTTACATTCCATCGGGTTTTTGGCATGATTTCTAATTTTTGAATGTTTGTGTTATGTTGATTCTTTTTCTAAGAAGGACTGGGCCCACCACCATTGATGATATTTGTAATACAGTGACATTTTATATGAAGTTCACCAAAAATATTCCTGGGTCGCAAAGGGTTAAAAACAATTGGGTATAGAAGTTTTAGGGTTGTTGACCATTTACTCAGTAGGAATAATGCACCCTTTTCTTTAGTGTCAACTATTTTGATATAGTATAGTATAAGTTGGGTTGCAAATTAATTCCACTCTATGTAAAATCCTTTGCTATCTTCAGAACAAACCTATGATATTTATAATAATACAGACAAACCTATTGGGGATTTAAAGATGCTGACGCTATATCCATCATAGGAAACCCTTCGTATGTAACCAATTGTGAAGTTACTACGGACTCTGTCAGGGGGGGTGGGGGGGGAGGGGGGAGGGGGGGAACGGGGAGTGGACACTTTTTAGTATTTATAGATGTGTATTTCACGCGACACGTGTCTTGAGAACGGCCCGCACACGGGCCGAAACGCGTGACTTGTGTGTTCGTAATAAAATATTGTGTGATTTAAAGTCCCCAGGAGTGCTCCGGTCTCTTCGTTAAATGGTTATCTATTGATAGCGGAAGCACCCGGGCAGCTGTCTTCCCAAGTTGAGGAGTGCCGCTCTACCTGTGTTATGCTATAATATTTTATAATAAGTTATAATGGAGGCCTCCAACTTACCTCCCTGTGCCTGGGGCCACACATGAATGAAAAAATTGCAGCGGTACGTAGCTGAAGGTGTACTGTATACATTTCAAACATTTTCTTTATAGTTTCTGGGTGGTATTTCTGAGGTGCAGGGGTGTAAAAGAAACTGCAGACTGTTCAAATACAGAGCTGGCTATATTTATTTTACCATTACTGCCATTTGACATTGGTCCCCCTTTGGGTTAGTTGGTAGCCATGTCTCTGGGTACACCCATGAATGTGGCATACCGTTTTACTCGGGAGGGGTTAAGCTTTCATTTTTGAGATGCTTTTAAACTTTCCTCCACAGTTTATAGCTGAAATTCGCATTTGATCTTGTCTCTGATTTTACCTCACTCATAACATCCTGCGGGTGTGTAGTTTCTAAAAATATCTCACTGTGGGATATTTTAGTTAATTGGTAGATAGTTATGTTAACCGTGAGAAGTGGTTATACAATTCCCTTTGGTTTAGTATTCTTGAAAGCGCTGTTTAGTTTGGGGGGGTCTTCTGTAAAGGTAAAGTGGGGTACCTACATATATCTGGTATCGTTGTACTCAGGAGTAGTACAGCTTTTAGAAACAGTAAGATTTTTGTGCGTAACATTAAGATAATTATAAGTAAAAAATGGGGAAAATCCATAAAAATTTGCAAATTTAAATTTTTTTTTGCAATTTTACCCATAAACCACTACTTACTAATTACTAATTACTTAATAATTACTAATTACTTTGTGCTGAAAAAAACAATGCATATCCTGATTTAGAGCACGGCCACACTGCGGCGCAAACGCAATCACACACGCAATTGCACGCACATTGCGTGTGCGATTCCGTTGCGTGCTTTGCGCATAAAATAGTGATTGCATGCGATTGCGTATTGCAAAGGAAACGCAATCACATGCATGCATTGTCACGAGTGTTAGCAAAAAAACGCAAGCGCAAAAAAAAAATAAAATCACGCTAGTGTGGCCTGGCCCTAACTGGGGGTTTCCTAGTGTAGAATTAGTCAAACTGATTGAGGGCAAAATCCAGAAATCCGTTCTTCAATAGAACTGGATTCCAAAAACGAGTGGAGATACCCTTTAATGATAAATCTATTGAAACTATTGGAAGGTGTACACAACAATTCCTACTGGCAGATCAATGTTGTAGGAGGCAAATGTAGTTGTTTGTAATTGCACACACCAAGTAAATTTGACACCAACAGTCCTCTGGACCAATTTTATTTTTACTGTAAACAATAATTCCGACTAAAGTCAGAAAATGATCAAAACTTGTTTTGTAAATGAACAGTAACTGAAAAACATGTTCTTATTAGAACAGTAATGTCCAATCTGCATCCCTCTAGATTTCTGAAAACTACAACTCCCAGCATTTCCCTACAAGCACTCTGCAGCATGGCGTTTGGTATCTAATTAAAAAGCATGCATGTGCCTTAAAAAATGTGCACGCAAAAATAGTGCACGTCATCGGAAATCACAGGAAAGTTTTCCGTCCTGCAATTTCCATGTATAACCAAATAAACGTGCTAATGTGGCCTAGCCCTCAATCATGATTAATACGTACGTGTAATGAAACGCCCTATGCAGTCCGGCGTTTTTTAGTCTTATTTTTGGGAAAAAAATAAGTAATAATTAGCATTGGTTCAAGTGATTTAGCTAATAATAGTATGCATACCCATTTAAGGGAAACTAAAGGATAATAACGCCATTCCCACTGTTGTAAAACAGAGCAGATTAAAATTTCTAAGTGGCCACTAGCAATACAAATTTAGCCATGTTTCCAACAATGTTCCACTGGCCCAATCATTTGCATCGAATTACAATTATAATATCAATTGTGATTAGTAGGCAAAAACATGATCTCCCCAGGGGGAAAATCGTCTAAGGTAAAACTGCTGCGCTCCACTCACATCATTTCAACATGAATCACTTCACATTCATCTCAGAAGATGTTGAGGTTAATGATAGCCAAACTGATTGGATGAAATGTATCAGAGTTGAAACTCCTGCTTGAACAGTCAAATGTTCTGTTGAAAAAAACCACCCCAACACCAGTGTATAATGTCAGATATATTGTCTTAGTAGTGTATGGAACATGTTAAATTTGGAGCAGTCTAACTTAAAAATCTTTTCATGTTAAGTGGTAACTCTGGTCCAAAAATTACTCTTAGGTAAATTATAGGAATGCTCTCCTGAGAATTGTTTGCCAATTTATTTTCATTGTTTTTTTAACAGTTTTGAAGATATACTTTTTGTGTGTGATATTGCCCAGCATCACCAGGTCCCCTGCACTTCCTGCCTCAGTCTCCCTGGTTGTCCCTCCCCTTTGCACTTCCCCTGTTCCCTCCCACTATGGACCCATGATCCCACCAGTTGCAAGGCCCCCCCTTTGCCCCATTCCCCCTTACGACACCCATGCTGGCCCCGCCTATTCTCGGATGTTCGTGGCCCTGACCCACTCGTGGTGTCATGGCCCTGCCATCGCGGTGTTGCCTAAGCCCCACCATCTCACAGGTGTGCTGTGGGCCACTCTGAGCTGGCAATTTTACCCTTTTAATTTGAGGTACAATGAACTATCCTTTTCCAAAATAGTACCGTATAATTTAATGTGATTAAAGGCATCAGGTTCCCCCCTAAACCTAAACTTCTAAACCTAATACTGGCCCCATGTATTTTTAAAATGTCCTTACTACTCCCCGTTGCTTAGGTTCTTCTCGCAATGTCCACTCAAAGTCTCAATAAATCAAAGAAGATAGCGTCTTGTCCTGTGGGAAATGTTCTGCCTCTATGCTCCTCCCTCGCTCCCTCTGTTTAAATCTGCCCCCCCCTAACTCCAAGCCCCGTTTCGTGTGATTGTTTAAAAGGACTTTCCCTATCCCACCCCCCAAACGCATAGTTAAGAAAAAAAAAAAACAAAAGGTTACATACTCTACTTACTTTCCTTCTTGTATGTCTGCATGCGAACCATATTGGGCTACCTCTCGTCACAAATCACAGACATGGCTGCAGGTCTAGATCCTACTAATAATGGGAATGACATGCTAGAATGGTCATACTCTTAGTATTGTGTTTTTACTACAAAAAAGGAAGATATGTATCTGCTATAAGTCATACTCCTATTATAATTGGCTCATAACTAATACAGGAATGACATGCTATGTTATAACTCTATTAATACATCGTTTTATATTCTATAATGTCATAGTCCTATTTAACATGGGCAATGATATTCATAATGTCTACTCCTATTTATACATGGGAATGATATTCATATAATGTACCTATCCTATTATTCATTGGAATATATGCTATAATTCATAGTTCTATTAATTACATGGAATGATTTCTATTAATAGTCATACTTCGTATTAATAACATTGGACCTCCTACTAATACATGGGGAATGGCATCTATAATGTATACTCCTATTATACATGGGAATGATTATTCTATAAGTCATACTCCCATTTTATACCGGGGAATGATGATTGCTATCAAGTCATACTCCTATTTATACGTGGAAGGAAATTATTCTATAATGCATAGTCATATTAATACATGGAGAATGATATTCTATAATGTCTACTCCTATGATTTCATGGGAAATGATATTCTATAATGCCCATATTCCTTTAATACATGGATGATATTCTATAAGTCAGATTCTTATTATTACATGGAATAATTCTCTATAATGTCTAGTCCTATTAATACATGGGAACGATATTCTATATGTCATCCCTTTAATACATAGGAAAACCCTCATATTGACACAGTATCAGCACCAGTATAGAGAGGCAAAATCACCCACCAACAACGTAGTAAGCATCAGTAAAGAATCAAGTAAATAGGTGCACAAATCCCAAAACAATATACATAATTAAAGTATCTTAAGGGACACTTATCTATAGCAGACACATATTCAATATCAATATATACACTCTCATATTGTTATGGAGGTAATCATTTTAGATCATAAGTCCATATCATACAGTCGTAGATATTTAAGGATATCATGGAGGTTATTATCTAAACTAAACATGCAACTAACACTGAAATGCGGGCATGGGGAAGGAGAGTAACCAGGGGGATGGGAGGGTTAGGGTTTGTTTGCGACCAGAGGTGCGCCTGGGACGGTATCGCTGGAATCAGATTGAGATATGGAGGGTTGCTGTTTGGATCGGCTTATGAGGATAGGTAACAGTTTGAACTGGAATCCTGCGTGATGGGCAACCAGTGGAGGGACTGAACAGAGAGGAATAGGCATTAGAGAAGCGAGAAGAAAAATGATGTAGACGGGCAGCAGAGTTTAAGAATGTATTGAGCGGTGCCATCGGTTTTTTGGTAAACCCACAGATTGTGTTTGCAGTAGTCTAGCGGGAATATGATTAGGGCATGTGACTAGGTTTTTTTGTAGCTTCCTTCGAGGGTAAAGGGTCGAATGTCGGGAGAAATGTTTTTTAGTTTGGAGCGACAGGTTTGGCAAGCAAATTGACATGAGGTTGAAGAAAGATCAGAATCTACGCATTATTCCAGCAGCAGACATGAGAAGATGGGGACAAGGAGGAACAATTGTTAGGGTGAAAAGGACAAGTTCATCCTCTTTCCATGTGTTTATTTGAGGAACGCGGAACTGAAGCAGAGATGGCACTAAGGCACCTGGGGATGTCAGTGTGGGGAGATCTGGGCAGAGATGTAAATTTGGGTATTGTCGGCATACAGGTTGATACCTGGAACCAAATGAACTAATAGTTTGTCCAAGGCCTAGATGTAGAAAGAAGAGTACCGAGTACCGACCTTGCGGGCCCCACAGGGAGGGGGCAAGGAGTGGGGCTAATTTCAGAGTAAAAACACTAAAGGTCTACCAGCGAGATAGGAGGATAGCCAAGAAACTGCAGTGTCCCGGATGCCTAAGGAGCCAGGATCTGGAAGAATTAGAGGTTGATCAACAGTATCAACAAGCAGAGACAGATCAAAAGAATTAGCAAAGAAGTGTGACCTTTAGATTTAGCACAAGTAGATCATTGGTCATTTTAGCATAGACATGTCTTCCGTAGTTGTGGAAGCAAAAGGAGAAAGGAGAAGACAGGCCGGTAGCTGGAAAGAAGCAGATGGGTCAAGGTTAGGTTTTTTAGTATAGAAAATGGATCAACCGGCATGTTTAAATAAACAGGAAAAAATACCAGTGGATGGGACAAGTTAAAGAAGAGGTTAGGTCTGGAATGAAGGAAGAGGAGAGCGGGGTAATAAGATGAGAGGGAATAGGACGTGGCCAAGATGGGCGTGCTGAGTAGAGCGTGAGGACAGGAGACTCCCGGCAAATTATCTGAAAGCCCATTAAAACCGGCCGCAAACGCAACTTTTCTCACCATACCCCGTTCCCCTTGTTTGCCAGGCAGTGACCAAGAACGGCACTCAGCAAGGGAAAAAGGCTGGCTATGCCGAAAAGCGTCGAAAATACACTCACCAGCAGCAGGAACAGGTGCGGGCCGTGGACCCGCCGCTGCCCACGGGGCACAGGACGCAGCTGCGAGCTCCACCAACCAGCAGCAATAAGGCCACGCTGACAACCCATCACAGCACAAATATCTGGCTGCCATCCAGGAGTCCAGGCCACCCTCACCGTCAGAATAGAGGAGGTGAGGGTCGATGTTGGCCTTTTGCGACAGGACTTCCAGACCTGAGGAAACGGATAGGGGAACTGGAGGGACGCGTATGCGCAGTGGAGGACTCCCTACAACCGATCCCGAATGAAAATTAAGAGCTACGCCAACAGCTGAAAGCACAGCAAGCGAGGTTCAGATGACATCGAAAACCGGTCCCGCCGGCAAAACATCAGGCTGGTGGGACTCCCGGAGGGGATTGGGGGAATGGCTTCAACTGTTGGTAGATGATATTGCCACGGATTTAAAGGATGTGGTTAAACAATTTGTGTAATAAGGTTCTTGTTGATAGACTGGTAATGTATCGTTTGTCTGCCGGCGTCGGTGGCACCCTCCGGATCCTGGGCGCCGCTCCTATCCTCTACCCGCCCCAGAAATGACATGCGCCAAATATCTAACACAATCAAGTGAAGGGGACAGCTTTCTGATACCCCCGACCGTCTACACTTTCCTCCCGGACTGATTATCTCCATATGGCAACAATAAAGCTAGCCCAGGCCCGGGGACACTTCTGCCCCTGGGCGCGAGATGCCTCTATCTGTGGCGGGGGGGGTGGGGATGTTCGGCCCCCAACACAAAGTAATGATCTGTGCGCCCTGGATGGGGGCCTGCTGCGCAGGTGGAGACTACAAAATTGACGGGAATAGGTCCTCACTGCTGGGGTACGCAGAGTAAGTCCGCAGCTCAAATGTTAATACATGCTGTCTATAAATGTTTTAGTCTAAAAAATGTATAACACCCCTCCCTTTGAACCGCTAGATAACACGCTCTGTGCAGAGTGGGGTGTTGGTCCCCGCCTCCCGTGTCTCTCCCCCCCCCCCTTCTTGGTCCCCCCCCACCATATGGATGTCCCCTTGGCGGGATGTGCTTTTGATATCTATATGTGACTAAACACCACTCTCCAACTCTTACTACTACCCAACATATACTAAGCCACAAACTACAACAACCTTATCTGTAATAATAAACTTGCCCCGCACCCTATCTCCCACACCACACACGGTCCAATGGACATCCACCCGGCCTCCCAACACTTTAACACAAAGTAACCAGTTAATTAACTCATAAGCATATACGCATGGCCTAGATACACTGACACACAAGCCAAAACAGCCCCATATATATAACGCAAAGGAGACATATCGGCATGGCAGCAGATGCCCGCCTCTTCCCCTGACCCTGTGGCCCCCTGCGGTGGAAGTGTTTGCAAAATAGGATATGGGTGAGTCGAAAGCTTCCCTTAAAATATTATCGTGGATGTTCATACATTGGTAAAGGACCACTCACAGACAAATACCATATTAGCTATCCAAAACCCATCACAAACACTAGTTTACTCCACCCCACAGATACTGTCGGTATTTCAGGATTTTTATTCATGAATTATAAAACTTCCAGTCTCACAAGCACATCACAGGAAATAATCCGATTATCTGAACGCGTTACAGTTCCCCACTCACAATGAAAAAAAACTATCTCAACAGACCTATAACGCTAGAAGAAATACAGTCAGCACCCTTGACGAAATGCCCAATGGGAACTCCCGGACCGAACGGGCTCCCACAGAACTATATAAAAATATAACCAACACCTGCTCCCCCCACTGCTTAAAATGTTCAATAATCCAATAGCCACTGGAACATTGCCACCATCCCTCTATAACGCTACTGTATAGTCCTGCCCAAACCCGGGAAAAACACCAAGAATGCGATCATACAGACCGATATCATTATTAACAGCCGACTATAAAATCCTAGCAAAAAATTCTAGCAGAGAGACTAAAACAAGTCGTTACCTATATATACACCCAGACCAGACTGGCTTTAGGCCAAACAAATCAACATCAATTAACTTGCGCCGTACCTAATTCAGACACACTTAACCACAACAACACAGGGGAACGTATTATCCTCACTGGATGCACGCAAGGCTTACTTGACTCCATTAAATGGCCGTTTTTTATGGGAGGGTTTGGGAAAATTTATTGGGCCCCAATTTTATTAATAGGTTATACTTCTATCACAACTGACAGCCCAGATATTGATAAACGGAGACCTGTCAAAACATTCCCACTTCAACGGGGCACTAGACAGGGTGTCCATTATCCCCTATCTCTTTGCGATACGATAGAAACCCTAGCCCTAGTCTCAGACTAACCCAATATACGGGTTTCCGAATTGACCAGCATGAGGAATGTCTGGGACCTCTATGCTGATGACATAATCATACTAGAAAGCCCGGACAACCACTCACAACAGCGTTCTCACTCATAAATATTTTGGAATACATTTGGCTAACCATCAACAGGATAAGTCAGCCCTTTACCCACTTGACAACTTCCCAGCCACACAGAATCCCACCAATATCAAATACCAATAGTACCACATTCAAATATCTAGGTATAACTATCACTAATCCCCCCAACAATCTAATCTACCATATTTCACCTCTGATAGAATACACCAGAAAAAAACCCTGGTCTGGAAGCATTGTATCTCTTAACCTATGGGGCCGGATCCAAATGTTTAAAATATTCCTGGTTGCCAAAAATCCTTTAGTAACAAACATTCCCTACTATACATCCCTAAATCATTCTTACCAAACTAAAACAGTATTATTCTCTCCTTTATATGGGGTAACCCAAACGCAGAAAAGAAACTAGCTGTCTACAAATCCCCAAACGCGGGGGATGTCACTACCAAACCTACAATTGTATTACTGGGCATCCCAACTGAGCACTCCATGTTGGGTTAACCCGGACATAACACCAACAAACTCAGACATGATGTTATATCCTACCTACTACAGCCCCCCTTTATGGCTTACTTAGACTCTCCCAAGATGCACATAGTGGGCTCTGGCACCACCCTGCTAAACAGGCCATGCAGAACATGGAAACCTCACCAATCAGCTCCTGGAACTCACAGGGCACTTCGAACACCCCCGCTATGGAACAACAAAGGCTTCCACACTTCTCAGTCTCCGGGGGTGAACGCTTGGGAAAGAAAACGGAGTCATCACGCTAGGCAAACTTAATTCAAAACAAACCAACCAATTCCATTCCAGGACCCTCCAACCAAACACAACAAATCCCGAACTCTTTGCACACTACAGATATATTCAAATCCACCATGCACAAAACAACTTTCCCCAACAACTCAAAAGCATAACAAAACACCACATAATTGGCATAAATGCACGCAGGGACTAAGGGGGGTCCATCTTCTAAAAACTCTACACCTCCTTGATATCCGCCAAATCACAAACAAAAAATAAAAACGAGTTTAAAAAAAAAAAAGATGAGAGGGATGGGGTCAAGGGGCAGGTGGTGAGACGTGTCCTGGATAGGAGAGATGAAAGTCCCTGTTTTGTTATAGTGATGAAGCTTGTTAGGGGTCAGTAAAGGATTAAAACCAATGAAGGGACGCTAGACAGTGCAGTAGTAGGGGTAGAGATGGAGGGAGGAGTAGCAACGAAGGGAGGGTTGGGTAATTCAATTCTAGTGGTTGGAAGCTGTAGGGAGGAGACTAGGGCGCACAGGAAAACCACTTCAGATTGTTTCAATTATCTCTGTGAAATATGAGGCGTTTCATCAGCGATAAAACGGGGTAGGCGGGGAGGATGGTGCAGAGCAGGGAGTTGAATACTTTGAAGAGCTGTTTGGGTGGTATGGGATTGGGATGATAGAGTGAAGAGAATCCGACTCTCTATCCGACCAAAGGGCAGTGTTAAATTTTGAGAAAGTTGATATTTTGTTACTCTTGCGGCCAGCGTCGCTTGCTATGAGATAGCCTTTTCAACTTTTTAATCTGGTCCGTAAGCCATGGTTGTGGGTTCTTGCCACCAAGAACGACGTTGGAGAAGGGAGCAACAGAGTCGAGGGCATTGGAAACAGTGTTATGGTATTGGACAGCGCAAGATTAGGGTCAGAGAAGGAGGGCATAGAGTTAAGTTGTTGAAGAGGGAGGAGAGACGCGAATGGTCAAGATTACACAGGTCCCGCATCTGTACATTGGTTGTTAGGGGGTTATGGTCGGGACAGGTGAGCACAAGACTAAATTGAGAAGATTATGATCAGACAGGGGAAAGTGGGAGTTGAAGAAATAGATATGGAGTAGAGGCGGTATAAGACCAGTCCAGTGTGTGCCCATTAACAATGGATCTACATGGGATTATATTCTCTATATGTCATAGTCCTTAATTGAAATGGAATGATATATCTATAATGTCATATTGCTATTAATACCATGGGAATGATATTCTAATGTCATATTCCTATTAATACATGGGAATGATATTCTATAATGTCATAGTCCTATATACATGGAGAATGATATTCTATAATGTCATAGTCCTATTAATACATGGGATGATTATTCTATAATGTCATAGTCCTATTAATACATGGGAATGAATATTCTATATATTCTTACCTACTCCTATTATACATCGGAATGATATTCTTTCTATAATGTTCATAGTCCTATTAATACATGGGAATGATATTCTATAATCTCCTACTCCTATTATTACATGGGAATGATATTCTATAATGTCATAGTCCTATCATTACATGGGAAGGATATTTTCCCTATGTCATATTACTATTAATCCATGGAATGATATCTATAATGCCATATTCCTACTAATACATGGGATAATATTCTATAATGTCATATTCCTATTAATACATTGACACATTTTTATAATGTCAATTCCATAATACATGGAATGATTTCTATAATGTCATCTCTTATTATTACATGGAATGAATTCTATAATGTCATACTCTTATTATTACATGGGAATGATACTTCTTAATGTCATACTCTTATTTCATGGGAGATATTCTATAATGTCATACTCTTATTATACATGGGAATGAATTCTATATGGTCATACTCTATTATATACTGGAAAATTATATTCTATATGCTATAACCTACCCCTGTAGCGATTTTTCTATGGGAAAAAACTGTAGGATTATAGCCTTAAAATCTTACAGTTCCAGGAGGAAAGGAAACCAGAAGCCACACAGGGGTAGGTTATAATAAATAATGCACCCCCCCCTAATAAGGGATATTAGAAATTACCTTGGAGTTCCGTTTCCTGTAAAAAGGTACTTGGCCTGCGGCCATCGTGCTTTAATAAGGTCACGGAACTCCTCTGTGACTTCTAATATCCCAATAAATTTACATAGGGGGTAATAATCCACTCAGGGCCACATCTACCATAGCAGAGTGAGACATTTGTCTTAGGCAGCATCCTTGCACTGAAGAAGAAAGTCGGCAAACAGGGTGGAAAAAAATGTTTTCCTTGACTGGTCAAAAAAAAAAAAGAATTTTCCATAGTAACAGATATGATGTTTGTTTAAAATAATTTTATATATTATTTAGTATTAGTTTAGTTTGTGTTAGACTAGGTTACAGATATGATGTTTTGTTTTAAAATACTTTTATATCATTAGTTTAGCTTTTAGTAGTTTGTTAACAGGTTAGTCTAGCTATGCTAGTTAGGGCCCTGCTGAGAGAATCCACCTTGACATAGTGGAAGCTTACAAATTTTTGGCTCAATCTTTTTATCACAGAAAGTATGGCATTTTCTAATGTATTGATTTGAGCAACAAAAACCAGAAAGGAGCAATATGTACGGGCAAGGCAAGCTGTGAGAAAGAGATGTAATCTTGTTTCTAGTAATTTACATTATTTCTAATTGACTGTTTGAGTAACATTATTTAAATATCTATGTGATAGGAAGTTGCAAATCGTAACATTTTAGCCATGCCCATCGACAAACCACGTCCATCAGCAGGGCTGCTTCACAGGTGTACATGGGCAGCATTCAAAACTTTGGATCAGGCAACAAAACCCCCTAGAAGTGCCCCTGTATCCACTATATGATTTAAAGTAGGGGGTGCCTTATCACTTTATCATTTACAGTAGGGGTGCATATCCACTATATAATGTCATACTCCTATTATTACAGTTGCTTGGAGCAATTTGCAAACCTGTTGAACGTGCTTAGCCACAGTTACATATTAAATCTCAATTCTAAGACATGAAATCCATACTCAACAGTGACTCCCTTAGTAATAATAAAATAAGAAAACCCACATGCAACGTTAAAACATAAATACATTTAACTCCAGTCACGCTCCATGGCTTGGGACATTAGAAACTTTCTCTGTAAGCATTTCCCGACAAATACCACTAGGTGTCAGCAAACCCAAACATTTCCTTCATTGTAGACCAGAAGAGGCGACAGAAGAGGATGTTCGAACTGTGCCAGACCAGCTTAATAGAACCCGGTGAGTTGCTCAGTGAGTAATACCAGCTATCTGGGTGGCGAATCATGTGGGGCCTATGGAGGATAGTAAGGGCAGGCCGGTGAAGATAGGATCGTGTTGCCAAATGCGCGGGCAATGTCTCAATGTGGAATCCTTGTGTATGGCTACACCCGAAGACAGCGAGCAGTGCAAGCGCAGTAAGTGTACATTTGGATACAGGCACAGTTCAATCTCTAACCTAGCGCACAGCTCTGGGAGGGGCGGGGCTTCCCAGGTCACATGTCACTGTGTGGATCTACCATGTGATCTGTTTGGTTTTGTACCATGTCTGGGCCATTGTGTGAACTGAATAGGAGGAGATAATGAGGGAACATTGTATTGTAATGGGCTGCTGGTGTGAAATTCCCTTGGATGGTATAAAGGGCATGTCCACCCTAAAATAAAACTTTTCATATTAATGCTTGCACCCCCAAAAACCCCAGTTTCGCATTATACAATTCCCAAACAGGTATCCCACCTCTCCCGGATCTTCTCTTCTGGGAATCTGCGGCAAATTAGGGTGGGCTCCCGCACGTAGAGGAGTCCTGAATCTCCTCCCCGCTACACCCCTTTTTGCCACGCCCTGGACTGCATGTACCATGCCCCCATAACACCCCTAACCCTGCCTCCCCCACCTCATGTGTGCATGCCCGCCCACTGCCTGATGTCAGTGACTTAATCCACTGGCAGGTGGGATGTCTGCCAAAGAACAGGAGCAGGAAGGCACTTGATGACAGCTGTGACCAGGAAGTATTGCCACAGAGCAGTGGAGTAGCATGGCAGAGAGGCAAGGGACCGGTCCCCATTCCCATTTTTTAGGCTGGACATGTCCTTTAACAAAAATTTTATATAGGGATAATGCACCCCTTACAGTGTATTCCTCTTGTATTTTAATGTGAAGGTGGGGGCATTGTTTCTACAATACAATAGTTTTATATAGTTTCTTTTTTATCATAAGGATGAATAAGTAGCATTAGAATACTGTAATTTTAAAAGTAAATAGAAAAATGGACCATGATTTACTTTCTTTTCCCAACGTCAGGCCACCAGGACTAAAGGCATGTCCTCCAAAAAATAAATAAAGCTTTTTAGCTTAATTAACCCCCAAAACTGGACTTTTCTTAAAGGGGAAGTTCAGTGCAAATACATGTACTTTTCAGAAAAAAGCAGTATTTTTCATCCCAATGACCTTAACCTGCCCATTCAGCATTGTGTCTGTGTAATAAATGCAACTGAAATACTGACTTGACTACAAGGGGAGGGGTTCATGGGGGCCCACGAGGAGAGGAACACAGAAGAGGGACGTCACATGGTTTCAGTGCAGGAAGCAGGAAGTGCAGGGGATCTGGTGATGCTGCAACCATATCACACATATAAATGTAAATATCTTCAAAACTATGTAAAATAAATAATGAAAGCAAATTTCAAAACCTCAGGAAAGCAATTCCTGTCAATTTACCTAAATCATTTTTGGACCACAGTTACCTTTAAAGCTTCCTTGATCCAATGCTCAATAGCTCAATACCTACTGTAACATCAGCCGATCCATCATTTGGAGTCCTGCCTCCTGCCTTCTGTTTTTGAGCCGCTACAAGCACGCTTGTTCTGATTATGTACTGTCAGTCATTGCCATGCAGTTAAGAGCACACTCTGCTCCTGCAACCTTATAACAGTTTGTGAAACAGGAGGCTGGACATCTGACTTTTTTTTGGGTGGACATGCCCTTTAATCCTCCATAGTTTTTTTCCCGGTCTGCTGTTGAGAGCAGAGAGAGTGCCCCTATGACACATAGGAAAGGCAGACACTCTCTCTCTGCTTGGGGCGTAAAGGTTATGAGTGTTTACTATTAAAATGAACAGTTTTACTTTTTAAAAACCATTATGTTGTTGGAACAGTGGATGGCCAGAAGGGTATAGATACTGCAGTGGATATTTTTCTCAGTGACATAGCTGAGTGATTATTATAAGAACATATCCCACTGCTCCTATTATAATTTGAACCTCTTATGAATAAATATAGTGAAAGTTAGACCCTTACAGTGTCGTATAAGGATATAAAGAACACAGTGTGTGTTTACAGACTTGGATGATCAAACCTCTCTGGGTTATCTTCTTTTGCTGGGCAGTGACAGAGAAGAGAGAATTGATTGCAGTATATGTTATTGGGAGGTGCAGTGGAATATAATATAATTGGTCACTAGCTATGAAGCTAGAGATTTTTATAAGAATATATTCCACTGCATCTCCCTTTTCTAAGTGCATAGCCTTGGCATTATATTAAATTATAATATTATATTTAGATTCCAATTCCTGCATCTATCAATACTTTTCTGGACACACTACAAAGAATCCCTTTGTTTAATTGCCGAGGAACAAGGACGTTAACCAATATAAGGTAAAATGGGCTCAGTGATGTTCCATACTTCTAATGTTTTTCCTGTCGTCAGCACTAAATATTCAAAAACAACATGGTTTAAATCACAAGCAAAGAACATGTTTTTCCATAATTATGTATATAAGCATGAGTTGCCACTGACAGTGCAATGCTCATAAATCTTTGATCTAATAAACAAAAAAGTCCTGTAAGATTAGAAGAAAAGTGGTACAGAACCCCAATCTTTTTACATAAAATTTCTAAAGATGTGTTCCAGACATGCAATTTCACACCCAATGAATGTGACATTGTTTCAGTGATAATCGAAGTGTGGCTGATTAAGGCATCATCGTGGTATGGTCACATGTGCAATTACTGGCCAAATCAGCCATTTCAAGCGCCGGAATTTTCTTGTCACTTCTGTGAAAATGTTTATTTTTAACTCTGTAACTAGCTATATGAAATAGCAGAAAAATGTAAATTATGATTATTGTCAATAACAAAAAGGGTATCACCTTATCCTACAGTGCTCATTTTTTTAGTATATGCTACTGGACTTAAGCTAGGTAACACCAGTACCAATAAAGGCTTTATCGGCCAGTGTGTGTACCTAGTTTTCGACTCGGGAATGCGGAAAATTTCCCTTGGCCGCGGTAGTCTCCTATAGGGATTCTGCCGCGGCCGAGGGAAACACACGTCCCGAGCATTTTCCCTATGCTTGTACAGGAGTACAGCTGTGTGTTTCGTGATTTTTGAAAAAATGACAGACAGATCTGCAAGATTCATCTGTCATCTTTCAAAATCTGCTAAAGTTGCTGACATCTTGTTTGTCACAATGTGATAGTTAGATCCGCCCCCTCTGAGATTTTCATCTAGATCCTGAGTTGCTAGCCTCATCTGTCACCTCAGTGCGTGCACGGACATGGTGCGTGCGCCATGATTCATGCGTGTGCAGCGGACGCACGCACGGACCAATTGTGCATTACAAATGAGGCTAGCAATCAGGAGCTAGATGAAAATCTCAGGGGGGTGGATTTTGACCATAACTTCATTTTATAGTGTACTTATCCTTAACACTGAAAAGTAAGGCAGATAAATAATTGTAGCAGAAACTCTTCTTCTGTGGACTACTGGACAATATTACAAAATAAAATGGAATCAGATCTACATGTCACTTACAAAACTTAGCGTAAGAGAAACCTTACTTAATCCACAGCAGGGCCAGGGGAACTTCCCCCGCCCTCGTTGCAAATCTAAATGGGTGGAATCCTAGAGTGCAAACACACCCTGTATCAGGGACATTAGGTGAAACCGGTCTTACTGATAGTAGTTAGTGGCCCAGGTGCAACATGCCCCAGGCCCTTTGCTAGAACCAAATACTAAACCCCAAAACAGCAAATAGAGAGACCGGTTCAAACACTGGATATCCGTAGATAAAAAGGTTTACTTTATAGAAATACATATATATGTAACCACACCTGACATGTTTTGTGTTATAGAATACTTCATTGAGGCGTCGTCCAACACCTTGTCACTTCCTTTTTATACAGGTAATAGCTACATGATTAACATATTCGCATACTAACACATAAGTATCCAAATGCACACAGGTAGTGCTAATGCAATGCAAGGAATCTGAGGGAATAAAGACATAATATACTTCATCATTGGGCTGCACCATTGCAGTCCCCTGTATTAAAGATAATAGTTACCATCGAGCAAAACATTTTGTGAGTAGCAATAATTCAGTGGCCTTAAGGCTACAATCCTTAGGCTATTAGAATAAGCTGTTATAATGGTCCAGATGATAAGAAATGGCCATAAGACCTTTGTCATGGGGAATGCTGGAACAGAGAGAGGAGACATCCATGAATACTAAAGAAATTCAGTCTGGAAAATAAGTGTCCTTAACCTGCAACATATGTTTAGTGTATATGAAATATGTGACGACAGACAAGTGACCAGAGATTGCAACAGAACGTCAAGAAAATCTGCAAGATTTTCTTCCAATGAGCCCATACAAGCAACAATAGGATTACCTAAAGGAGGTGTCACTTTTTGTGGACCTTGGTAGACAGTAAAAGATAGGAGTAATCGGATTAATCGGAATAAGAAAATGTACAAGTTTTCAATAATGACCTTAGTGTTAGGCTGGTTACACACAGGGCTTTATTTGTCCCAAGCGACCACTTGCCAAGACAAATGACGCGTCGCGGGCAATAGTGGCCGCGGGCATCCTGCTCCGACCGATCGTGGCGGTCCACATTGCCCGTTTGTCCGATTTGGAAGGACGGGTGACCAAGCTTGGTCGCAGCCAATGAACTGCGCCATTACCACACATCTGCTGACTGTTTTTCAACAGTTTCACACGTTCTCACTGTAAAGAAACCTTTCCTAACCTGAAGATGAAAATTCTTTTCTCCAACCTTAAAGGATGTCCACGAGTCCTCTGATATGACCTATTAGTAAACAATGCACCAGAGAGTTCATTGTATGGGCCATTAATATATTTGTATAGAGGTTATCATGTCCCCACGCAAACGTCGCTTCTCCAATGTAACAGCCCTAACTTGTCTAATCTTCCTGCATATTCAAGCCCCTCCATTCCCCTATTATTTTTATAAAAAACTGCACCGCATATTCCAAATGAGGCTTACCAGTGCCTTGTAAAGAGGGAGAATAATATTTTTCTCTCTTGAATCTATTCCCCTATTTATACAACTGGAATCTATCAACCATGTACTCCTATGTACAAATCGATAAATATTCACTCTTGGCTTTGAAGCGAAAGGGTTTTATTGATATCATAATATATTTTTCTTACCTACATGAGGAGTAGACTCCAAAGATCCCGAAAATTAAAATTCCTGATATTCCTGATATCCACATCATTAAGATAATGATTACTTTCACAATACTTCTTCCTTTTAGAAAGAATCTATTACTATCGGTCTCAAAACCCCAGCCCATCTGGAGAAAAAGACAAAGCTCTAATACCTTGGCTTCGTCACACTTAGAGTCCTTCGCGACAGATTTTAGTACATTAAATGGGGACTTTTAAATAAAAGGCTAGTTTCCTACCTTTAAATGAGCAATCAACCACTCTCTACGTGCTCCACAGCCCAAGATATAAAGAAATTACTGATATAAAGTAATGGGTGGGAGGCTGACATGTGACATTCCTAAGGCTTCTACTGCAACAGTGCCGCCGGCGAGCACGCCCCAGACTCAGTGTGTGAGGGAGACAGGAAGTCCCTCCTCCTCTCTGCTGTGTGAATCCTGACAGAGAAGGTAAGGGAATCTACAGCCCTTCTCTCCAACAGTCTGAAAAGGCTGTTTCCACAGTTTTGGGGTGGGGTGTCTGAGTGGCCCACGGCACCTGCGGGTGGACGGGGCTTAAGCACCCACTAGTGGGCGGGGGTTTGCACTGTGAAATGGGCGGGCCATGGCACCTGCGGGTGGGCGAGGCCACATGAGTCTGTAAGAGAATGGGCCAAGGGGGGCCTGCAACTGGAGGGACCATGGGGTCCATGAGTGGGAGGGACCAGGAAGGCTGCAAAGGGGAGGAGGAGACACAGGGCAGATTGACTGACATGGTTTCAGAGCAGGAAGTGCAGGGGACCTGGTGTGATGCTTCTGTATTCATATGACACACAAAAATGTAAATCTCTTCAAAACTATGCAAAATAAACAATGAAATGTCAATTTACCTAAAGTAATTTTTGGACACAAGTTCCCTTTAATCTCTTCCTCCCGACATTCTTCCTTTCTCATAGTGAATAGCGATCCTTGATGTTTAATCCTTTGCCCCCATGAACTTTTTTGGATGGGTTTTGGAAGTTCTTCTAGTGTTATTGGTGTAGGGTCTTCATCATCTGAAGTAAGGTGGGCCGAGATACATATTCTCGTGCTCCCGATCTAAGTTCATAAGACGGGAAGGAGTAGTGGCAATACTTCCCCTTTCATTCGAAAGGACCCAATTAGATTTCTCTATGAACTTGACATTCAAGTCCAATGAAATCATGAACTTCCGGATACGTAAACCCCGAGGTATGATGGCGTGAGTTGACGCTTTTGTAACGTAACTGTATCCTACCATATGCAAGTTCTAAGTTAAGCAATTTTTCTATTTCTTTAAAATAATCTCACTTTCATTGGAGTCTCATCAGACCAGCGTCTTGGGAAATATCAGTCATTATTATACAAATGTAAGATTTAGTAAACTTACTTCCTCCAACAGCAGGGCGGGTGGAATCCCCCCAACCCTTGCTGCAAATCTAAACAGGACATCCTGCTCTACACACAAAAAAAATGAGACCCCTAAACTTTTTGCTGCATAAACAATACACCCCCTCTGGCCTGGTACCATAGTGACATCAGGCAGCAGAGCGCCGGCATACAGATAAGAGGTTTAGTGTATACATACGGTACATACTGCACTAATCCTACATTCTTCTCTGCAGTGATCCTACATGTACTTATACTCATTAATCGTGTTTTTAGGTCATTTTTAGGTAAAAATAGGTACCTCGACTTATACTCTGATCGACTTCTATTTGAGTATATACTGTAACTAATAATATATTATGCCCACAGTGTTAATATTTTTTGCGGCCACCATTATTTTCCACTAGAACTTGTTGTTGTCATGAAATTATGACATCACGGAGGTGGAGACTTTGTCATCTTGGACTTTGTTGGGGGTGCTTATCCTGTTGGAATATGCCCTACGTCCCAGTTCCTGAAGGGAGTGGGATCATGCCTGGGATCATGTGGCATTTATGGTTACTTCAATGAACTGTAGCTCTCCATCTGGCAGTACTCATGCAGATGCAGCCCAAACCATCACCTCCTGCCACCATGCATGCAGCATGGTGGCAGCACTTTAAGTTATTTGCAAAAAACAACCTCAGGATATGACATGAGCATGTCATTCAACTTCTTTGGTCACTTATGACAAGACCTGTTCTGAGTGGAACCTGTCCTGTTATAGTTTGCACGTGCGCAGCTCATTTCAGGTGTTGTCAATCTCTTATAGGCTAGGACACTTATGTATAGCAACAATGCTTTTTTCTGATCCTCAGAGTTTTCTTTACCATGCCGGTAAATAAGATAGCGTTAAAACATACTGCCCTCACAATTGCACATTCATCCTGTGTATTTCACTGTGCAGAAGCCATGCTTTTTTATCCTGAACCTAAAACTGCTAGTTTAAATAAATGTGTGATGATTAAGTTTACTTTTTATATTTAGTCTAGATGAGGCCACCTATGAGAAACGGCTGAAGAGACCTTGGACTCCCTAGCTGAATTCTTTGAAGATTTGGCTGATCAGCCGTTCACACCAGAGGATTATGATGTTTCTTTTGGAGTATGTTCCCTGGGCAACCATTTTGAACCCTAAGGAACATAAATATCTTGTGTGTTAACCAGCGTGTAATGTTAAAGGGACAACTGTTCCTTTAACAATAACACCACTGTCTTAACAAGTAAGGGTTAATAAAAGCCTGCAGTCTTACCTTTAAATGAGGCCTCACATTACATCTTCTAAATGGAAACTGCAATTCCTTCACCCACTGCTTCTTCTCCGTGACCAATTTCCAGGTATGCTAAATGAAGACTGAAGTCCTGGCACATAATCTTATAAGGAATGTCATCGTGTCCTGCACCAGACTTCTGGATCTTTTAAAGACAAAAAAACTCTGTATCAGGAGATAATTGTTTTGTGTGTGGTGTGCAATGGTGGAATTGGACTGACAGAATCTGTCTGTATTGATTATCAGACATAGCAAAAGGTTTTGTAGTGATGTCGGCCTATTAGTATCACTCAAGTATGTTTTTTTAAGGGCATCCTTAAAACAATAAAACGGTCACATGTCTGTACCTACCCCAACAGATATACTAAGCACATTATTAGAGGTATTATTAATCAGATATTGAGTATAAACTATTGCCTCCATTCTGTCGCAAGTAAGCTGTCTCCTCCCTCTTTGCAGTCAATCAAGGTGGGGACTGCGACATCACAATCCAGTGATTGACTGTTTGTTCCCCTGCTGCCCACTGCACATGTCAAGCTCATTGAGCAGAGAGGCAGATCCTTTGCCAAAATGGAAGATAACTTATTAAATATCTGGTTGCAAATGCTGTATTAAACTGATAAAAAAATAGCAGTTGGGATTGTGGGCAGATACGTCCCCAGTTTTTTTTGTTTTAATGTGATCATGCCCTTTAAGATTTACACATGCATTAAAGGCAAGTTTGAAGATAACTTGAAGATTGACAGGTGTGGGAATGGCTCGCCCATTGCAGGCAAGAAGTTTTCAGGTCACATCATACAAACTGACAAACTGCTGAAAGCAGTGTTCAGGAAGTGGCTTTTGCTGAGTCTTTCAGCAATATAAACTTTTTTTAGAGGTTTCATTTGAGATGTAATCCGGGCTCATTTTAAACCTTATTAACCATAACATTGTTTGGAGACCACAACTTTCCTTTAAGATCACTAATTCTTTTAGATGCTATGTCTGGTTTAAAAAAAGTTTATAATTACTTACTGTGTTCACCACCTTATGAAGTCATAAACTTACAGAAGGTCTGATATGAGCCATATTTGATACATATTGTGATTTTGATACATATTGACTTTTTCATGCATCCTTTGTGTCCACAAAGAAAGACCCAGCAGTTTCTGATATGCCTATCTTTTTATTAACTTTTACAAACTATAAACATATATGCATTAATATATTTTCATGTTGTGCAGTTACAATATACTTTAGAGCAAGCTTTATAAACTAGATAGTGCTGTTTGACTTAGTCAGTAATCATTTGATCACTTTTTGTGTCTGGTTCAAATGCTTTAGTAAATAGCACTCATCTGCAGTTTATGGTTCTGATTCCTATATACATTTGTTTTATTGCCAGAATGGTGTTCTCACTGTTAACCTGGGTGGTGACTTGGGACTCTACGTGATCAACAAACAGACTCCAACCAACAGATCTGGCTGCCTCTCCCACAAGGTGATTTTGGTGTTAATAACTGTAATTTTACAGGATCAGGAATTTACATTTACTATGATGAAAATTATCTTTATATAAGGCCTGTTACACATGGGTTGGTTGTGGTTTTGACCGTAGCTTCCAAACCTACCGATCAAATAAACAGATTAATTGTCTGCTGGTATAGAATATTATTTATAAGCATTAGCGGTCACTAGCATACTGTCAATATTAATTTGAAACTGATTTGGGGGCATTGCCACTTCAGTGTGGGGTCACTTACATTTTGGTTTAGTAGATTGTTTTAAAGCTGTTTTCAGTGTTAAGTGTTTATTTTAGTATGCTATAGCCACGTATAAACAACTGCTTTAACTAACCGAAATTTGGTTCTTTTCTTATTGTGTCAAAACTAATAGTAGAAACGCACAGTAAACAGTTTAAAAAAACAACGGAAACTTTAATGCCTGGTCCAATAAAATAGTGTGTGAAACAGATTGTTTGTTCCTGGCCCTAGGACTTTGAATATTATATTTTAAAAAAAGAGGTCTACAATGTGAACATAAAATAATTACAATATTAAAGATAATGATTCATTATAAATGTAAGTAATATGGGGAATAATTGCGGTTTGCCGGCTTTTTAACATATTTTCCATTTGTCAATCATGTTTTGTAGTGGACCTAAGCGATATAATTGGACTGGAAGAACCTGGGTTATTTTCATGATGGCATCCCCCTTCACCAGCTCTTAGCAAAAGAGTTTCTGTAGCTTTTGAAAATAAAATAGATTAGCAGATTTGCTGTATTCCAGAGAGGGACTACAATAGTTATTTTTCTCCAAATTAAATGTCTATTTTACTTGTTTGTGCTTAGTGGTTTCCCGTGTTATTTAAAAATTATATTTTTCAACTATGGCTTCTGGTTTCATTTTTCTGTTCTACCACAGTTGCTTAAAAATTTATTTCTTTAACTGACTGAAATCATAGCCTTTCAGTAGCTGAACCAGACATTAACAAAATTCATATCATTGAAAAGTGTTTTAAAGGAGCAATATCTTTTAATTCTGTAAGCAACTAATATCTATATTCCAGTAACAGGTAATGATCTGGTATTACTTATAATTATCAGTGATTTGCTAAAGCAAAATAAATGCCGTTTATTCTGATTTCAAATGCAATGCACATCAATAATGACAATCCAACTTTAAAAGGGTATCTCCACTCGTTTTTGTGAGTTTTTGGAATCAGTTTCTATGAAGAACGGGAGGTAAAGGAGCTGTGCCTTACCTTCCGTTCTTCAATAACACACAGGAGCAGGAGAGAAGGTAAGAACTTACCCGCTCGCTCCCCCGGCGCTTGGTCTGGACAGGTCCCGACGGACCTTGTCTTCTATGCGCATGATCGCGCATGCGCATAGAAGACAAGGTCCGTCGGGACCTGTCAGACTACGCGCCGGGGGAGCGAGCGACGCGGGTAAGTTTTCTTACCTTCTCTCCTGGCTCCTGTATGTTCTATTGAAGAACGGAAGGTAAGCACAGCTCCTTTACCTCCCGTTCTTCAATAGAAACTGGATTCCAAAACGAGTGGAGATACCCTTTATGATAAATCTATTGAACTATTGGAAGGTGTACACACACAATTCTACTGGCAGATCAATGTTGTAGGAGGCAATTAGTTGTTTGTAATTGCACACACCAAGTAAATTTGACACCAACAGTCCTCTGGACCATTTTATTTTTTACTGTAACAATAATTCCGACTAAAGTCAGAAAATGATCAAAACTTGTTTTGTAAATGACAGTAAGCTGCAAACATGTTCTTATTAGAACAGTAATGTCCAATCTGTCATCTCTAGATTTCTGAAAACTACAACTCCCAGCATTTCCCTACAAGCACTCTGCAAACAGCATGGGACTGTCAGGAAATGCTGGTGGAAAAATCAAGGAAATTATTCTCTGAAAGTAATCCTTGCCTGCAAAAAGCAATCTAATGCTGATTACCTAATACTCAACTAGATCCTTTTTAATTTCCTAAGCCTGTTTTAAACAGCTTTAAAGAAATACAGTATAGAGTATGCTTTGAATATGGAGTATGTATAGTTGTTTAGATTTCTATAAACTCTTACTTTGAACCATTAGAAGATGGTGACCAAATAATATTGTTGTGATTGTCAATTCTGTGGGGTGGCACATAAAAGGTTAATACTTCACTAGCTATTGGCAGAGATTGAACAACTGCTGAATAAACCTCTCGGTGTCACTGCTTGTACAGCTTGTCAGTACTGCTGCCTAATCTGGGATACGCAGCTGTGAACGATACCTGTTTGAATATTGGAATTACATAAGTTTTTTTCTAATCCGAGGCACACTTCCAGGGGATTCCAGGGAATCTGCAAAGATAAGAAACAATGGCCTGGATTAAACTGAATTTAGCTCCCAAAGGACCCGAGGAGCATTTTATCAGGTCCAGGAGCTTTTTGATATTAAGCTTATTTACTTGTTCTGCACCCTATCCTCAGGTAACCCAAGTGCAATTGCATCTTTTATACCATTATACTATACACTATGCTATCTGTAACATTACGATTAATAGTCCCCTTTTTGCATTTTTCTTACATGCTTCCTACGCATTTTGTGATCTGTTAGCTGGTGAGAACACATGGCAGTGCATTTAATGATCTGGCCACACTATGCGATGTCTGTGATCCGTTTTTGGAGAGCGTGAAACCACCATATTTTGTATGAACTGAATGTGCACCAATAATTTTTGCATATAATTATAATTCATTTTATAAATTCATAAATTTATAATTCATTTATTGTGAACAATACAGCACGACTACATGAAAATGTGCTGCATTGTGACTGCTCTTTCCACACCTGGTACCGTCCATTGATAGTGTTGCCACTAAGGATTCTGAGTGGTAGATCACCTCAACCAGGTTCATAAACCATGCATTGTTGTGCATTCAATGTCCCCCTGAAATAATGCAGTTTTTTTTTTACTTGTTTGATAATGAATGATGGGAGGTGTGAGTTCAACCACTAGCCAGGATTCTAAAATAGTTACTTGAGGGATATAAAAACTGCATATCTTAGGGCAGCAGCAACGATTGCGACGTTAGGGCGTGAGAACGCTGCACAGTACACATCATCAGGTGTCGTCATTGTATGCGCTGCAATCTGCTTTTGCAGCATTTTTGCAGATGGCATATTAAGATTGCACACTATTGCGCGAAATGCACTGCAACGGACAGTAATGTCATGAAAGTTGCACGCATCGGCGTGTGTTTTCACACGTCCTTCATAGTGTTGCCTCAGCCTTAAAGAGAGAACGTTGGAGGATATGCTTTTGAGGTTGATGTTCAATTAACACACGTTGAAAGATTATACATCTAGAAAACATTGAAACTGACCCAAATGAACCAACTATAGTGAATTCTTGAAATAATCACTTGACATACATATTTCCCCTTAATCTTTTCACTGCAGTAAAAAAATTTCAATTTTTTTTTCCGTTTAGTGCCAGCAGAATTTCTGGATTTTGCCCTCATCAGTTAGAACTAATTCTACACTAGGAAACCCCCAGTTAGGGCCAGGCCACACTAGCGTGATTTATTTTTTTTTTTTGCGCTTGCGCGTGCGTTTTTTGCTAACACTCGTGACAATGCATGTGATTGCGTTTCCTTTGCGATACGCAATCGCATGCAATCACTATTTTATGCGCAAAAGCACGCAACGGAATCGCAAACGCAATGTGCGTGCAATTGCGTGTGTGATTGCGTTTGCGCCGCAGTGTGGCCGTGCTCTAAATCAGGATTATGCATTGTTTTTTTCAGCACAAAGTAATTAGTAATTATTAAGTAATTAGTAATTAGTAAGTAGTGGGTTTATGGGTAAAATATGCAAAAAAAAAATTTAAATTTGCAAATTTTTATGGATTTTCCCCATTTTTACTTATAATTATCTTAATGTTACGCACAAAAATCTTACTGTTTCTAAAAGCTGTACTACTCCTGAGTACAACGATACCAGATATATGTAGGTACCCCACTTTACCTTTACAGAAGACCCCCCCAAACTAAAACAGCGCTTTCAAGAATACTAAACCAAATGGAATTGTATAACCACTTCTCACGGTTAACATAGACTATCTACCAAATTAACTAAAATATCCCCACAAGTGACCATTTAACGAAGAGACCGGAGCACTCCTGGGGACTTTAAATCATCACAAATATTTTATTACGAACACACAAGTCGACGCGTTTCGGCCCGTGTGCGGGCCGTTCTCAAGACACTTGGCAAAAGATGGCCCTACATTAGTGCCCATAGCTGTCCCCGAGATCTGTTGGAAAAGCATTTTGCCGAATCGAAAATAATTTTTACCAAGGACCATTTGCAGGAGGTCCATTAGGAACTCCACTGGTGGATGTTTATGTTGATTTTTTATTAGGGCCTCTCGACATGCCATCACTCCATCATATTGGGGTATGATAGTATATAGACTTTGAACATCACATGTCATCAAGGTGTATTCCCCTATTACATTATCCATGGATCTAAGTATTTCCCTCAGGGCTCCACTATCCTTAAGGTAAGATTTCATATTTTTAACTGCTGGTTGTAAGTAGTAGTCAATAAATTTTGAAACTGGTTTGAATAGTGATCCAAACGAGGACACTATAGGGCGTTCTGGTGGAGCCGTTAGGGACTTATGTATTTTAGGGACAGTATAGAACTGTGGTATCCTAGGGTATTTAGTTGACAGGAATTTTGCAGTCCTATTCTCAATCCAACCCTGTTGTACCCCCATCTGTACTACATCTTCAAGTTGTCTTTTAAAGGTACCAGTGGGGTCGCTGTCTAAAGGTAAATATACTGTCCTGTCATTGAGTTGGGTGAGGGCCTCCGTGCAGTAGTAGTCCTTGTCTAGAAGGACAATACCACCCCCTTTATCGGCTGGTCTTATTATGAGTTACTATCTCCTTGGAGGGACCTGATGGCCTGTTTCTCTTTAAAATTAAGATTATTGATAGGGCAATCCTCCACCTTCATCTCAGCGGTTTCAGCTTTGATCATGTTAGTAAATACTTTAATGGATGGGGGAGTAATAGGGGGGTCAAAATGGCTGGTAGGGGTGAATGGAAGGTGTCTACGGGGACTATTCTTAAATATATCCCTGAGCTTCAGCTTTCTCTGCAATCTGTAAAGATCTATCTCTGATCTAAATGGGTCTGCCTTTGTGGTTGGAACAAAGGTGAGGCCCTAAGGAGGACTACATGTTCCTCTTCTGTCAGATAATGTTTTGCTCAGGTTATAATCACATTGTTTCCTCTGTCGGGGGGCCGCCCGGCTCTTCTTCTTATATTGGCTCTCCTCGTCGTCTCCTTCTCCGCCCCTGTTGTGTCCCCTGAACTGGTGCCCACCCCTAAAAAAGAGACTGATCTAGGGATCACCCGTATGTAGAGCCTCAGTTGTCTTTTTGGTACTGGGGTTATCATTATCATAGTATTGGGACTCATCGGAGCTCTCTATTGTTTTAAGGGATCTGGTACGCAGCCTCCTCCTATGATAAATCGTGTCGAGTTTTTTCATAGATCCATCCATAGACATTTTTATTGCGATAATGCTTCCACTGTTTAAGTTTTTTCTTCTTAAACGCGATAAGTTCCTCTTGATATTTCTTTAATTAGCATTAGTTTATTGAGCCAGTCGCAGTGTTATCAGCTTGAAGAAGGGAAGTTTCTCTGCTTCCAGTGTGTGGATCTCAGTTCTTATTCCCTGTAGTTCTTTGCCAACTTGTTCGATTACTAATAGTAGTAAATCGAATGAACATTTGTTGAGAATACCACACCAACGTGAACAGAATTCACTATCAGTGCGCCCTATGGTTGGAACGTTTCTAATCCTGAAGCCCGTAGGTAGTTTACGGCTCCGGTGGTAATCAGACAGGAATGTACCATGTAAGTGTAGATCAATCTCCCTCCTTTTAGGCGCGTAGTGTTGAAAAATGCATCGCGATTATCCGTTTTAATCTGTTAAAGGGCATGTCCACCCCAAAACTAAATCACCCCAACTACTGGCCCCACCATGTAGTGTAGTTTAATCCTTACCTCACATCCCAACTCCATCTGGTTCTCCTGTAGTCCCCCCCAAAGTTCCAAAAACTGACCACCAGGAGGTAGCAGGTCCATATAGGACACTGCCTGCTACCTGGCCTCCGGAGATTCCTGCCATGCGGCTGCAGCCCTTCCCCCCCTCCCTCCCCTCCCTCTCCCTCCGTTCTACTATCCTCCCCCTAGCATTAAACCCCCTTAATATTCTGCTCCCCATGTCCCCCAGCCCCAACCGCATTTTTTTTTTTTTAAAAAAGCTCCCCAAACTCTTACTTACCTCTCCGCTTTCCTCCGCTGCACTGAATGACCGGCAGCCGCCCGTCCGTGATTGGCCACCTTAGGTCTGGGCCCCAGGTTGCTATGGTGATCCCTATGCCACTGCCTGCAGGAATCTAAACAAATGCAGGACTCTAACGAAGTCTATAAACTAATTAAGCTGATATTTTATATTGGGAATAATGTACCCCTATCTGTGAAATGTAGAGGTATAAGTAAAGCATTCTGCCACCTTGATCATAACAAGAAGCCAAGAACATTTGTCCAGGTTAGAAAACCTCTAGGCCAAATAATATGTTACCACCTTTCAAATGGACTTAATTACTATGGCTACTAACGTGATGTTAAAGACAATTTAAGAAAAGGTTGGTAGTGGGACAGAAGACTTGTAGTGATTTCTAAGTGGATCCAGATGTCTAGCAGCAGAAAAACGCCACGTAGAGCATTTTGTCAGCGCCGATGACTGCTCAAAAAACGCTTGGTAACTACTAAGAAACTCTACCTGAGGGTGAGGTCACACTACAACGTGCTCCTGTGTGCATGGAAGCGATTGCTCGCACATTCCCAGTGCGCGAGAGTGCGTTGCAGTGTGCATGTGATTGCGCAAAAAATGTGGATCGCATGCGCTCAGATTAACATCAATTGGACCACACGTGTGCACTGTTAAAAGCGCAATCGGATCTAGCTTAATGCGTCAGTGTGGCCTATCCCTATCCCTGAATGAAAATATACCACTCGTGAATATAGCCTTCAATTAATAAATACCCTTTGTATTTGCAATAAGAGTTTGGGAGTTTTTCTCTTCACCAAAGAGACAGTGGTGAATTAATAATATAAAGGATAATACGCTACCTACAGTGTAATATAAGGATATTACGCCACCGAGGAGTTCCCTGAACATATAGAAGCATAAGGCCGTTATCTGAGTGTTCTTATAGAGGTCAGGGAGGTGGCGTAATCTCCTTATATTATACTGTAGGTAGCGTATTATTTCTTATAATACATAAGGTCAAAAAAAGAAAAATCCAGCACAGGCTCTGTCTCCCACCTCCCTGTCTCCCCCCCTGTATTAGTAATGTAGATAACAAGCCCGTTTTTGTACATTGACTGAATTATTGTCTGAATTATTGACTAAAATGGGTGTTATATAAAAAGTGCATAAAGTGCATATAAAAGGCTAAAACTGGGCATCCCCAGTTACACATAAAATCACTATAGAGGTCTCAGCCTAGTAGTTTTCTAGTGTAGCAAGATAATGTTACAATATAAGTAACAATGTCTTTCCAATGAAACAGTTCCACTACCATGGATACAAGTGGTTGCAAGCTACTACAATGGATACAAGTGGTTGCAAGCTACTACAATGGATACAAGTGGTTGCAAGCTACTACAATGGATACAAGTGGTTGCAAGCTACTACAATGGGCTCCAAGACTTGAGTTCATTGTTAGACCAATCTATAACAGGGTTGTATAATCTGAGCCATGGAAGTCCGAGAATTAAGGGAGCAGAAGGGCTTTGGATGACAAGAAAAGATAAACGTTCTTGGTGAAATATGCCAATGCGGAATAGGACTTCGTATGTAAATTTGGAGATGAATTCTGAAGCCAACGGGTTATTGTCAATAGCCAGAACTCGAAGGGGTTGCTGCAAGTGAAGGAGAGGAAGCCCAAATTGTGCTGCGTAGGTAGAACGATGAAATTTCGATGAAATTTCCAGCGGCACCAGAATCGACAAAAAAAATTTTTTATCATTACAGGTGATAGTAGCTGGAAGAAAGAGTTTCAGTGGTTCAAATTTGGCAGGAGACTTAACGTTACCTAGAAGGAGCTCCTCCTTAACTTCTAGGTCCTGGAGTTTCCCGACTTCTGGGGACAATTTCTTACAAAGTGACCTTGCCCAGCACAATAGAGACAAAGTCCATTGGTACGTCGGCGTGATTTTTTCCTCGGGGGATAGATGAGTGCCGCCAATTTGCATCGGCTCTTCACCCGAAGATATGGGTTGCGGAAAGGTCTGAGCAGGCCTAGGAAAGGTCTTAGGGAGGTTGGAACGAGCTGCAGACCTTTCTGCCTGCCGTTCACGAAAGCGGGTATCAATCTGTATGCATTGGGTAATCAAGTCTTCCAAGGAGACAGGTAATTCCCTAGATACTAATTCGTCCTTGAGGCGATCAGAGAGTCCCTGCCAAAAGGCTGCAGTAAGTGCCTCATTGTTCCAAGAAGTCTCCGCAGCAAGGGTACGAAATTTGATAGCATATTGACCCACGGAACGTGACCCTTGGCGGAGCTGCATCAACCCAGGAGGAGGCAGCAGAGGTTCTCCCTGGAGCATCGAAGACCTTGCGAAACATACTCAGGAAGTCAGTAACATTATAGACTAGAGGATCGTCTCTTTCCCATAAAGGAGAAGCCCAGGCCAGCGCATTGCCCTCCAACAAAGCGATGATGTACCCAACCTTAGCACGATCCGATGCAAAATGAGATGGTTGAAGTTCAAATTGGATTCGGCACTGATTAAAAAGTTGCAGCCTTCACCAGATACTGCCACACAGACTCCACATCCTCACTGGTATACTGCTTAAATCAGGAGGTATTAACCCTAACAGCCCAAACAAGCACAGACAAAATAACAGACTCTGGGACTTACTGCAGGACTAACACAAATTGGCCTAAAACATAGGTAAGTGCAGCTCTCCCGCTATCAATTCCATTCACGTGCAGCTGTATGAAGTATGTCCCAAGCCTGCTCTTCACCCAGCTGCTTCACTCAGCTACCTCCGTTCATGACTGCTATCGTACAGAGTATTCAGTGTTCCTTCTATGTCCTCCTTTGCCCAGCTACACAATCACTTTGATGTTAACCTATCACGGCGCATGCAATGCACACCAAAAATGGTGATCGCGTGCACTGTGAAAAGAGTCGTCAGTACAGCGCATGGCAGCAGAGATAGTTGGGCTATTCACATCCTCTTCTATTGGTGTGCGCTGAGTGCTGCGCTAACACAGTGCACGCCAAAATAGCCTAATGGGGCCTAGCCCTTAAATTTGTATTTTCTTTTATCCGTGGGGTCGCAGAAAAAGCATGGAAGCTTTCAATAAACCAAGATGCATTAAAAATCTCTTTTTTGTAATCTGGCTTTCTATTCGAATACATGTAAGCTTGCTGATACCCTGCAGCCTGTTTATGTGTTTGGATATTTTTTACATTACAATATAAGTAACCCAATGAAACAGTTCCAGTACAATGGATACAGTACAAGTGGTTGCAAGCTGATTGACCCTGAAGAGGCTTGTGTTTTTACTACGTGACCGAGCAAAACATGTCGGTGGAGCCAGGTTAAGCTAGTAGGAATCGTAGCGCAAATGAATCGTGTAGCATTGTGATTTTGCTGTGTCATACGATTCTTGTGCCTTGCTCTGGCACCACTAGGCAGCGCACAAGAATCGTGCGACGCAGTGAAATCGCAATGTTACCCGATTCATGTGTGCTACGATTCCTTTGATGTTAACCTGCAATGCGCACCGAAAATGGTGATCGCATGTGCCGCGAAAAGGGTCAGCAACACAGGGCAGCGGAGATAGTGGGGCCATCCACATTCTCTTCTATTGGTGTGTGCTGAACACTGCACTAACACAGCACACAGTGCACACCAAAATAGCCTAGTGGGGCCTAGCCCTAAAAATAACCTTTGTGTCCCTAATGCTCTGTACGAACAAATTTCACAGTGGGAGTAAAACTAGAAACTTAAAGTTTTTATACTAAATATAGTAAGCATGATTTAATCTGCTGTATTTAACATAAAATTAAGAACGCACTATGAATATCCAGGTATTGGAAATTAAGTCAATGCGTTTCTTGCTTTTTATAATATCTATTATTTATATTTACCTGTCTGTGTCTTCTTTGGGACAATCTATTGTTTTTATTTCTAAAATATTTAAGGAAAGCATACAATGGCAAACATTAGATTTTGCAAGAACTCCCAAACAAATTGTTGTTTATTGTAAAAGTATATGGTTGTGTGCATCATTTAAAATTGTTATTAAATATATGCTGATCCATACAATTTCCATTTTCTCTAATTGCTATTTATATTAGGCTTTGCTCAGGACCTGATCTATAAATGGCTTTATGCATATTATCAATTTAGCTGGTCAAGATTAAATTGAAAAATAGATTGACACAAAGCCAAATTGATTTTTTCCCCTTGGTCTTCATTTACATTAATTCGATACATTTGACAGCACATACCTCTTGTAAATCCTGACTAATGTCCTCCTGGGTAATTTTGAAGAAATATGACAAGTGGTGTCCCTGTTAACATCTAAATACATCTTTATTGATGATGAATTTTGTGACAAAGATGAAGCCAGCCTGAGATGTCATTAAAAACCCATAGGCCCAAATGAGAACAGTCAAATCAAACTATCCTGGTTTAAAGGATTATATTGTAATCCTTTGTACAGTGTTGACACAATAATCAGTTTGTCTAAGCTTGTGATTTATAACATTTATCAACTTTTATGCAATAAGGCTATTGCGCTAGGGTTCAAATAAACTGGCAAGAAGGTAAAAAAAAAAAACATAATGTAACACAAAATAAGCCTGTAGTGCAAATTAAGTGTTAAATTTTAAAAAATGAAAAAGGTTTTATCTACGATCTAGAGAGAGAATTCTGGTAATATAAAGATTGTGTTTTAACCTAAGGAAGGACAGTGAACTTTTCTTCAGTTCTTCGTCTAGTTCACAGCCCTGTTAGTTCTTCCAGATCAGAAAATTGGCAAACTACAGCAGTAATAATAGGGGTAAATGGAGTACAGGTGTCCGCCTAGGAAAGCTGGCACAGTCCATTGCTGTTCATCAGGATTTTCCAGCTATGAATGGCTTTGTAGGGTTTAAACATCTCACTAAAAGCTCACTGCAAACCCTATTACATTTCTGTGATACCCAAACTATATACAGGGAGATTCAATAAAAGGTCTTATCGTTTAAAGTGGTGCTAATTTTGCCCCAACCAATCAGATCTTATTTACCTTTAAAAGCTAACATCTGATTGGTTGGGGCAAAATTAGCACCTTTTTAAACGATAAGACCTTTTATTGAATCTCCCTGTATATAGTTTTGGGTATCACGAAATGTAATTGGTTTTGCAGTGATTTTAGTGAGATTTTTATAACCCTGATAATTTTTAAAAACATCTTAGTCCGCCAGGATGATGATTCTTACAAGCAATGGCAAACAATAAGATAAGTGCTGACAAGATGAACCCAAATACTATAGTAAAAACTTTAAGTTCTGTTTGACTTATGGATGACACCCTTCTCGTTACAGACCATGACCCTTTACTTCCTTAATAAGTTTGTCTACCAAGACTTCCTTGTGTGATGTCACGGTCTTTAGTTCCAATCAATAGATTATGGTGTCTAATAATCAACTAACAAATCACATTACAGGTAAAAAAAAAAAAATATTATAACATTATACGCTTTGTGCACGATGGTGCCGGCTTGTGATGCGATCCCTGTTATTTTTGGGAGTCAGAGTGTATGCAAATCGCACCAAAAATGGTGATCGCACAACTCCGATCAATAGATCACAGCGCAAAGGGTTCCAGTGAACCTAGTGTGAGCCACCTCAATTGAACCACACTAGTGTGCGCTTTTTAACACACAATCGTATCGCATGTAAAAACGGCCTAGTGTGGTCTAGGGGGTGGAAGACTTAAAGGGCATGTCCACCCCCAAAACTATAATCCACCCAACTACTGGCCCCATCATGTAGTGTAGTTTAATCCTTACCTCACATCCCAGCTCCATATGGTTCTCCTGTAGCCCCCCCCCAAAGTCCCAAAAACTGTCCACCAGGAGGATAGAGAGTCCATACAGGACTCTGCCTCCTACCTGGCCTCGGGAGAAGTTTGCAGCGTACTGCAGCCCTTCTCCCCTCCCTCTCAGGATTCCCTCCCCCTAGTGTCAAACCCTTAATATATAGGATTCCCGCTGTCCCCCCAGCCCCAAACGCTAATTTTAATGTTTAGAAAGCTCCCAAAACTTTACTTACCTTCCTTTTTCCCCCGCCGAAATCCACTCCCGGCAGCCACGTCCGTGATTGCCTGCGCTCAGCCAATCACAGACGCGACTGCCGGTCCCGCCCCTCTGCTTGCATTTTTCGCAAGCAGAGTGCCGGCAGCACGGCGGAGGAAAGAGGGGAGGTAAGTAGAGTTTAGGGCACTTTCTATAAATATAAATATAGCGGGTTGGGGCTGGGGGTACAGGGGAATCTTATATTAAAAAATCATTTTTAGGGTGGAAATACCCTTTAATATGACAGAAGGTTTATAGCTTTTTATTTACCTTTTTATTCACATTTCCAAGTAATTCAAACTTTAAAACAATATAAATAATGTTGATAATTAGGTGCACAAACCAGTCTCTATCGTATTGGTAGTATTTCCTAATTGGATAACGTAGATTAAAAACAATAAAGTTTGCTTTACAAAGTCACCAAGTTTAACCTCCTTATCAGCAAATACTGCAAATGGGATTCATCCCTGATCCCCCAGAAAGGCTGATAGTCACTTAAAATGGAGAAACACCTTCTATAACAGAAGGCATCTTGCAGTCTCATGCTATATGAATAGCATTGCCCACAAAATCTAGAAACAGAGCAATTTCTTACTCCCAGGTCCACAGAGTAAGGGGCGGAGATATGCAAAATACTCCTTTATGTCCCTACTTATGCATGTGTCCAGAACCGCTTTGCTTAATAACATGCAATATAGCTTATTATATAGAGCCAATCATCTGACCTGCAGACATGACATGTTTGATCTTGTTAGATCTCGTCAGTGCAAGTTTTTGTCCTTTTAGCCCCCCTCTCCCTAAGCTTTCTAGACTGACTTGTCTACTAGTCACTTAAACAAGCAAGAAGGAAAAATAGAAATGAGAAACATAACCTGCACCATGGGGTAACCCCATTTATTCGTGTCTCACGGAAAAAAAACACCAAGTTTGAGAAGTAGCCTCTTGGTCAGGTATAGGCTCCGCCTCAAAATGATTTTTTTTGGTGAGACACTAATCATTGGTGGGATAAGAGTGCCCATTTCTATTTCTTGTAATAACATTACGGCTGCCAACCATAAAAAGTAGCGCCAGAAGAGGTTCCCTGGGTGTGACTAACTGTAACAAGTTTCTGCCATAGCTAAGGACTGAGCATGTGCAGAACAGTATGTGTGATATTAGAAGTACAGTAAAGCACAAGCACCATATGTACAGTAAAGCACAAGCACCATATGTTATTTAGGTAAGTTTACCAGCGCCTGTATCAAAATGAGAGGTAAGACGCAGATTACTGGTTTTATATCAAGGGCTTCTGCTTCTGGTTCAGTGTTGTTCTGTGGCTTTAGTTGTCCTTGCCATCAGGTCCCCCCACACGCGTTAGATTGTCAGACAAAACAGTTGTTGTTGGTAGTTACTGCTGACAATTATATTTGTATACATGATCTCTCCACACAGTGTCAAAATTAACAAACATGTATTTCCACAATGCTTGGAAGGATCTCACTTGTATTGCTGGAAAAATCAGAAATAAAAGAATAGGTAGGGCAATGAAGGTGACATCAAGGTATTCACCCACAAAGACTTATGTGACTAAACTATAGAATCTAATTTTAAATAAATTTCTAGAACTTACTTACAATAGTTTTATCTTTTGTTCTAATCAGAGAAGTTATCCAAAAAAAAAAGTCTTCATCTTAGTAATACCAAGTGAACCAAACTGGGTACATTCCAAACTAAATAGTCAGTGAGGTTCCTCAACCAATCTGATGTTGTGGGGGTTGATTACTTACCTTCTCATTGTATGCACGGTATGATGTGTGAGCGAGAAAGGAGAGCCCAGGAGGGATAGATTTGTTATCTCATATCTCTTCTTTACCATGAAAGATTATAGAGTTTTAAAACGCAGCACAGACACACATATTAGCTTCCAAGATGCAGCCTTTCAAGCCATATTCAAAGTTTATTCTAGTTATTTGTGAAATTTTTAATATTGTACATGAAATAAAATATCAACTATGGGGAGTCACCGAAGCCAAAAGGAAAGTTTAGGTCCTTCCTGAACGAGTGTTCGGCCGACCCAAACGTTCGCCAGCACCGCTTGTTCGGGAAGTGGCCACACACAGTGCCCATAAAGCCCCAATACTGTCAGATTCGACTGTATCGGGGCTTTATCGTAATGTGTGTACATATCTTTACTGTGCAACACATGAAATGAACCATTTAAAATGCTCTTGTTCCTTATTGCTACCATTAATATTGAACTTCAAAGTCATATTAATTAATATCAATTACATGAACAAGTCACATAGCTGTTTGAAGGCAACCCAGGTGTTTGTTGCAGCTCCTAGTGCTTTTAATTAAAACATGCTTCCATTTAATGACCAGATAAGCTTGTTATAACCGTGTAAGTCAAAAAGATGAGTACTGTAGGATATGGTTAACTTTACTGTGGATTAAGTTCATTTTTAAGAACATGCTTTCAAAAGATACACTTCTCCCTTCTTAGGTAAGCAGTACTCAATGACTATGTAGGAACATGACAACAAATTCTCTATTGCGTTTAAACACCAGTGCCTTATAAAAGACGCTTATTAAAAATAACTTCTGCTACAATTCAGTAGAACCATTGTTTCCCTGAAATGTTTCAGTTTTTTTACATTTAAAAGCAAAGTAAATTTTTTGTAATAGCAAGCAATTAAAGTAAATTAAATAGTAGAGATTCTCAAGAAAATATACCAGGGATAGCAACATATTTGCAGTTAAAGAGGAACATCATTTTTATAAGTCTCCTTTGATGAGAAATTGTATAAGAATTTTTTTTTTTCAAAAGAAGCCTAGGGCATACAATTGAAATTATTGATCTTTCTTTATTACACTGGCTCTTTTTTTATACACTTGAGCTTAACCATAGAAACTGCCATAAGCAGGTTGGTATTAAAACAAACACTGATGATATAAAATATATTTGAAACTATAAAATTGCTAAGTCTATAAATTGAAGCACTGTGACAGCTCCCCCCCCCCCCCCCCACACACACAACACACACCATAAAGTGTCAGTGAGCATATATAACTGTCCCTTTCTATGGCAATGCTGTGTGTAATGTTTTTTTGGTTTTAAACTTGTCAGGATCCGTGTAGGACTCTTTCCTTATTTAGCTGAACAAGTTATTTGGCACAAGTCCCATAGACATCAATAGGAATGATGCACAAACCACAAAGATTATGGCAAGCAGGAAAAGAGGCACCATCAATGACGGATTACTTTAATGCATTATAATCTATTGGGTGGCCCCTTAAAGGTGGTCAGGGGTGCTGCAAATGAGTTCCTTGAGATCAAATGGTTGGGCACCCCTGTCCTAAATAATTGAGGATGAGATCTGATGGGTCGGGTATCCACGGTTTACCAAATTTTTTAAACCACAGTGAGTTTGAATGGGTTGCGGGTCTGGTTCAGTTAAAAGCTGTGGATTCGGTCATGACAAATAGTGGATGCGGGTTGCAGGTCTCTGTTAAATTGTGGGCGTGCAGGTCGGATCACTAGGAGATGTGGGTTCACTTGCATGTCTGTTTAATTTAGAGTGCTGTTTGGGTTGCGGGTCCGGCTAATGCAGGTCTGGTTGAATGTAGTTATGTAACCCACCAGAAAAGCAGATGAGGGTTGAGTCTGTTTAATTTCAGATGCGGGTAAGGTTTTGCGGGTGCCCGCAGGACTCTAATCTGACAATTGGGCTACCATCTGTTGGTGGATCAAGTGATCACCCTCTGAAAAATGAGCCCACTAATTTTGATTGGAAGAAACTGGTAGTCTGCTAGTACAATATATAATATTCTATAAACTAACTTTAAAAAGAAAAATAAACTAAATAGTAATTAACTCATTCAACATACCATAAATTGTTGCTTAAAGGGGGCAAAAACTTTGCTTCTTTAGTCTGCTATAAGTGTATGTCTACTACTTATAGGATATCTGATCAGTGTACAGCACGAATCGATTTATTGGTAGAGTTGAAAATGAAAAGTTCTAAAACAATCAGATTAATTACAAGGATGGATAATTTAATCTAATGGCAGACATGACAAATAGGAATTATTTACCCAATTAGAGGTGGTTTAAGTACAAAATATAGATCTGTGATGATTTATCTAATGAACGTTTAATGATTAGGTAACAAGAATAAGAAAACTATAGTCCTGCCAATGGTAAATCTTAAGACCAAGGATGCACAACCTGCGGACCTATAACTAACAACTCCAGCATTCTGTAACCACAGAGGAATCTTTGAACACTAGGCCTATTTCTTACCACAGACCTGTTTGTG
The DNA here is from genome assembly GCA_019447015.1 of Hymenochirus boettgeri. Lineage (NCBI taxonomy): Eukaryota > Metazoa > Chordata > Amphibia > Anura > Pipidae > Hymenochirus > Hymenochirus boettgeri. Next base: position 245,151,412 of record CM033469.1, read on the forward strand.
CATCAGTCCGTGATTGCCTGCCGCTCAGCCAATCACAGACGCGACTGCCGGTCCCGCCCCTCTGCTTGCATTTTCTCGCAAGCAGAGTGCCGGCAGCACGGCGGAGGAAAGAGGGGAGGTAAGTAGAGTTTAGGGCACTTTCTATAAATATAAATATAGCGGTTGGGGCTGGGGGTACAGGGGGAATCTTATATTAAAAAATCATTTTTAGGGTGGACATACCCTTTAATATGACAGAAGGTTTTAGCTTTTTATTTACCTTTTTATTCACATTTCCAAGTAATCAAACTTTAAACAATATAAATAATGTTGAATAATTAGGTGCACAAACCAGTCTTTATCGTATTGGTAGTATTTCCTAATTGGATAAACGTAGATTAAAAAACAATAACAGTTTTGCTTTACAAAGTCACCAAGTTTAACCTCCTTATGCAGCAAATACTGCAAATGGGATTCATCCCCTGATCCCCAGAAAGGCTGATAGTCACTTAAACATGGAGAAACACCTTCTTATAACAGAAGGCATCTTGCAGTCTCATGCTATATGAATAGCATTGCCCACAAAATCTAAGAAACAAGAAGCAATTTCTTACTCCCAGGTTCCACAGAGTAAGGGGCGGAGATATGCAAAATACTCCTTTATGTCCCTTAGCTTATGCATGTGTCCAGAACCGCTTGCTTAATAACATGCAATATAGCTTATTATATAGAGCCAATCATCTGACCTGCAGACATGACATGTTTTGATCTTGTTAGATCTCGTCAGTGCAAGTTTTTGCTCCTTTTAGCCCCCCTCTCCCTAAGCTTTCTAGCTGACTTGTCTACTAGTCACTTAAACAAGCAAGAAGGAAAAATAGAAATGAGAAACATAACCTGCACCATGGGGTAACCCCATTTATTCGTGTCTCACGGAAAAAAACACCAAGTTTGAGAAGTAGCCTATTGGTCAGGTATAGGCTCCGCCTCAAAATGATTTTTTTTTGGTGAGACACTAATCATTGTGTGGGATAAGAGTGCCCATTTCTATTTCTTGTAATACTTACGGCTGGCCAAGGCGCATAGTGGACGTTGCCCAACAGAGGTCCCTGGGTGGCACTAACTGTAACAAGTTTCTGCTAGCTAGGACTGAGCATGTGCAGAACAGAATGTGTGATATTAGAAGTACAGTAAAGCACAAGCACCATATGTACAGTAAAGCACAAGCACCATATGTTATTTAGGTAAGTTTACCAGCGCCTGTATCAAAATGAGAGGTAGACGCAGATTACTGGTTTTATATCAAGGTGTCTGCCTTCTGGTTCAGTGTTTTTCTTGGCTTTAGTTGTCCTTGCCATCAGTTTCCCCCACACGCGTTAGATTGCAGACAAAACAGTTGTTGTTGGTAGTTCTACTGCTGACAATTATTTATTGTACAATATCTCTCCACACAGTGTCAAATTAACAACATGTATTTCCACAATGCTTGGAAGGATCTCACTTGTATTGCTGGAAAAATCAGAAATAAAAGAAAGGTAGGGCAATGAGGTGACATCAGGTCTTCACCCACAAAGACTTATGTGACTAAACTATAGAATCTAATTTTAAATTAAATTTCTAGAACTTACTTACAATAGTTTTACTCTTTTGGTTCTAATCAGAGAAGTTTTTCAAAAAAAAAAAAGTCTTCATCTTAGTACATACCAAGTGAACCAACTGGGTACATTCCAAACTAGATTATGTCAGTGCAGGTTCCTCAACCAATCTGATGTTGTGGGGGTTGATTACTTACCTTCTCATTGTATGCACGGTATGATGTGTGAGCGAGAAAGGTGAGCCCAGGAGGGATAGATTTGTTATCTCATATCTCTTCTTTACCATAGAAAGATTATAGAGTTTTAAAACCTGCAGCACAGACACACATATTAGCTTCCAAGATGCAGCCTTTCAAGCCATATTCAAAGTTTATTCTAGTTATTTTGTGAAATTTTATATATTGTACATGAAATAAAATATCAACTATGGGGAGTCTACCGCAGCCAAAAGGAAAGTTTAGGTCCTTCCTGAACGAGTGTTCGGCCGACCCCAAACGTTCGCCAGCCACGCGCTTGTTCGGGAAAGTGGCCACACACAGTGCCCATAAAGCCCCAATACTGTCAGATTCGACTGTATCGGGGCTTTATCGGTAATGTGTGTACATATCTTTACTGTGCAACACATGAAATGAACCATTTTAAAATGCTCTTGTTCCTTATTGCTACCACTTAATATTGAACTTCAAAGTCATATTAATTAATATCATATTACATGAACAAGTCAACATAGCTTGTTTGAAGGCAACCCAGGATTGTTTGTTGCAGCTCCAAGTGCTTATTTAATTAAACATGCTTCCATTTAATGACCAGATAAGCTTGTTATAACCGTGTAAGTCAAAAAGATGAGTACTGTAGGATATGGTTAACTTTTTACTGTGGATTAAGTTCATTTTTATAGACATGCTTTCAAAAGATACACTTCTCCCTTCTTCAGGTCAAGCAGTACTCAATGACTATGTAGGAACATGACAACAAATTCTCTATTGCGTTTAAACACCAGTGCCTTTATAAAAGACGCTTATTAAAAATAACTTCTGCTACAATTCAGTAGAACCATTGTTTCCCTGAAATGTTTCAGTTTATTTTACATTTAAAAGCAAAGTAAATTTTTGTACATAGCAATTACAGTAAATTAAATAGTAGAGATTCTCAAGAACATATACCAGGGATAGCAACATCTTTGCAGTAAAGACTGGAACATCTATTTCTTATAAGTCTCCTTTGATGAGAAATTGTATAAGAATTTTTTTTTTTCAAATAGAAGCCTAGGGCATACAATTGAAATTATTGATCTTTCTTTATTACACTGGCTCTTTTTTTTATACACTTGAGCTTAACCATAGACAACTGCCATAAGCAGGTTGGTATTAAAACAAACACTGATGATATAAAATAATATTTGAAACTATAAAATTGCTAAGTCTAATAATTGAATCACTTTGTTGACCAGCTCCCCCCCCCCCCCCCCACACACACACACACACACCATAAAGTGTCAGTTGTAGCATATATAACTGTCCCTTTCTATGGCAATGCTGTGTGTAATGTTTTTTTGAGTTTTAACTTTCAGGATCCGTGTAGCTGACTCTTTCCTTATTTAGCTGAACAAGTTATTTGGCACAAGTCCCATAGACATCAATAGGAATGAGTCACAAACCACAAAGATTATGGCAAGCAGTGAAAAGCACATCACTGACTGGATTACTTTTAATGCATTATAAATCTATTGGGTGGCCCCTTAAAGGTGGTCAGGGGCTGCAAATGAGTTCCTTGAGATCAAATAGGTTGGGCACCCCTGTCCTAAATTAATTGAGGATGAGATCTGATCGGGTCGGGTATCCACGGTTTACCAAATTTTTAAACCACAGTGAGTTTGAATGGGTTGCGGGTCTGGTTCAGTTAAAAAGCTGTGGATTCTGGTCATGACAAATAGTGGATGCGGGTTGCAGGTCTGTTAAATTGTGGGCGTGCAGGTCGGATCACTTAGGAGATGTGGGTTCACTTGCATGTCTGTTTAATTTAGAGTGCTGTTTGGGTTGCGGGTCCGGCTAATGCAGGTCTGGTTGAATGTAGTTATGTAACCCACCAGAAAAGCAGATGAGGGTTGAGTCTGTTTAATTTCAGATGCGGGTAATGGTTTTGCGGGTGCCCGCAGGACTCTAATCTGACAATTGGGCTACCATCTGTTGGTGGATCAAGTGATCACCCCTCTGAAAAATGAGCCCAACTAAATTTTGATTGGAAGAAACCTGGTAGTCTGCTAGTACAATATATAATATTCTATAAACTAACTTTAAAAAGAAATAATAAACTAAATAGTAATTACTCATTCACATACCAGTAAATTGTTGCTTAAAGTGGGCAAAAACTTTGCTTTCTTTAGTCTGCTATTAAGTGTATGTCTACTACTTATAGGATATCTGATCAGTGTACAGCACATGAATCGATTTATTGGTAGAGTTGAAAATGAAAAGGTTCTAAAACAATCAGATTAATTACAAGGATGGATAATTTAATCTATAATGGCAGACATGACAAATAGGAATTATTTACCACATTAGAGGTGGCTTTAAGTACAAATATAGATCTGTGATGATTTATCTAATGAACGTTTAATGATTAGGTAACAAGAAATAAGAAACTATAGTACCTGCCAATGGTAAATTCTTAAGACCAAGGATGCACAACCTGCGGACCTATAACTACAACTCCCAGCATTCTGTAACCACAGAGGAATCTTTGAACACTAGGCCTATTTTCTTACCACAGACCTGTTTGTGCATCAGGACATTTTTCCACAATAGGTCCATTAATAAATGTGGGATTTGAAGTTATTTATACACATAGACATGCTTGATAATTCTTACGATTAATTTTTCCATATCATACATATTTATATTTCCTTGTAATAATGCATTGGTACAATAAGGAATCTTTATTCAGCTGCATAACAATCTGACAGAATGTTCCTTACTTGATTTGCTATCTTCAGTTAAACTTACCAAAACTTTTCCTTGCCGGTTCCATTCTTTTGACAAAAACTGCTAGAAATACAAATACACTTTTATATCATTCGGGATATTCAGTGATGTTTTCTGGATGCAACTTCTTTGTATTGCAGATAAGAATAAGGTGGTGTTGCTGCAGAACTCTTTATTATAACACTGAGTCAGTATCAAATTAGATAATAAAGCCACTAATGGGGAATTTTAAGGTGCCAATGGGACATTAATTCAGATTTACTGTATTTGGTGCTCAGAGCTTAAAAAGATTATTTAAAATTATTTATGTTTACACAATACATTTCAAGTATGTAAAGGCTTGTATTGACCCCTTTGCATGAATATTTCTGTAGGGCCCATCAATGCTGCACTAATAGAAAAGATATAAACACAAATCCTGCAAATTAAACAAACTTTGCTAAATCACAAGTGTGCTGTGTGTTAACAGAGGCGCGCCTACAATAAAAGAAATGAAAGTTTTGATTCAGACACAACAAAAAATGGTGCGGCCAAGACCAGACAGGTTTCTCTTCTCTCTCTTCTCCTCATGTGTGCGCGCACAGATGTGGCGTTTCTGGAGACCCATGCGGCTGCCAAGCATGTTATATTTACAAGTCTGTGTGGGCTAGACAAGAGGGCATCTTATATTTACAAGTCTTTGTGGTCTGGACATTAGGGCATCTTATATTTACTAGTCTGTGTGGGCACATTTTATATTTACACATCTGTGTGGGCCAAGCATCTTATATTTACAAGTCTGTGTGAACATCTCAGTAAAGATACTAGGACAGCTTTAAAGGACAACAATATCAAAAAAAAACAACACCCCCCTTACATGTCCACACTTTCAGCAGCTGAAATCACATACTCACATTTACAGCTGTGCTGCCCTCCCTTAGATATCACACAGCAAACATGAGTGCTAAAAGCCCCATGCTAGATGGCATAGGGTCATGGTTAACATATCACTTGTCATTGGCTGGTGGGAATGTCTGTTACAACCTCTCTCCTCCTCTGCCAGTTAAACAAACTTGAAATATCCTGTTGCTAGGATACAGCCTACATAAACAAGCTGATCAAGGATGGGTGGGGGAGTGTTTTTTCTCATGCTATCTGAGTGGCAGTTAGTGGCAGACAGAATTGCTACGCCCCCTTCACAGCATGGCTAATTGAAGGCAGAGAGAGTAATTTTTTTTAAAAATGCATTGAGGCAATACAGGTATCCTTTAAATATTATTTTCAGGTGACAAAGTTTTAGGAACTGTGTATTTATCATATTTGTAGTTGATTATACCAAAATGGTTCTTGTAAGTTCTGTTTATCTCATTTAGCATTCCAGCAATGAGATAAAGGCTCCAATAGATGAGATTAAGGCTGTATAATACATGCTCTCTAAGGAAAAGAAAGATTACAGTTGAGATGGGGAGCCTATTAATGCAGGCAGATTAATGCTGGTCACATGACTGCATGCTGGTCACATGGATGAAAACAGGAACTGTCAGAAAGTAATCAGAAAGTAATGTTGCTGAACTTTTTAGTACAACTTTTACCTAGAGATGTGATTTAGGTTTTATTTTGAAGGAATGATGAAAGGTTTTGTTATATAACCCTGACTAGTTTTGAAGAATTGGAGAGCACAATTACCCTTCAAGCCTTGCTTACTGGTAGAAAACATACATTTAGAAAAGGAAGTGTGTCTGTCTTAAAGATCTTTAAGAAATGGGTCATCAAAGCTACACTGGGAAGAATGAAAATAGGAAGAAAACAGGGAACTGCAGACTGCTAGGAAGAGCTACGGTTGATAACATATTCAGGAACAGAAAACAAACCAAGCTAGAAACAGTGTGACATTAGGTTACTGAGGCTTTAGCAGGTAACATCTAGCAAAGGACCAACAAGGAGTTAGAATAAAGGTGATTAACCAAAATATTTACTATTCCTCAATAGCATATCTATTTTCCTAAACTTCATTTATTTGTCTCCTGTTTATTTTTATAACTCTACTGCCCTTTGATTAAGGTCTAGTATACATGGTACAGTTTTGTCACAATTTTTAGACTGACAGACTACCAATCAATAAACTGATTGGTACTCTGCTGGTCAAAAGAAAAAGTGCTGCAGCTGATTATTCCATTATGTGGCCCATTGAAGATCACACAATTGGCCAAAAATTACTGACACGTCCAATCAACCTTTTAGCCATTGATCAAGGAAAAAGTTACTGCAGATATTTTGGTTGACTGATTATACATACCAGGCCTTACCTTACATCCAAGTTTTCTCTAATTGTTTAAAGATAATTTAAGCACCTACTAAGGCCTAGGATCACAGATGTACTAATATATTCTCTAGTATCCTACAGAAAACATCTTTCACTGGGAGTAGATATTTATAGAGTTTTAACAAAAATCAATTCCTTCAATGACAAGTTTCAGACATATGGTTTGCTCTATTAGATCAGAAATAGCCAGTCTACTCCAGGGGTGCCCAACCCATTTGACTTCAAGGGCCTCATGTGTGGCCCCTGACCACCTTTGAGGGCTGCATAATAGATATATAGGCCTATAATTGTTATTAAACATGGAGCAGCTGAGAGTCAAAAATTAGCACTAATTACAAACTAATTCAATTAAATGCATTTGTTGACTTTCAATTAATTTAGTTAATTTTAAATTAGTTTCCAGTCAATGCAGCCCTAAACACATACATACAGACACTCACACAGACATCCATACACAAACAGGCAAACTCACAGGCACTAACACAGACAGGCAAACACACACAGACAGACAGACACTCAGACAGGCAAAGACAGACAGGCACTCACACAGGCAGGCAAACAGAGACAGACAGGCAAACACACAGACACTCGCAGAGATGGGAAAACACACAGGCAAACACACAGGCACTCACACAGACAGACAGACACTTACACAAACAGACAGACACTCACACAGACCGGTAAAGACAGACTTTCACAGAGACTTGCAAACACAGACAGACAGACACTCACACAGACAGGCAAACACACAGGCACTCACACAGACAGGCAAACACACACAGAGACAGACAATCAGGCAAACACAGACAGACACTCATAGAGACAGGCAAACACACAGATAGGCAAACACAGGCACTCACACAGAAAGGCAAACACAAACAGACACTCAGAGACAGGCAAACACACAGACAGACAGGCAGACAGACAGACAGACATTGCCTGTGTTTGCATTAGACAGACAGGCAAACACAGGCACTCACTGGATTTTGAAGAGACAATTTTATAAAATTCATAGACTACCCTTAGGCTGAGGCCAGGGTATGATGGACGGCAATACTGACATGCATTTCTCTGCAATTATCTTGTGCCAATGGATCACAATCGTTAAAATCGTAAAACTATGTAAGAGTAAATTGAAAAAATACTCAGGAAAGCAATTCCTACTAATTTACCTAAAGTAATTTTTGGACCATACTAGGAAAGATATTCCGGGACTGCCACACACCCTAGTTATCATGGCAGACTCCCAATACTACAGTACATGGAGTGAATGAAATTTTCTGCTGGGCACCAATATTTTCTGAGGCCTCATTTTCCCGGTACACAATCTGCCGATAAGAGTGGGGAGTAAATAAGTAAATGTATACTTGCACTGTTACATTTAAAGTGGGATTAATTGTATGTTGGCATGAATATTTCTAGAAAAAAAGGCCTTTCTAGAAAAAACTTTTTAGAAATTTTTTCAATACAACTAGGACTATTGACAGTTAAACAACTTAAATTTATAATAAGCATTATTTATAAATAGAGTACATCTTGGATTGGAGTTAAAAATAAAAATGTGCAAACAGGAAGTTATAGAGTGAGCATGAAGTAGGTAATGCAACAATTTCTATAGTTTAAAAAATCTCTTTATTATATCCAATATAAAATAGACAATTTTGTGTTAAAAATAATAAATCATTATATTTATAATTTATATTATAATCATTTAGTCTGTCACAGATTAATATAAATCTATGACACCGGTTTACAGAAATGGGTTTATTATTACTCTATGCGAAACACTTTTTGCTGACCTACTTCTTACTTTAAATGGACAATTCCCTATTTATAAAACATTCATTCTGTTTTTCAGATTGAGGGTGCATAGTTGTTTCTCTTAACACAATTAAAACTTAACCGCTCTAGTTCACAAACTAAAAAAGGAAAAAAGCATTAATGTACTGTATACAGTGTATGAGAGATAAGGGGAATTTAAATGGGTAATTGTACTTATATATACTAACTTATAGTTAGGGAGACAATCACTGATAAAATATTTGAAGATTAAAGGACAACTCCACCCTCATAAGAACATCTTTAAAATATATTGATATATCATAGTTGTCCTATGGAATTATTAGTATGGCTTGCCTATGCTTCTGGATGCCTCATGGAAACTGAGCCATTCAGGAAACCTGACTGAGGCTGTACTGAGCCTGGGCATGCTCAGAAGAGGCAAATAGGGGATTAACATTCAGTATTGGCTGTGGTGTCACTGTCAAAATCCATAACTGACAGTTGCTAACTGGAAGAACCAGGAAGCAGAAACAGGGGCAACAGGTATTTGTGCAGGATTTCAGGTTAAACTTATATATTTCAGATATTCAATTATTTACCGTTTAAGGTTGTTGGGGGTGATTTTACCTGTATGTAATTTTCATTGTAGGGCTGGACTTTAACCCTTTCCCTGCCACAAGATCGTATATTCACGATCTGGCAGTGAAGTCCAACTGCCCAGTCGTGAATATACGATCTGGACTTCCCCCCTCCCCAAAAAAATTTGCCCCCCGCTAGGCGCGATAAGGGGCAGCATTCGACTGCCCCGTTTACCCACCTCGGTGGGGGGTAAGTGGGCACGGCAGTGAGGCGTGGGGGGGGGAGGGGGAGGGGGAACACAGACTACCCTCAGGTGCCGGGGGGGTACTCAGGGCCGACTATGGCGTGGAGGGGGGGGGTGGCACGTGGAGTTGGAGGAGTTGGAGGGAAGCTGCATGGGAGACCCCGGTGACATCACAGAACTTCCTCCTTCACCGGGGTTTCCCATATGGAGGTGGTCCAGTGGAGGGTACTGCAGTCAGATCTCCCTATAGTCATTCTGCAGTAACTGTATAGCAAAGCTGTCATGCTGACAGCTGTACTATACATTTTGTGAATGGAACTCAAAGTTCCATTCACAAAAAGGATTTTTTCTAAGTCTTTGCTAACAAAAAAATGGGGACAGAGATCAAAATTTGGTGATCACTTCTGATCACCAAATTATTGATCTTTGCCAATGAATGAAAATCACTTCCTGGAAAATGATTTCCGGGAAGTGATTTTTCCGATCGGATTTCGAATTGGAAAACGGGCATTTATGCCCGTATTCAAGTTCGGTATCATTCCCTGAGATGATTTGATGATCATCTTTGGGAATGATCCAAAAAAAAAGGGGAAATGCACACAAAAAAAAAATCTTAAAGTGATACACACACCTTTTTTTTTTTTTACCTAGAAACTATAAATTAGCAAAAAAAATTGTCTTCTCCAAGCTTCCCAATGTCCCCGGTGATATCGCTAAAGTAAACGCGGATCATTATTTCTTCGATTTCAAGGGAAACTAAGCCTATTTTAGTAGGGAATTTTGCAGAGGTACCAAAAAAGGACCGTATTGAATTTTTAGGATCAGTAAAGTGTGCAAAAACTTGTGTGACTCTCCGTACAACTGGTTTTCACTAAAATAACATAAAAGGGGGAGTGGGGATAGGGGTGGGTTGTGGCGTTTTTAAATTTTTTCTTGTAATGCAATTGCGCATGGATCCCATTTGAGCTAGTTGTGGCCACGTGTCTGGTGCACCCACACATAGGCATACCGTTTGATGCAGGATAGTGGGAGATTGACATTTAGTGGGTTTTTTGATTGTCAAAAGGGTTTAGGTAGGATTTCAACCCTTGAATCATCTTATTATTTTCACAAAACCTCCAAAAACATGCGGTTCTTTGGATCACTGGGTTGGAATTCTTCATGTATGTATGAAGCATGGCATCGTAACATAGCTGAAGTGTGTAGATTCCAAAAATATATAGTTTGTGGGGGGAATTTCCATGTTTCGGGACTGTTCCTTAGAAAAGTTACGCTGTTCAAATTACAGAGACTTTGATTTTTTCTTGTAATTGACATTTGTGCATGCGTCCCATTTGAGCTAGTTGGTGGCCACTCTCTGTGTGATCCACGCATATGGCATAACGTTTGATCAGAACATTGGGAGGATTGATATTTAGTGGGGGGTTTATTTGTGGGGGGCATTTCCAAGTTTTGGGGCTGTTTGAAATTACAGAGCACTTGATTTTTTTGTAATTACACTTGTGCTGCGTCCGATTTGAGCTAGTTGGTGGCCACATCTGTGTATATCACGCATATGGCATACGTTCGATCGAACATGTGGGAGAGTGATATTTAGTGGGTTGGTTATTTGTGGGGGGATTTCAAAGTTTTGGGGCTGTTTGAAATTACAGAGAACTTTGATTTTTTTCTTGTAATTACACTTGTGCATGTGTCCCATTTGAGCTAGTTGGTGGCCACGTGTCTGTGTGCACAACACATAGGCATACCGTTTGATGCGGATATGTGGGAGATTGACATTTAGTGGGTTTTTTTGCTTGTCAAGTTGGTTTAGGTAGGATTTCAACCCTTGAATCATCTTTTTATTTTTCACAAAACTTCCTAAAAACACAAAGTTCTTTGGATCACTGGGTCTGGAATTCTTCATGTATGTAAAAAGCATGGCACCGTAACGTAGCTGAAGGTGTGTAGATTCCAAAAATATATAGTTGTGGGGGGGAATTTCCATGTTTTGGGACTGTTTCCTTAGAAAAAGGGTAGGCTTTCAAATTACAGAGCCACTTTGATTTTTCTTGTAATTGCATTTGTGCATGGTTCCATTTGAGCTAGTGGTGGCCACGTCTCGCTGTGACATCCACACATAGGGCATACCGTTTGATTCAGAACATGTGCGAGATTGATATTTAGTGGGGGTTTTATTTTTGGGGGCATTTCCAAGTTTTGGGGCTGTTTGAAATTACAGAGCACTTTGATTTTTTTCTTGTAATTACACTTGTGCATGGTCCAATTTGAGCCAGTCCCTGTGTGCATCCACACCATATGGCATACCGTGATTCAGGCTTTGGAAGATTGATAATTGACAAGTTTTTTTTACATGACATGGAAATTTGCCATGATTTTTAACTTTGAATGTGATTTTAAAAATTTTTTCCTGAAAAAATGGTAAAAAAGCAAAATTTTACATGAAACATGCGCCCACAACCATTGGTGGTATGCATAAAGGAATCACTCCATTGTGTAGCTGAAGGTGTGTAGATTCCAAAATATATAGTTGTGGGGGGAATTTCCATGTTTCGGGACTGTTTCCTTAGAAAAAGGGTAGGTGTTCAAATTACAAGAGCACTTTGATTTTTTCTTGTAATTGCATTTGTGCATGCGTCCCATTTGAGATAGTTGGTGGCCACGTCTCTTGTGCACCCACACATATAGCATACCGTTTGATTCAGAACTGTGGGAGATTGACATTTAGTGGGTTTTTTGCCTTGTCAAGTGGGTTTAGGTAGGATTTCAACCCTGAATCATCTTACTTTATTTTTCACAAAAACCTCCTATAAAAACGGAGTTCTTTGGATTACTGGGTCTGGAATTCTTCATGTATGTATGAAAGCATGGCACCGTAACGTAGCTGAAGGTGTGTAGATTCCAAGAATATATAGTTTTGGGGGGTATTTCTAATATGAGGGGTGTTTAGTCTGATAAATCTGAAAAGTTGCTGTAATTGGGCCATTGTTCATGTGCTCACTTTGTGGCTAGTTGATTCCACTTTTGCGTGTGTAACCATACATAGGGCATACCGTTTGATTCAGGACATTTAGGAGAATGATATTTGGTAACTTTTTTTACATTACTTGGGGATTTTGGCCTGATTTCACTTGAGAGTGTTTTTTTCAATTTTTTTAGAAAAATCTGCTAAAACTGCGAACTTCTACGAAGAACTGCCGCCCACACCATTGATGGTACAAATGAAACAAAACTACAGAATTTCGTAGATAAAGGTGTGTTGATTCGAGAAATATATGGTTGTGGGGGTTGTTTGTGGGGAAAAATTGCAGACTTTCAAATTCAGATTTGGCTGAGCCATTGTGGATTGGTTTCACTTTATGTCTTTGGCTTCCACGTCCGCGTGTGTAACCACACATATGGCATACCATTTGATTCAGGACATTTGGGAGATTGATATTTAGTAACTTTTTTTTATATTCCGTCAGGTTTTGGCATGATTTCTACCTTTTGAAGTTGTTTTTTGTTCATTTTTTCAGACAAATGCGAATTTTTACAAAGAACATGAGCCCACCACCATTGATGGTATGAATGAACAAAGGACAGCGTTACGTAGCTGAAGGTATGTAGATTATGAGAATATATAGTTTTGCGGGGGTATTTCCAAGTTAGAGGGGTGTTCAGTTTGAAATCTGGGAAAATGCTGTTATTGGCTCACTGCACATTGTTTTACTTTTTGACTAGCGCTTCCATGTCCGTGTGTGTAACCACACATATGGCATACCGTTTGATTTCAGGACATTTAGGAGAGATATTTGGTAAGTTTTTTCTACATTACATGGGTTTTGGTGTGATTTTGTAACTTTGAAAGTATTTTCTCTATTTTTCCAAGAAAATTGTGTAGAAATGGTGAAATTCTACGCAGAATTGCCCCACACCATTGATGGAATGAATGAAACAAGTACAGCGTTATATATCTGAAGGTTTGTAGATTTCAGAAATATATACTTTGTGGGGGTTATTTCTGAGTTGGGGGGGTGTGTTTTGGGTAAAAACTGCAGACTGTCCAAATTCGGAGTTGGCTAAATATTTTCGCTGTTTCTGAGCCATGTGCATTGTCACTGTGGCTTTTCGCTTCCACGTTCCAAGGTGTGTAACCACACATATGGCATACCGTTTGATTCAGGACATTTGGGGATTGATATTTAGTAACTTTTTTTAGATTCCATGAGGTTTTGGCATGATTTTACCTTTTGAAGTTGTTTTTTGTTCATTTTTTCAACAATGCGAACTCTACGAAGAACTGCGCCCACACCATGATGATGGTATGAATGAACAAACTACAGTGTTACATAGCTGAAGGTGTGAATTTCAGGAATATATAGTTTGTGTGGGGGTTATTCTAAGTTACGGGGGTGTTGAGGGAAAAAAAAACGCAGACTGTCCAAATTCGGAGTTGGTAAATATTTTAGCTGTTTCTGAGCCATCGTGCATTGTCTCACTTTGTGGCTTTTCGCTTCCACGTGCGCGTGTGTAACCACACATATGGCATACCGTTTGATTCAGGACATTTGGGAGATTGATATTAGTAACTTTTTTATTAGATTCCATGAGGTTTTGGCATGATTTTTACCTTTTGAAGTTGTTTTTTGTTCATTTTTTCACGAAAGTGCGAACTCTAGAAGAACTGCCCCACACCATTGATGGTATATGAATGAACGAAACTACAGCGTTACATATGAAGGTGTGTAGATCAGGAATATTAGTTGTGGGGGGTATTTCTTAGTTGGGGGGGTGTTTTGTGGAAAAACTGCAGACTGTTCAAATACAAAACTGGCTAATTTTTTTTTTTGCTGCTACTGACATTTGGCACGGTCACGCTCTGGGTTAGTTGGTAGCCTGTCTCTGGGTACACCCATGAATGTGGCATACCGTTTTATTCGGGAGGAGTTAGGCTTTCATATTTGAGATGCGTTTGAACTTTCCTCCACAGTTTTTAGCTGAAATTCACATTTGATTTTGTCTCTGATTTTACAGTTGAGGGAAAAAAGGAAAAATGTGAGAAAATAACTTACAATTGGACTTAGAGCTGCGTCCGGGTATCTGCATTGATCGAAACTTACCTCACTCGTAAAATCCTGCGTGTGTGTAGTTTCTAAAAATATCTCATTTGTGTGGATATTTTAGTTAATTTGGTAGATATTCTATGTTAACTGTCAGTAGTGGGTTACACATTTTAATTTGGTGTAATATTTAGAAGGTGCAGTTTTAGTTTGGGGGGTCTCCTGTACAGGAAAAAGTGTGGTACCTAATATATACTGGTATCGTTGTACTCGGGAGTATCAGAGTTTCAGAAACAGTAGATTTTTGTGTGTAACCTTAAGATAACTATAAGTAAATATGGGAAAAATCCATGAAAATTTGCAAATTTTTAGTTTTTTTTCACATTTTACCCATAATTCCAGTACAATTTCCAGAAAAGTTACAAAATTCTGTTACCATGTTAAAGTAACACTTGTGCTGAAAAAAAACAATGTATAATATTCCTGATTTACTGCAAGGTTTCCTACTGTAAAATTAGTCTAAAGCCATTAAGGGCAAAATCCTGAAAATTCTTCTGGCAGTTAACGCAAAAAAAAAATGAAATTCTTCTGGCAGTAAAAGGGTTAAACAACATGTGCACACTTTAAGCAAACAACTGTTGATTTGTCAGTTATCTGTCCGCAACCCCAAATGCTAGTTTTCCCAATTAATTACATGCATTTGTAACCAGATATTTAATGATACTTTATATATCTTTCTGGCAAAGGCTTTTTAAGATTGAGCATGTGCAGAGAAGGCAGCAGGTGAAACAGCAGTCAATCATTGGATGTGATGTCAGTTGTCATAGCCTTGATTGACTGCATGGGTGAAGTTAGGGACGTAACGGAGCAGGGAATGAACGTAACAGGGACAGTGCTGCCTGAGCTGGTGTTTGTACGGGATTTCGGCCTTCCAGTCAGGACAATCCTGCCCCAATAAGGATAACTGGCATCCATGGGTGAAACTCAATGAACATGTCTCTCAGGGAAGGGGTATGGAGACTGAAGTGAGGAAATAATTGGGGCGCTTTCTGTATTTTTTTAGGACTTCCAGGGGAAAAAATATGTTTTAGCTGATACAGTCAACTCTCACCTTTTATGGGCTCTGGTTTCTAAGATATGCAGAAAAGGCGGTGTTTTTTTTCTTTTGTTTTTTCCCCAGAAGGTTCTTTCAATGCCTATGCAGCTGGGCTCTTCCCTCCTCCTAAGAAAGCCTTATTTTCCAATACTTTCTCTTGCAGTGAAGCACATTCCAATGATCTGTAAATATGAAAGTGTTGAGGTAAGGTAGTAAGGTAAATGGTGAGGTAGTTGAATGTAAATAGGCCAAGGTCATAATCAGAATGGCACCAGAAACCAAAATAGCTTGCTTAGAAACTGCTAGTTTTGCTCTGCAATAATTTCTCCACACTCAGCACAATTTAGATTTGGAATTGCTCTTTAACACTGTTTCAAAGGGCGGAAAAAACGTCTTTAAAATCTTGTCTCTGTTTTGTAACAGTAAATGATAACAGCCCTATTTATTCTGTAACTTTATTTGTAACAATACCATTAGCCACGTTGTATTGCCACGCATTCCATTTCTAATAATGTGCCATGCAAAAAGAATAAAAAATAATAATCCAATTGGATTGCTTTAATATAATATTTAAATTTTCAAAATAGTTTGCCAAATTCACAAAAAAAATCAGCCATTTATAAATAATGTATTCATTTAAAACGTGTTTCCCCCCCATGCTAAAATAAGCATAGTTATTAGTAATTAACTATGCTTTAGTACGCTAGAAACTATTAGTACTCTAGAAAATATTTCCGAGGGAAGATGAAAAGGGAAGTTAAAGGAATATGTCAAATCACGTCATTATACATGGGTGCTAGACCTTGGGAGCTCAGAGATGTGATTTACTTTGATTTTGCTTAATAAAATTTTAAAAAGGCATGTAACTGCAAAACATAGAAAAAGAGCAAAAAAAGCAACCAAAATAGCTTTTGTCTGTGAACATCACAACTAGCTTTTGAAGATGAACATAGAAACATTTAAAAAAAAAAACAGACCCTTCCCCCAAGACTGTACTATGTTCAGTAATCATTAATGTACTGGGCATAGCAAGAAGAGTTCACAATAAAATGACCCAGGAAATAAGCCAAGGCTTTCATGCTTCTAGGTCCAACTGAGCAGGTCTTTACAATGCATGGCTGCACTGCAACATCAGATTAATGATTACTGCTTTATTATAAGATCAGATGGCAGAAGAATTCAATAGGAGTGAAGGTATTAATTGATCCAATGTGATTTATTTCCATGGTGAATCAAACGTTGGACAGTTATGTTGTAGAATTAATGATCAGTGTTCCTTTAAATCATGCACTATCACTGAAAGGGTCAACATTTAAATGAGAGCACACTGCCACCCGGTCTCAGCACACATTAACTGAATTGACAGGTTATCATTCAATGAAACCTGCACAGCAGCAAAGAGAACTGCTAAGTTAAACAGAACAAAAGTTTTCTTTTTATTATGAAGCATTAATATTCAAAGCCACCTTTTTGATTATATTACATTTATAAAGAAATAGGGGGATTTTTCCATGTCAAGCAATGTTCCATCTAAAGCCATGTTTGTGAATTGTTGGCAACAGCTAAGGAAAAGGAAATGTATTGTACACCCAAACCATTAAAGGTGCCCATATACTTACAAGACTTGCCTCCGACATTCCATTCCAATTTTTTTGCAAATGACGTTCTGTAACAGTGGTCACAACACATTTTCCATCTGGGAACATTGTGGGTAAGTTGCAAGGTAAGAAAACGCTACCTGGACCCAACATCACTATCTATTAACCTTCTAAATGATGTAACGACGGGCAGGTGTATGGCATTGCAATGAAACATTTCTTTGTCTTTACAGTCATCTTTTTTTCACATGCATGTTTGATAAACTATTCACATAAATATGTAACTATCATTGTGTAAAATGTTTATTTCACTTGCCATCCTAAATACTGGAAAGTTAAACAACATACTAATAGGAAATATTACATGCCTTGTTCCCTTATAAGCTATTCAGAAGGTAGGAATATCTAATATGGTGCACCAGTCCTTGTAGCTTCTCCAACTTAGGTGTTCCATTACACCTAGTACAATCACAAAATCACAGACTAAATCCGTTATTGGTTCAGGTTTATTCAGCGAGATCATCAAATTATTCCCTAATGTTAAAGCTTCCTGACAAGCCTATAGAGAGTTCCCTAACAAAGCATGCCCAGCCTAAAATAAACTCTTAATAGTCTGGTAGAGGACCCTCCCCCCCAAAAAAATAAAACATTGCATTATTTAGAAGTGCCCCTGAAGGCACTTACCTAGCTTGATCCCTCATCACCCCTGCTCTTCTCTGCAGCTAACACTTCATGGTCGCTCTACTTCATGGTCGGGGCTGATGTCACGCTCAACTGCCTGATCAGGAAGCAAGCTCAAAACAGGAGCAGATGGCGGCGCCCAATCCCTTCAGTAGCATCTTCTAAATAATGCGAAAATGGTGTTGGGGGGGGGGGGGTCCTCTACCACATAATAAAAAGTTTTTTTAGGCTGGACTTCCTTTAACACACATTAGCAAAAGGGCAATTCAAGGTATATTTTTCTAAGCTTCAAAAAATGAGGACCAAGACCAACTGGGAACAGCCGATTCATAAGACAATTCCATTAAACCATGCAAACTATTCAGTCCAACTACAAGTGTTGATATTGTTTAAATACAGACAAACATCTGCTGGTGCGTACTCAGCCTTGACCGTAACCAATTGTGGTGCATAGGGGACTGCACCATCGGACGTGATTTACCAACATGTCCTATCATTCTTTTGTCCGATTTGTCTGTATGGTCCAAAATATCTGCTCATGTGTCCCTAGCCTAGTGGAGAGACCAATTGCAACCATTGGTAATTTTCTGTCAGAAACAACCGAACCTGCAATAGTTCACCAATGTTGGGGAAGGAATATTTCCAAAAACACACATGCCGCTGCATCTGCTGTAATTTGCAGATTATCAGACATGTGTATGTCCAGCTTCTGGTGATTGCAGGAAATGTAAATTGAATTTTAACAAAAATCCAATTTTGAGTTTGGCGTCTGTTTTCAAAAATGGGTTTCTATTGTTAGTTGCACAAAAGTCTCATGATGCCAGTTAGTCACACCAGAACTGGGTTGCTTGCAGTTAGTAAAAATTATGTCAAATAAACACAAAGGATTTGAGTAGCAACTAGAAAAAAAAAATTACATGCAGATTCCTCACAATTTTCCAATTGAACCTTGTTCTTCTGTGTGATTTTAATAATGGATTTCTAATTCTAATTCTCTTTTCTTTCCATTTGAAGCACATTAGACAGAAGAACATTCTGTAAATGACATTATTATAAATGGTGCTTAGCTATCAGCATTGATTTGTGATAAACTGTCAGCAGTGTCACCTGACTCATTAAAATTGTCGATTACAGGAAATGGTTGTTTATTCTTTAAAGTTTATCCAAATAATCCCTATAATCAGGAATCATCCACATTAAAGGACAACTCCACCCTCATTAGAACATCTTCTAGAAAGAATGGCCTCTTTAAAATATCTTTATATATCATAGTTTGTCCTATGAATTCATTACTGTATGCCTGATATGCTTCTGGGTGCCTCATGGAAACTGAGCAATTTAGAAACCTGTACTGAGCCTGAGCATGCTCAGAAGAGGCAGACAGGGGATTAACATTCAGTCATTGGCTGTGATGTCAACTGTCAAATCCATAACTGACAGTTGCTAACTGGAAGAATCAGGTAGTAGAAACAGGGGAACAGGACATTGTGCAGGATTTCAGGTTAGACTTACCTTTATGTGTGATTTACCTGTATGTAAGTTTTCATTTTGGGGCTGGACTTGCCCTTTAAGAACAGTAATGGAGGGTATGATTGTACTTCAACAAACAGCATTTACTTAGTTCAATCTCTCAACAGCCACAGCAAAATTCCAAGTAACCTTTCCCCTCCCCCATTCTACATTAGAACTAGAGGTAACACTGTGTCCATGTGTCTGATGTTCATATTCCTGCTGTCAGACTGGATTCTACCCCTCCCTCCATCAACCTGCATGTCCCTGCCTGGCTTTCCCTCCCCAGGACTGTGTTTGTTTATTGGGTCTGGCCCAGCTCAGGTTACAGGGCAGAGCCCAGAGAGGTGCCATGATTTTAAACCTTCCACACTCACAGATCTGCGCTGTGCAGGTGACTGTCGGGGTTTCCTATAGAACACTGAAAGGCGGTGTCTCCTTTTGCCTGGAATTCCTTGTGTGTGTGTGTGTGGGCGGTTACCTCAGAGCAGAAGAGCCTGACTGCCCGTCTTTCGGCACGCCCACTGCCACGCCCCTCGCACTGTTCTCTATGTGTGTGTGGGAAGAGCGCAGGTCTGACTGACTCTCCCCAGTGGCTGTACACAGGTGCTGTCTATAGAGGGACGGACTGGGATTGTCTCTGTCCCACCTGAATTCTCCTTCCTAAAATGGCTGTCAGAGCTCACTATCAGGTAAGGCTGGAAGCAATGTGCTAGGGGAGGGGGTATGAAAGACTCCGGAAGGGACAGGGCTGGTGGGGGGTTGAATCGGAGGTAAAATAACGATGTCTGAATTAACTTGTGGACTTAAGTTTGAACCCCTTAGTAATGGGGATAGACCGCGTGTGACGGGTATAAAGGAATCCCCCCACGTTACTGTATGGCTGGGAAATAAAGGGG
Source organism: Hymenochirus boettgeri (assembly GCA_019447015.1). NCBI lineage: Eukaryota > Metazoa > Chordata > Amphibia > Anura > Pipidae > Hymenochirus > Hymenochirus boettgeri. Next base: position 245,171,696 of record CM033469.1, read on the forward strand.
AAGTTTTCATATCTCCAACTGTTACAGTTATTTCCGGACCGACCCGGTTAGAAGGAGCTGCACCCGGTTACCCGGTGGGTTAAAGATCATAGAGTTTCGGCTCACATAGACAGTAACCCTTTGGCTGCCCGCTGCCTTCCCAAGGACCTTATTGGTTTTCCTGTTGGTGTCTATGGGAATGGCGACATTGAAAGGGTTACATTGGCTCCTAGAGTTGCTGTAGTTAAAAGGCATTTGTCCAATGCTTAGTTAATGTGTTCTTTTTAAAGTTGTGTGCAGGTACAAGCTGACTTTTATGTACCCAGTGGAAGTGGTAAAGTGGTATATGGGACTATGCCCTAAATAGAACTACTCTGGCAACCACAACATGCTCCATACCACTCAAATTTACACTCCCTGCAGGACCAGGCACCTTGGGCTAGGAGACTGCATAGCCGGGAGGCCCAAAAAAAGTGCGTGCCCCACTCAAACCAGCAGGGTTGGTGGCATGGAAAACCCACATTAAAAAGTTAAATATGCAAAGCTTTAAAGCTCCGAATGCGTGTGGTTTGGACCTTTTATTTTATATCCTTGGTTCACGTGCATACACAATTTTCTTAGCAGCAAAAACATCTAGAAATTACCTAAAAATGCTGGAAAAACACCAAATATTTGTGTGATACTTGCCTAAGAAATACACATTTTAAATTGCGGCTTCAAGCTATATGTTAAAAAAGTGTTACTAACTTTTCAACCATCGCCCTCTTATCAAAACAGTGGTTATAAAAGGATAAGGGCAAGCCAACAATACTTTGTGACATCACATATTCGGATGAAGTCCAAGAGGAAAAATGTACTTCCTGTGTTTCTGTATACTATATTCACACAGTAAACTTTGTATGTTTTGAAATGTTTCTATTAGGAAATACTCTGTGTCATGTTCTCTTCATTGGAGCTATAAAACCCATTTTCTTTATAACAAAAACCTAAACATTTTAGCAAAGAGGTCATTAACCCACCCCCCTTTTTTGGACCCACACAGCAAAGCTTTTTTTACTTTATATTTGCTTTATAAAAGGTGAACTAGAGTTCCTTTAAAAAAAAAAAAAAAAAATCTTGGCACTATGTTTAAAAGACAGCTGATGGCTTAAATACACCCTCCCCTTAAAAGTACCCAGGGTAACAACCTAAACAGCCAACCATCACTTGCAACTTTAGGTTAATATTTTTGGCGGAAGAGGTGGTTTATTGGCGTTTTTCTTTGCATCTTCCTTAAAGTCCATACATTAGTTGACTTCCCTTCTGCATCAGCAGAATTGCTCCCTTTTTACATAAAACCTTCTGGGAGATTCAATAAAAGTTGGGGTAAAATTAGCACCATTTGTAACGAAAGGAACTTTTATTGAATCTACCTGCTTGTCTTTATTGTCCAGAAGGGGTGGAGGGCATTCTGCTGTAGTATATCTTGAGATGTCCATACACTGCGATATTCGGCAAATCTATCGGACCCAATAGAATTTTCCTGATATCAAGTTGTACGGTGTGAAAATGGTCACCCACAATGCAAATAAACTATCACATCCAGCATCATGGACAATAAGTTCAGTTTTGTTAGTCAGTATCGCTCACATTAAGAGGAGAGAGCCGATACCATTGCAACGTGAATAATCAATCCCCATACAGTTAAAGGTTGGTTGGGTGAGTGTATGTCATTACATATTACTTGACAATTTTAGGGCTCATTCACACTAAATCAGTTTGTATCCGTTTTTTTAAAAAAACGCACATACCGTAAAACCCCATAGGATTTCAATATCGTTCACACTTGCTGCGTTGTGTTCGAGTCCATTTAAAAAACACTCTTCTGCACACATTTCTGTCCATTTAAAATGCTTGAAAACGTGATACGACGAATACCAACGCACGCGATTGCATTTCTGTCCACTTTTCGAACAGGATGCCTGGGAGTACATGTGATGTAATTTCCGGTCCACAAATTAGCCCTTAGGAATGCAAAGGCAGTTGCATGTGTATGGCCACCCTTAGTTTCCTGAGAACTGCAGAATTCTCTTTAATTTTATGTTTACTGTTTGGATGCATCTAGAGTAGTCGGAGCACAAAAATATATATTAAAACAAGGAGTATTATAGTTAAATATTACCACCCCAGACCTATTATGTTGCTACCATAAGCTTCAGTCCATGCAAATTCGGGTGGAATTGGCTTAATGGATCTGGGGTAAGTCACACTAACCGATTTAAAATCGATTAGCACAACGTTAACAATTATGTTGTGGCAGCTGTGCAAATGTTGCAAGAGACACTAACTCAGCCCCTGGTAAATCTCTTATGGGCAATTTGTGCATCTGGGTAAATCTTCCAGACTAAGTAATGAAAATTTGTCAGTTGCAAACTTCTCGCTGCTGTCCTCTACCCGAAAAATACAAAATAATCAAATTACGAATTGAAACACTCACAGTGAATTCAAGTGCAAACCACATACATAACCTTCCATGAAGCTAACTACTCCCTTTCTTCTTACACAACACATAGTTTGACTGTTAAAGACTCAGACTGTCAGGACAGATAAGGAAGAGTAATTTTACAACTCTATAACCTACTATCCAGCAAAGCTAGATACGTAATCATAGGCTTGTTTGAAAGGCACGAGACAGCTCTTTTAAATAGAGGGCATTTGTATGGAGACCACAGGCACACTTTAAAGTTAAATAAAAAAACATAAACATACTGCCCATCCCTAAAGAGAAATGGGTAAATACATACAGGTGATGCCCTCACCCACTCAATTTCCAGGAAAACCATGCCTAAATCATCAAAAAAGTGTTTTTCCAGAAATACACTACTCAACCCCACACAGATAAAGGTACAGCCACCTACAGGTGCACTCCTACTCCCACTGCAACCTCCTGTTTCAATGGCAACTATAACTAAACCAATGGAAAAGTTAGTTTATGATCATTAACGCAAAAAACACCCCTAACCCCATGCTAAATGGAGTCAATAGTGCCTGTGCCAGAGGAACTAGTTGATTATGTGACATGACAATTAAATTTAAATTACCCACAGCACAGATATTTTTAAGAGCAATTATTTAGGTGCTTAGTCCATGACCACATTTTAAATGCTTACACATAAAAAAAAAAAAAGTTCTTTACATTATGGATGTTGTAGCGTTCTAAATGTCTGTAACTGTTTATCTGCGACACGTTCAATCTTTGCAATAACAAGTACTTGATTTGTTTTTGTATGATAGCTAAATTAAATGACATTGTTTTTTTTTTTTCATTTAAGTTCTTTATTAACCACTTCCAGTTTGCATATACCAAATAGTATTTTTTCTTTTGTCTTTCTGAAACTGCATTGTTTTCTTTGAAAACAGGAGTTTTTTTTCTGACAGAAAGGCATGCATCCCAGGAATGTGAAATACCATTCCTGTTTACATGGCCAAAATATTTGTTAATCTGTTAATGAAGAACTTTTTTAAAACTATGTTTACTTACCTTGGAGGCACCCATGTCCAGTGCCTCGTATAGTTCTGCAGAGCAGCTGTTCTTGATATCCGTCATTTGAATTTGAGACTGAGAAAGGGGACTGATATTTTTTTTTTCTGTTTTCCTTTTCGGGGGTGCGGGAAACGTGATTTTTGGTTTTAAATAAAATACGTCATTCACTTTGGAGTGTGACTCCTTATCATTTCAGTTTGATATTATAGGTACTCCCTGGGAAGTAAATAAAGATTCTTAGGAGTCTGTCCACCCGTGGTATAGTTGTGCATCTGGACTAGAATTGGGGTCTGCATAAATCTTGTGGCCTATTTTGAAGGCCTCCTCTGAAATTCTTTAAAACTCTTAATTAAAGTGAAGGGCTACAGGTTGAACATCTGTTATATATAACATGATATTCTGTTGCAGAAAATGTGTGTATATTATGGGATTAAAAGGGGGGCTGCTCCCTTACGCTATATTACCTCCTCGCTAACACTGCTCTTCCCTCTCGTTCAAATACAGAGAAAAAAAACACTTACAAATCCTCCTCCTCTGTTCAACCTCCTACTTCTGTCTGCTGGTGATATGTCCCCAAATCCTGGGCCATGTAATATCTCGGTCTGCCATCGTCCATGCCCTGTGTCACCTTTTCTTGCCCCCTGTCGTGGTTCAATTCCCTCCAACCTTATATCTATTCGTCTAATTCCGCCATCTTGTCTGCCTTTCTCCTGTGCTCTGCTTAGTTTTCGCTCGCTAGTTAACAAATCTATCCTTATCCATGATCTCTTCTGCTCTAATAATTTTCACCTTCCTGCCCTTATGCCCTTATCAAAACCTGGATTTCCCAACATGAATCTGCTATTGGGGGCTCCGCTTTTCCCATTCGCCTCCCTCCTCAAGTCGTGGTGGGGGTGTTGGTCTTTTACATTCCTCCTTCTGTTGATTTACTAACATTACCTCCCCACCTGACCTTTCAGTCACATCTTTTAAGGCTCATTCAATCCAGCTCTTTCACCCCTTGTTGTTATGACTAACTGTGGTGTACAGACCGCTGTCTACAGCATCTCCAGTCTCATTCCTTTCTGACTTTGAGACTTGGCTTATTTTCTTCCCCTCTGCTGACTGTCCTCTTCTGATTCTGAGGAACTTTAACTGTCACATTTACAATTCCTCCCTCTCTCGCTTCCTACACTTATCATCCTTGTTCGATCTGCAGCAATGAAATGCTAGTACTCACAAGGATGGCCACTTCCTGTAAATAGTGTTCACTAAAAACCTTGTCTTGTCTTTTCAATCTAACCCTTCCCGCTTTCTGATCACCATCTTATCAGTTTCAGGCTGAACACCCTCTTCTTCCTCCTGTCCCTCCCTTTTGAGTGTCTGTTCATAATAATAAATCCATAGATCTCCCAGCACTCGCTTCATCCCTGCCCTCTAGTCTCTCCTCCCTTTTGACATTTGCTGACCCCAACTCGCTAATTCCTATAATTCTGACTAACACAATAGTCTCTTTTGCCCCCTTGCATCCCCTCAAACGAGGAACCTCTAATCCTCTTCCGTGGCTCCACACCACTTCCCGTTTTATACAGAGGTGCATGCGTGCTGCTGAAGTGCGTGGAGAAAGTCCCATACAAAGACTGACTTTCTCCATTACAAGTTTATGCTGCAATGTCTCGGCTCTGGGCTCCTGCTAGCAAAACAGAACTATTACCTGAAACTTATAATTAACAACTCAAACCCACGTTGTCTGTTCTCCATCTTCAACTCTCCCCAGGACTTTGCGCATAACTTTCAATATAAAGTGGAGTCCATCCGCATGCAGATCTCTGGTCCTCAGGTTTTCTTTGTATTGTTTTTTGTGTTGCATTTTCTATTCCCTCCTTTTTTATTGATTGGATGTGATCCACACTATCCATTAGCATTTGTTAGGTTGCTCATTCACATTACTGGCGTTTTATTACGTTTTGCGCCGTTTGCGTTACTGCATGCTTGCAGCAGTTTAGGGTGATATCCCACTTAAGGAAAGTCTATGGAAAATGAATATCGCTTGTGAAGTAATGCACAAAAATGTAATAAATCTTTAGTTTCTCGTTTTTGTGCGTTTTTACCCCAAAAAAATGGTATCTTGTTGATGTCACTTCCTCTGTCGTGGATGCATTTCAAGGTCTTGCTTGCAGCATGGCAACCTTCTCCAATGAAGACCTTATTATTCTGGTGCAGGGGCACCCACCGTTGTGGGACAAGGGCCATATGTACTATAAAAAGTAAATAATAGTATCTGGATGGAAGTGGCAAAGCACCTCTGGAGAAGGAGTGGGACACACTTCCTGAGAAAACAAAGCACGCTAGAGGTATGTGTAAAGCAGCATTAAATGATTAAGCTTCATTAAATATTAAAGGGGAACTGTGGTCTCCAAAGAAGTTGAGTTTAAATGAAAGGCCAGTTTCCTACCTTTAAAACGAGCCATCAACCACCTCTCTACATGCTCCACAGCCCAAGATATAAAGAAATGACTGACCAGAAAGTTAATGGGTGGGAGGCTGACGTGACATTCCTAAGGCTTCTCCTGCACAGTGCCGCCGGCGAGCACAGCCTCAGACTCCCTCAGTGTGTGAGGGAGACAGGATGTTCCTCTACTCCTCTTTGCTGTGTGAAGGAGCTGCAGAGAAGGTAAGGGAATCTACAGCCCTCTCTCTCACTATGTGAAAACACGCCTTTCAGGCAAGTTCTCACTCTGCCTGAAGAGTTTTTTTTTTTTTGGGGGGGGGGGGGGGGGGTAGGGGGGTGTCAGTGGCCCAACGGCCCTGTGAGTGGGCGGGGTATGGGCGGGGCCACGTGGGGCTGTAAGGGGGTGGGCGGGCCACGTGGGGCCCTGCACCTGAAGGGACCATGGGGTCCATGGTGGGAGGACCAGGGGGGCTGCAAAGGGGAGGAAACACAGGGCAGATTGACTGACAGGTTTCAGAGCATGACCTGGTGATGCTGCCATATCACACACAAAAATGTAAATATCTTCAAAACTATGCAGAATAAACAATGGAAATTGCAAAAATTCTCAGGAGAGCAATTCCTATCAATTTACCTAAAGTCATTTTTGGACCACAGTTCCTCTTTAAAGTGATGTGTGTGAAAGTTTGTGATTATATGAAACTATTTAATTTTGTGTGGCTAGTTCATGTAGAAGCATCAAGTGGGTTTTAAAAACAAACAGACAATTATTGCCTTCAAATTTTTTGTATAGGGTGTTATAACAAACACTTATTTATGAACAGTGAATCCAAACATAAAAAAACAATATAAAGTATATACAGATATAGCACAAATGTACTTCATCTTTAAATGCTGGAGTCTTGCCACATAACTGAACCCTCTGCACTCAAAAAATATTAGGCAAGCTTCTCCCTCAAAGTTAGTGCTGCCAGGACTGGCCTTAGGATGAATAGCACCCTGTGCAAGATTGGTTACTAGTGCCTAGCGACCCCTGCAGAACACCCACATACAATACACGGCTGAATGCTCCATGCCGTGGCCTTCTTCACATCTGCCACCACCTGCGCTTAGTCTTTCAGTTTCTGAAGTGCATCTTTGTGTATATCATGCGTACATCATCATGTAACGCACCGGGTTTATCAATAAAAGTTCTTATTGTTAAAAATGGCTAAACAATTTTAACGATAAGACATTTTATTAACTCTTCCTGCCAAATGCACAGACAGAACAGCACAGCATACAGATGTCTTAAGTAAGGCTTACATGTATTGGGGCTTTGCCTGGGGGGTGTTGCTGATAAATACAATGTATCTGCAGGATACTGGAGGGGCTGTGGCACTGGTGCACAACTTTGACCTAAGGCTTCCGACTGGTGCCCTCCTGGTAATGCAACCTGTGCGGTCACACAGGTCGCCCCATATTAAAGGCCAACCCTGTCTTCATAATCTACAGAAGTGCTACCCTCTTTTTCACACACATAGTTGTGCAGCAAACATGCTGCCTTTACAGATGTGACTGCATTTGCTGGGCTTATCTGAAAAACCCCACACAGAATCCTTCCATTTGTTGGCAAGAATGCCAAAAGCACATAACTATTGTCTTCGATCTGCTCAGTGTATGGTTAAATATTCTTTTGGTACGATGGAGGGAACTTTTGGGGGAAAGGCCTCATAACATGTTCACCAACAAATACATGGGGGTAGCATGGGTCATTCGTGCCAGGCCATGGTTTGGGGGAAGGGATGTCCAGTTTGTTCAAAGCCAGTCTCTTTTCAAATCAGCTCCTTTGGAAAATACCTGCGTCATTTGAACTGCCATAACCCCCAACATCAGTATACAGTGGTTTGCAAAAAAGTATTCGGCCCCCTTGAAGTTTTCCACATTGGTCACATTAATGCCACAAACACGAATCAATTTTATTGGAATTCCACGTGAAAGACCAATACAAAGTGGTGTACACGTGAGAAGTGGAACGAAAATCATACATTATTCCAAAATTTTTAACAAATCAATAACTGCAAATTGGGGTGTGGTAATTATTCAGCCCGGGTCAATACTTTGTAGAACCACCTTTTGCTGCATTAACCTGCCAGTCTTTTAGGGTATGTCTCCTCAGCTTTGCATCTAGAGACTGAAATACTTGTCCATTCTTCTTTGCAAAACAGCTCCAGCTCAGTCGGATTAGATGGACAGCATATTGTGAACAGCATTTTCGATCTTGCCACAGATTCTCGATGGATTTAGATCTGGACTTTGACTGGGCCATTCTAAAAACAAATGGATATGTTTGTTTAAACCATTCCATTGTTGCCCTGGCTTTATGTTTAGGGTTGTTGTCTGCTGGACGTGAACCTCCGCCCCAGTCTCAAGTCTTTTGCTGACCCAAGAGATTTTCTTCCAAGATTGCCCTGTATTTGGCTCCATCCATCTCCCATCAACTCTGACCAGCTTCCCTGTCCCTGCTGAAGAGAAGCACCCCCAAAGCATGATGCTGCCACCACCCATATTTGACAGGGGGATGGTGTGATGTGCAGTGTTAGTTTTTCGCCACGCATAGCATTTTGGCCAAAAAGTTCCATTTTGGTCTCATCTGACCAGAGCACCTTCTTCCACATGTTTGCTGTGTCCCCCACATGGCTTGTGGCAAACTGCAAACGGGACTTCTTATGCTTTTCTGTTAACAATGGTTTCTTCTTGCCACTCTTTCATAAAGGGCAACTTTATGCAGTGCACGACTAATAGTTGTCCTATGGAAAAGTTCCCCCACCTGAGCTGTAGATCTCTGCAGCTCGTCCAGAGTCACCATGGGCCTCTTGACTGCATTTCTGATCAGCACCTCCTTGTTGGCTGGGGTTTAGGTGGACGGCTTGTTTTGGTAGGTTTACAGTTGTGCCATACCTTCCATTTCTGAATGATCGCTTGAACAGTGCTCCATGGGATGTTCAAGGCTTTGGAAATCTTTTGTAGCCTAAGCCTGCTTTAAATTTCTCATAAACTTTATCCCTGACCTGTCTGGTGTGTTCTTTGGACATGGTGTTGTTGCTCCCAAGATTCTCTTAGACAACCACTGAGGCAGTCACAGAGCAGCTGTATTTGTACTGACATTAGATTACACCACAGGTGCATTCTTTTAGTCATTAGCACTCATCAGGCAAGGTCTATGGGCAACTGACTGCACTCAGACCAAAGGGGGCTGAATAATTACGCACACCCCATTTGCAGTTATTGATTTGTTAAAATGTTTGGAATCAGTTGATTTTCGTTCTACTTCTCAGTGTACACCACTTGTATTGCTCTTCACATGGAATTCCAAAAAATTGATTCAGTTTGAGGCGGTAGTATGTGACAAAATGTGAAACTCTCAAGAGGGGGCCGAACACTGTATGTGAACTTATAATCTGCATCAACTACAGTCGATAGAACAATAGAATTTTTTTTAATAATATTTACTGCCACTGCAAGGTGGCATTACAAGGTGGACATGTTTGCCGTCAACTGCTCAAATACAGTTGGGAAAGTTGTGCCGGGTCCAAAACATAGTGCCGATTTCCTCCCATCCTTACCGACAAGGAAACTGCATGTGGGTTTCCTCACTTCCTTCCAGATCAGATTGCAGGTGGTCAAATATTTTTTGATATGATCAACTCCCCAGACGAAATATAAATGAGTGCAGCTAAAAAGCTAGGTACACACCTAGTCGATTTTTCTCCACCTCGACTTCGAACCGTCGATACTTTCGCGTACGGTATCGCAGGAGGAAGACTGTCGGTCGTGGGCAGAAGCAGCAGCATCGCGATAGTTCCACCCATGGGGGCACCGCGATGTGTGCGGTCCATCGAGAGGCGCCACATGATCGAGATGTCGATAATTTCGGTACCCGATTGACCGATACGACTGAACTAGTCGTCGAGTCGAGGACCGAAATATGTAATCGGGTGTGTACCCCCAGCTATAACTTGCAATGAAATCTGTAAAAAAACAAAAAATAAAATGATTGCTTGTTTTAAACAGTGCAAGAGGTCAAAAAAACGATGGAGTCAGTACAAGACAAAGAAATAAGACAGAAAAAGCAAGTGTCTCTGCGTCGAGCCAAAGAAGACCCTACAAATATGCAAACATATTTGGGATCTTACGCTGTTCAATGCTTCCAAGAGTAACTAAGTTTTGTTTGCAAATCATTTATCAGTTATTCAAGTTTGTTCACAAGTGTCATCTCTTTTAACAGTACTGAGGACAATATTGATTCGGGCAAGGAGGATCAAGTCTCATCACCACCCGAATCTGGTCCTTTCCTGACATCTTCCCTAGCGCTATCACAAGGCAAACCAGCGTGCAGTGTCTCTGGCTTTGTCATCTCATAAAGGCAAAAATCAGGCCACAAAAAGAAAGTGTGATGATGAGCACCTAAGTAACCAAATAGATACCGTAGTAGACATTATTGGAAATAAAAAGGAAAAAACAGCAGGTCATTTGCTTGTCACGGGCCTTGTGCTGCTTATTAATCAAGTCCCACCAAACCAATTTGTTTCCAGCAATTGGATTTTCTAAATATTATTCAAAAATAAATCCCACCACCCACACCTCTATCCCACATTTCCAGCCAAGTAGCTATCCACTAGCCTCACATAGTTATCCATCTGGCCCACAATCATGCTATCCACCTGGCCAACAATCCAACTAACGATTCAACTGATTCACAAGCATATCCAACTGACCTACTAGTGAGCTATCCACCTGCTGCACAGTCAATGTATTCACCAGCACCACATTGATACCCATCTGTTCCATTCACTAACGTGCAATCACATACCAGACCTGTTCACCGCGCATCTTTCAGCTCACACACGGCAATCAAATACAGAATCTACAATTACAGCCACAACATCGTTCAACCAGTGAAAGTTTGGAACCTTTTAGATACATCCCCCCTCACAAAATATGTCCGAGATGGCTAGGGAACAAATCGAAGCGCCCAACAGTAAAGCCCGAGTAATCATGAGTATGACATGTTGTTTTTGTTACCCTGCTATTCAACATACTCTCACCTTGTCCACTGCTATAATGACATGCTGTGAGCCATCCAGATTTTATCTGGGTGCTTAGTGTCGTCCTGATCCCATTGACAGGTAGGAGGGTTATAAGTTGAATTGGCATTTAAACCTGCTGATATTGCTTTATCACTTAGCTTAATGTTGTGGCATCAGGCTTTGTTTCTTCCACACTTCGTTTTTTAAGTAGTACTTGTACCCCATTTTATACACACACCTCAGGGTGACTAGTAAGCACTCAGCAGAGGGATACTCTTCCGAAATTGTGTATCCTGCAACTCCAGTCCACTTAATCGCTGTAGCAGCATATCAAAACTGTAAAGATCATCATCTATAATTTGGGGTATATTGGAAAGTTTATTTTTTTTATTTTATGACCTGCAATCTAAGGCCTTTTTTTTGTATGGAAGGGTGAGTACCGTATATACTCGAGTATAAGCCGAGGTTTTTAGGTTTTAAAAATAACCTAAAAAAAACCTTGACTCGGCTTATACTCGAGTCAGTAACAACTTACCTCAATCCAGAGGCAGCCGCGAGTCCGGACGCAGTTCCCATAGTTTTGCGGTTGGCGATGACGTCATCACGCACGCTGGCGGGATGACGTCATCGCGCACCGCGAAGTCAGTAATGGAACGCCGCCGGACTCGCGGCTGCTTCTGGATTGCAGAGAGAGGAAGACTGAAGACCAGTCGGGTAGTGAGCTGGGGGGAGGGCTGGGGGGACGGGGGAGGCGGGGACATATGCCATGAGCAGACACCCACATTTTCTTTTTACTATAGGTGGTTGGAACTCAACACACCCAGCAACCAGCCTGCTGGGAGTTGTAGTTTCCAACATTTACAGTGGAAAGGTATTAGGTGGGGGACAGTATGCCATACAGTAACCCCCATATACTTTTTACTATAGGTGGTTGGAAACTACAACTCCCAGCAACCAAGCATGCTGGGAGTTGTAGTTTACAAACATCTACAGTGGAAAGGTATTAGGGTTACTGTATGGTATACTGTCCCCCACCCTAATACCTTTCCACTGTAGATGTTTGAACTACAACTCCCAGCATGCTTGGATGCTGGGAGTTGTAGTTTCCAACCCCTATAGTAAAAAGGTATGTGGGGTTCTGCATGGCATACGGTCCCCCCAGCCTCGGCTTATACTCGGTCAATACACTTTTCAATTTTGAGCAAAAAATGGGTGCCTCGGCTTATACCGAGTCGGCTTGTACTCGAGTATACGGTACTACTTTTTGGTGTTGTAAAAAAAAAAAAAATTGTGGACACAGCGTCCTTTTTGTACCTTAGTTTTACTAGTTGGACCAGGTCCTATTTTTGTATGTAAGGGTGAGTACCCTATGTTATATGGAACAAATAGTCCTTGTTTTAATTGCGCTACTTTTGGTGTAAAAAAGCACTTTTATATGTGGGCACAATGTCCATTTTGTATTTTATTTCTACTTGAGGGACCATGTCCTTTTCTTGCTGTATGGGTGAGCAACTCTTCAAAAGCTCCTGAAACTCCCACACAGAGGACGTGACATCACAATTTAAGAACTATTCCTTTAATTTGAATAAAATGCAAAAACAAAACACGGGAAAATGCTCAAAGCTAAAACGCTTTTATATCGCAATGCAATTTATTGCATGTTTTTTGTAGCCAAAAGGTCTTTTCTGCACGTTTCAATGCATGCTGTGTGTTGCGCTCGCATGTGTGCTTGTGCATGCCAATGCAAGTCTTTGTAAGAGGCCCCACTATGTCCAGTGCCTTGCGCTGTGCTTTTGCCTGTTTTTGTAGTGCATGCGATCACCATTTTTGGTGCGCATCACATACGCTGCCATAGGGCAACATCAAAGGAAGCACTGCGTTGTCAGATCTAATTGTGGGATAAGTTGACATAATAAAATTTTAATTCTTGTGGGACGATGAGAGAGAATATTTTGAAGACTATATATAAATATATTCATTTCTTTACCCATATATACCAGGTGACCTTGCTGTAAACATAACAAATTGCAGTTAATAGCTTTGTGTGTTCAGTAACATTCCCCTGTGAACACTGCCCTATAATGCTTTAGTATGGCACATTCTTTAAATTCCTGATTTACTTGCTTGAATTTAGTCTGGCAGCATTAAAGTTCTGTATTTTCAGAAAAAACTTGTGAAGGATTTCAGAAAAAAATATTTTAAAGGTGTGCAGAAATTCCTTTTAAAGGAAAACTATAAGCAAAAAAACAACTATTTCTATTTTCTAAATTGTATTTATAGACCATGAATGGTTAATTAAACAGAGTGTTCTCTCACATTTCTTTGAGCTCTGGTTCCTGATATTTGCAGAAAAGTGTATGCTATTGTAACAAATGGCAGGACGGCCGGGTACTCACAGTACGCTTTAGGAGGAGGCTGATAGTCCGGAAGGTGCAGGATACAGAGGCTGCTGGCAACTGTAGGCTGGAAACAGGAGCAAGGTGCTGCTGGGAACTGAAGGCTGGATACTGGATACAGGTAAGGTAGGTAACTGGATACAGATGAGGTGAGTAGACGGAAACTGGATACAGGCAAGGTAGTCACTGGAGACCGGCAAGGTAAGTACTGGATACAGGCAAAGAAGTCACTGGATAATGGCAAGGTATGTACCGGATACTGGCAAGGTAAGTACTGGATACTGGCAAGGTGGTCACTGGAGGCAGGCAAGGTAAGTACTGGATACGGCAAGGTACGTTACTGGATACTGGAAAGTGGTACTGGAGGCAGGGCCAGGTAAGTACTGGATATGGCAAGGTAAGTACAGGATACTGGCTTGGAAAGTACTGGATACTGGCATGGTAAGTACAGGATACAGGTAAGGTGGTCACTGGAGGCAGGCAAGGTAAGTACTGGATACTGGCAAGGTAAGTACAGGTTACAGGTAAGGTGGTCACTGGAGGCAGGCAAGGTAAGTAAAGGAGCAGGAGCGGAGCAGGATCCAAGGCAGGTGAGTAAGGAGCCAGGGTAGCTAATGCTACTATCGGGCGCCGGGTCCAGGAGGACGCCGGCTTTTCAAATCTCGCGCTGCCCGGCGTGGCGGCGGCGTGACGTCATGACGTCCGCGACGCCGCCCACCCGGAAGTCCAGAGCGGTGCAGGACCGGAGCGGCATATTTACACTTTTTTACACCTTACACTAGTGGCCAAAAATATTTTTGAACTAATTACATATTCATTAATGAAAAGGGCAGGGTAAATTTGATCTTTAAAGGGCATGTCCACCCAAATTTTTTTAGCTGAATTACCCCCTCTCCCCCCCAAAAGTGGAAATCCGTTGTAACTTTACCTGGATCCGACACCCCTGCACTGATATATACCTACTCTAACATCAGCCGATTCCACAATGGAAGTCCAGCCTTCTGTTTTGAGCTGGTTGCGAGTGCGCAGGAGCAGATTACGCTCGTAACCGGCTCATCCTGGTATGTACTTTCAGTCATGGCTGCGATGGTGGTGTCTGGGCCAATGGCTGCCTATATATACCCGGGAGAGACAGTTAATAGCATGCCCTGCTCATGTGCGCTCATAACCAGCTCGAAGCGGTGAGGGATTGGCTGATGTTAGAGTAAGTATGTCTAGTATTTGTGGGAGCATCGGATCAAGGTAAGTTTACCTTTGGTCGGTAATAAAGCTAAAAATGGTTACTTATATTTTTGTGTGGATATGCCCTTTATGTACTAATTTTATCAGTAAATCACACAGTAAACCTTTAAAGGACATGTAAACGGAGGCAAAACATTTTTTAACTAATCACACAATTAGGATTAATCACCAACGATCTTAAATCTGCTTAAATCTTCCTCTCCCTTGTTTTTTGGCTCTGGGGTTTTTTACCTACTAAAGAGCGTGGGACACAGCTAATCATTAAAGAACTGTCACTCACCCAGCCCCTCCCACTGGCACACTACATGTAGAAACTCTCCATTTTATAAAAGTAAAGCTTATTTCTCTGTCATTGCATGGCTATTTGATTCAGCATTAAGATCAGGAAAGGTAATAAGCATTGTATGTTGCTCTGTGCTCTTTCTTTGCAGATAAACCCAATTCTGCAGTTAGCTGCTGTCTGTGTTAAGTCCCAATGCAGCAGTGTAGCAAAAGAATTCAATTACAAAATCCCCCACATACACACACGTTCAAACTCCTACAGCTAAAAGCTTCCTCCTTCACCGGGGTCTTCCCTAAGAGAGGTAAGATACTGCCCCTGGTTGTCTAGTGGAGGTATTGCAGTGTGATCTACATTCAGATCACGCTGCAGTACCTGTATAGTACAAGCTGTCAAGCTGACAGCTGTACTATACATTTTGTGAATGGAACTCAAAGTTCCATTCACAAATAGGATTTTTTCTAAGTCTTTGCTACTTAGCGAAGACTTAGAAAAAAAATCGGTTTTCGAATTGGAAAACGGGCATTTATGCCCGTATTCCAAGTTTATCATTCCCAAAGATGATTTGGTGATCATCTTTGGGAATGATCCCCCAAAAAAGGGGAAATGCACACAAAAAAAATCTTAAAGTGATACACACACCTTTTTTTTTTACCTAGAAACTATAATTAGCAAAAAACTTTGCCTTCTCCAAGCTTCCCAATGTCCCCGGTGATATCGGTAAACTAAACGCGGATCATTTATTTGTTGGATTTCAAGGGAAACTAAGCCTATTTTAGTAGGAAATTGCAGAGGTACCAAAAAAAAGACCGATTGAATTTTTAGGATCAGTAAAGTGTGCAAAAACTGTGGTGACTCTCCGTACTAACTGGTTTTCACTAAAATACCACTAAAAGAGGGAGTGGGGATAGGGGTGGGGGGTGGGTTGTGGCGTTTTATTTTTTCTTGTAATTGCACATTGCGCATGGATCCCATTTGAGCTAGTTGGTGGCCCCGTCTCTGTTTGCACCCACCCATATGGCATACCGTTTGATTCAGGACATGTGGGAGATTGCCATTTAGTGTTTTTTTTACTTGCCAAGTGGGTTTAGGTAGGATTTCAACCATTGAGTCCTCTATTTTATTTTTTCACAAATCTTCTAAAAGCACGGAGTTCTATGAAAACAGCATCTTGGAATCCTTCATGTATATATGAAAGCATGATACCATCACGAAGCTGAAGGTGTGTAGCTTCAAAAAATATAGTTTGTGGGGGGTATTTCCAAGTTAATTAGGATGTTCAAATTACAGAACACTTTGACTTTTTTCTTGTAATTGCAATTGCGCATGGATCCTGTGTACGTCCCTTGTGACATCCACGCATATGGCATACCGTTTGATTAGGGCATTTGGAAGATTGATATTGACAAGTTTTTTTTACATGACATGGAAATTTGCCATGATTTTTAACTTTGATTGTATTTAATAAATTTTCCTGAAAATCTGGTAAAAAAGCGAAAGTTTACATCAAACTGCGCCCACACCCATTGGTGGTATGGATAAAGGAATCACACATTGTGTAGCTGAAAGTGTGTAGATTCCAAGAATATATAATTTTGGGGGTATTTCTAATATAGAGGGGTGTTTAGTCTGACAAATCTGAAAAGTTGCTGTAATTGGGGCATTGTTCATTGGCTCACTTGTGGCTAGTTGATTCACGTTTGCGTGTGTAACCATACATAGGGCATACCGTTTGATTCAGGACATTAGGAGATTGATATTTGGTAACTTTTTTTACATTACTTGGGATTTTGGCATGATTTTACCTTTTGAGAGTGTTTTTTTTTCAAATTTTTAGAAAATCTGCTAAAAATGCGAACTTCTACGAAGAACTGCGCCCACACCATTGATGGTACAAATGAACAAACTACAGAATTTCGTAGATAAAGGTGTGTTGATTCGAGAAATATATGGTTTGTGGGGGTTGTTTTGTGGGAAAAATTGCAGACTCTTCAAATTCAGATTTGGGTGAATTTTTTGCTGTTTCTGAGAAATGTGTGCATTGTTTCACTTTGTGGCTTTTGGCTTCCACGTCCACGTGTGAACCACACATATGTCATACCGTTTGATTCAGGACATTTGGGAGATTGATATTTAGTAACTTTTTTTTACATTCATGAGGTTTGGCATGATTTCTACCTTTTGAAGTTGTTTTTTGTGTTTTTTTTTTCAGACAAATGTGAACTTCAGCGAAGAACTGCGCCCAAACCATTGATGGTATGAATGAACAAACTACAGTGTACAAGCTGAAGGTGTAAATTTCAGGAATATATAGTTTGTGGGGGTTATTTCTAAGTTACGGGGGGTGTTTTGTGGAAAAAAACTGCAGACTGTCCAAATCGGAGTTGGCTAAATATTTTCGCTGTTTCTGAGCCATCGTGCATTGTCTCACTTTGTGGCTTTTCGCTTCCACGTCTCGTGTGTAACCACACATATGGAATACCGTTTGTTCAGGACATTTGGGAGATTGATATTTAGTAACTTTTTTTTACATTCCATGAGGTTTTGGCATGATTTCTACCTTTTTGAATGTTTTTGATGTTAATTTTTTGGAAATCTGGTAAAAGTGCAAATCTAAGAAGAATTGCGCCCACACTATTGATGGTATGAATGAACGAACTACATGGTTACATAGCTAAAAGGTGTGTAGATTTCAGGAATAATAGTTTGTGGGGGGGGTATTTCTTAGTTGGGGGGGTGGTGTTGTTTTGGAAAAAACTGCAGACTGTTCAAATACAAAACTGGCTAATTTTTTTTTTGCTGCTAATGACATTTGGCACTGGTCACGCTCTGGGTTAGTTGGTAGCCATGTCTCTGGGTACAACCATGAAGTGTGCATACCATTTATTCTGGAGGGGGAGGCTTTCATATTGAGATGCGTTTGAACTTTCCTCCACAGTTTTTAGCTGAAATTCGCATTTGATTTTGTCTCTGATTTTACAGTTGAGAAAAAAAGGAAAATGTGAGAAAAATACTTACAAATTGGACGAAGAGCTGCGGCCGGGTTACTGCATTTGATCGAAACTTACCTCACTCATAAAATCCTGTGGTTGTGTAGTTTCTAAAAATATCTCACTTTTGGGGATATTTTAGTTAATTTGTAGAATTCTATGTTAACTGTCAGTAGTGGTTATACATTTTAATTTGGTGTAATATTCTAGAAGGTTGCAGTTTTAGTTTGGGGGGTCTCCTGTACAGGAAAGTTGGGTGCCACATATATCTGGTATCGTTGTAATCGGGAGTATCAGAGCTTTTAGAAACAGTAAGATTGTTGTTGTAACCTTAAGATAACTATAAGTAAATATGGGAAAAATCCATGAAAATTCAATTTTTTATTTTTTTTTACATATTTTAGTAATTTTACAGGTTTCCTACTGTAAAATTAGTCTAAAGCGATTAAGGGCAAATCCTGAAAATTCTTCTGGCATTTAACGCAAAAAAAAAATAAAAATTCTTCTGGCAGTGAAAGGGTTAATTGGTACCAACTCATCTACCAGGCAGTCCTGTTGTCTAAACTTGTACATTGCAATGTACATTATGATGCACACTAAAAAATAAAGGTGTCCTTACACACAGGATTTTGTTGGCAAAATAACAGCAGAGAATTGTGCAAATATGTCCTTAAGTTTCTTACATTATAAACTTTCCTATACTCTGTAGATAAACATCATTCATGCCACACATGCCATGATCATAATGAGCTAGGGTAATATGTATAATACAGACTCTGTACTTTTAAATAATTTTGCCATTTTGTGGAAAATATGCAAAACAAACTAAAACCAAGATAGGAAATGCTGGATTACTTGAATTAGCCTAGCAATTTAGGCTGGGTACACAAAAGTGATTTTTTGGCCAAACCGACCGATATTTTCTGTTCTGTGCCTGGACGGGTCTGTGTGTGTGATTAGACGTGTCTGTAAATCATGGCATCGTGCTGATTCCAATGGACCCCACAATGGTTCACGGTGAACTGATGGCCGCTGCGATTTTCGCTGACAGTGATTCGTGGCAAATGGTTGGTCGGGACAAAAAATTTGCCCGTTTGTACCCAGCCTAATAAACGGTGTGATTTGGTGCAGTGATGCCAGAGAAGCTCTAACATTTATGGGATGTATCATAAAGGGGAAACTGTGGTCTCAAACAAGGTGGGAGGCTGGATTTGTGACATTCCTGAGGCTTCTCCTGCACAGTGCGCTGGCGGAGCACAGCCTCAGGACTCCCTCAGTGTTGTGAGGGAGACAGGAAGTCCCTCCTCTCTTTGCTTGTGTGAGTCTGACAGAAGATGTAAGGGAATCTAAAGCCCTTCTCTTTCACTGTGTGAAAACATCCTTTTCAGGCTCTGCCATACTCCTGAAAAGGCTTGATTCCACAGAGATTTCTGTGGGGGGGGGGGGGGGTGTCTGAGTAACCCACGGCACCCGTGAGTGGGCGGGGCCACGGCACCTTGCGAATGGGACGGGCCACAGCACCCACGAGTGGGCGGGGCCACATGGGGCTGTAAGATAATAGGCCATGGGGGCCTGCAACTGGAGGGAACATGGGGTCCATGAGTGGGAGGGACCAGGGGGGCTGCAAAGGGGAGGAGGAGACACAGGACAGATTGACTGACAGTTTCAGAGCAGGAAGTGCAGGGGACCTAGTGATGCTGCCATATCACACAAAAAAAATGTAAATATCTTCAAAATTATGCAAAATAAATAATGGAAATAAATTGCAAAACTTCTCAGGGGAGCAATTCCTATCAATTTACTGCAAATTACCTAAAGTCATTTTGGACAACAGTTCCCCTTTAAGTTATGCACATATTATCTAATAATGCTGACAGACTGGTTACATGGCTGAAAATAGGGACTTTTCAAGCAGGAAGTAAGATTGCTAAACCTTTCCAGCAGAAACAAATTTCTCCCGGAGATATTGTTTAGGGTTTATTTTGAAGGTAAAGCAGAGGGATTTTATATAACCCTTACTTATAAGAAAAATTGGAGACCATTCTTTAAGCTCTTAATGTTCTTGTAAATGTTTTTTTTAGGTTGCATTTGTAGCCTTTTTTTAATGCAGTGATGTCACTGCCAAAACTTTTGCCCATTACTGTACATACATTTCTGCAATTTTGCACATGCTGTATTTTTCGCATTATCTGTAACCTATTTGCATATAATCTCAATGTGTGTTTGCACTACTAAATGAGGTATATCAAGCTCAGTACAAATAACTAATGATCTGTGTGTTTTAATACCTGCAGTCCCCTTCTTGATGTAATTCCACAGCAGTAGTCATTTTTTGGCCCCCTTATATATAAAATGTTAGAATGCTGCTGAAGTATTCTAATTTAGCAAATTAGTCATTGTTTATGTTCTTTGAAAAGTGGTTGTTTGATCAAACCACTCAGTAGTTGATTAGTATTTGTGAGAATATTGACTCGGGTCCCAGTGTTTTTTCTAACTAGCAGAAAGTTCTAAACAATTAAAATCTGTTAAATTTATTTTTAAATTTTGCACTTAATTGCAGAATTATGGAGAAATATGTGTTTTGATGTAAAAGCATTCAAGGGTCACTAAATTCATAAAAGATAACATTCTTTAAACCAGAAGTACAATTAAAAGGGGGGACCACTCCATCTTCCTTTGTTACTTAAAATGGAACTTCATTGGAAAAATCACCTTTAGGCTAGGTTCAGACAAATTTCCAAATTTTGTTTGCAGCTGGCTCCCGACTGCTTCTAAGTGGTTGAATGAGAAAACATTAAAAGCAATGTTTTTTTGCTGTTCAACACCTAGGTCCATAATGAAACAGTCAGAACAACATTTGTCTAAACCTAGCCTTAAGGTGGCCACCATACAAAATTATTTTTCAATGTGGCTATATACTGTACAATGGTATCTGCTCCATCTACTATAATAAAGATAGATTAGAGGATTGAAGAATGATCCTTGTAAGTGCCATGGTCAAGACTGACTTCCTTTCCTGCAGCAGCAGAGGAGAAGCCTCCTCTGAATTTGGTTAAAAGGGCATGCCCACATCAATCCTTGTAAGGGCCACAGTCAAGACTGACTTCTTTTCTTTGAGCTGCAGAGAAAAGCCTCCTATGAATTCTGGCTTAAAGGGCATGCCCACATTAATCCTTGTAAGCACCACAGTAAAGACATGACTTTCTTTCCTGGAGCTGCAGAGGAGAAGCCTCTGAACTTTTGGCTTAAAGGGCATGTCCACCCTTAAAACAAAATTTAAAAAGTATATTGTCAGTCACTAATTCCAACCTATATATTGAGCACATTATTACATGTAATACTAACATAATTATTGCCCCCATTCTAGTTAGAAACTAATGTAATAAAGTGCTAAAAATTGCAATTGAGGTTAGGGTCAAATTAATGATTAAGTGTCCAGTATTGGTGAAACGTGAGAGGGGAAAGTGCAGGATGTATACCCTCCATTGTTGCCTTTTTAATAGGTATTGCGGGGGGGGGGAATAAAATGTTGAACTGCTCTGTGAAATGCATTTCTTACTAGTATACCTATTTTAAGTGGAATTTTAGAGGCAGGGTTGTCAGATCAGCAAACATTCATGGGCAAATATTAAAAACAGCTTAACTGAGTTAGAATTAATGTTGTGTTTATGCAAATCAATTGCTGCATCAATTGTATAGAATATGTATGCTTAACCTCCAACAGTGCTCCTTGGTAAACTTCTAGCAGAAACATTGTGCAGAGCTGCAAGTGATATATCCTCCAATGTTACTCCTTTAAAGGAATAATTCACTGAAAAGTGAATTTTTCTTTTAATGTATTGATTGAAGCCCAAGAGTTAAGGAGTTATGTCCATTCTTCAATCAACTGAGCAGGAGAAGCGAGGGAGGAAGGTAAGTATATTTACTTTTTGTACGATCCACAGCTGCAGAGCTGAAAATCTCCGACTGCTTCCTGGTTCTAATCAACTATATTGTGCATGAATGCTGTAGCTGGTTAGAACCAGGAAGCTATCGGAGATTTTCAGCTCTGCAGTGGTGGATTGTGCGAAAGGAAAATATACTTAGCTTTATCCCTGGCGTCTCCTGCTCAATTGATTGAAGAACGGGGGGTAAGGCATAGCTCCTTAACCTCCCGGGCTTCAGGGCTAGGCCACACTGCTGCGCTTTTTTTGAGCTTGCATTTGCGCTTGCATTTTTTCCATATCATTGAAAACGTGGCAACGTGCCAAAAATGCGCATTTTCGGGTGGATTGCGATTTGCATTCTGCGTTTTAAATCGCAATTACATGCGTTTTTCAATAGTCGAAAAAATGCATGTGCAAACGCAACGAAGTCGCACGTGAAATCGCATGCAATTCCGTGTGTGTTTGCGTTGCAGTGTGGCCGTGCCCTTTTATCAATACATTAAAGGAATAATGGTAGTTCACTCTTTGAGTGAACTATTCCTTTAATAAACTGACCCTGTAAACTATGGTAAACTTATTTACTGCATCCAATGCATGGCTGCTTAGTGAATTTATATCTAAAAAACATTTAGTTGTTTAGATACAATAACAATATTAGGGGGGGTCTAAGAAATGTACTTAACAATAGATTTTCCATTTTCCTAAAGATAATCTTGAATCTTTTAATGTTTTGAAATTGCTTTATATTTTATTAATTTATATAAACTGTGTACCTTTTTACTAAACAGGGATTTGGACTGGATGATGTGGTATGGGAACAGTATACCGTTTCATTGCAAAAGGTATTGTCACACTTTATAACATATCTGTAATACTCGCAGTTTGAAGTCTTATTCTCTGACTAGGCTCAGTGGCAGAGATAAACTAGGGACATGTAACCCATCTCTCCAATGCCATGCTCCCCTAAATGCCACATACAGTCAGAGCAGGCCCTGGGAGAAAACTTCTTAACCTGTTATACAAAATCCGTGCTTTAAAACACAAAAGTCTGATAACATTTTTCTTTACTTGCCTGACTGGGAGATATGACAGGTAGAGCAGGCATTAGCTGTTCCTTCTCCCTAAACTCTTTCCATCAGCCCTAAGGGATACTATGGCAAAATGTGCACAATGCCATCTGGTTTTCAGATAGTATTTGCTCTCCTTATCACTTGTACACCATGATTATATGGTCCACAATGTGCGTTGCGCTGTGCCCCATTTTTCCAACATATGCAATCGCCATTTTTGGTGCGCATGGAATGCATTGTCATTTCGGTTATTTTCAATAAGTAGAAGCAATACAGGCGGGACTCCAGTCCAGAGGAAAAAATACAGCAACACCGATAGTAAAGTAAAACATGGCATTTATTATAGCATTAAAACCAGACTCCAACATCAGGGGAAAGTCTGACATGGTGTGACTCTTTTAGCTGAACATGCACTAATTCAAAAACAAGATTATGTATACGCATTTCCCTTCTTATATAGGGGAAAGGCTGGGATGAAACAATGTATCAATGGTCAATACAGTGTCAGTACATCATAATATCAATTTAGTCTGGAAGACCGAAAGATCTACCAGACATTATTGTAAGGTGTCATACAGATACTAAGTACATAAATGTATATTACAAATACTGTTATATATGAAATATACAAATGTATACATGTTACACAGGTGCAAAACTTAAAACGAATTGGGTTACATACAGTATTAAACACACAATTGAATGAACACTGGAAACACCAGTACTATAGATAAGGGTATAGAGATACGTTTGGAGTATACACCTATTCCAAACACTTTTAAATATTCAACCATATCACATACATTGGGGTGTTACACACCCTTATTTCTCTCCAGCATGTCTTTTTTTCCCCCCACACACACCCGTTTTTCTTCCCTTTTCATACAATATGTGTATGCATTTAATATAAATTTTTAGAGCTTAAAGGACAACTCCACCCCCATAAGAACATCTTTTAGAAAGAATGGCCTCTTTAAAATATGTTGCTATATCATCGGTTGTCCTATGAATTCATTACTGTATGCCTGCTATGCTTTTGGATGCCTCCTGGAAACTGAGCAATTTAGAAACCTGTACTGAGCCTGGGCATGCTCAGAAGAGACAGACAGGGGATTAACATTCAGTCTTTGGCGGTGATGTCAACTGTCAAATCCATAACCGACAGATACTAACTGGAAGAACCAGGAGGCAGAAACAGGGAAAAAAGGATGGTATAATTAAAGGACAATTATACTCAACTTCCCTCCGCTCCTCTTCCTTGTTCCTTAGCTTTTACCAGGGGTGAGGACCTGAACCGCTAAGTCCTCACCCCTGGGTTCGTGCAGACTCTCAGAGCGGAGGGAAGGTGAGTATAATTGTCCCTTAATTGTTTGAGCTCAGACTAGGCTATTGCGGTTTATTTTATATATATCTCTATACCCCCATCTGGTGTTTCCAGTGTTCATTCAATTGTTTTTTAATATGTATCCTATTAGTGTTAAAGGAAAACTAAATCCATAAAAATAACTATTTGGCATTCATTTCTTTTATTCACAGGGAGGTGAGAACGCTTATTCTCACCCCCCTGTGAATAATAGGATGCTCGGGGGACCTGGAACTTACCTTACCGCGCTCCTCTCGCAAGCCGCTTCTTCACTGAAAGCAGCTCTGTCCTGACCGCGAGTCCTATCTTAGGCGCATGCGCGCCAATACAAAAGGTAGGGCGCGCAATCGCTCTCCCGATCGCGCCCTATCTTTTGTATAAGAGCGTTCTCTCCTCCCTGTGAATAATAGAAATGAATGGCAAATAGTTATTTTTATGGATTATGGGAGTTTACAGTCCCTTTAAGTTTTGTACCAGTATATGTGTAACATGTATATATTTGTAATTTTCGTATATAACCACGCGTCAGACCATTTCAGCCTTCCCCCTGATGTAGAAGTATGGTTTTAATGCTATGTTTTACTTTATTTATTTGCCTTCCCCACCACAAAGTCTGTAATAAATATTTACTTACCTCTCCGATGTTCCTGAAGATAGATATTCAATTTGCCAGCCTTTCATATTTTTCCTGGAGCAGCAGTCAATCATAGCTGTGACTGATATCCTCGCAACCAATGTCTAATTGCTGCTAACAAACCCGCCTGCTTTGCGCATGTGCAAGCTCGCAATTCCGCTGTACAGCTTTAAAAGGAGGTGGCCATGAAGGACACATTGCCGGACAGCAATACATGTGGTTATTGCTGGTTTGCAACATGATCGGCACAATAGTTCGTTATCGGCGTGCATACTATGTGGCCACCCACATTGACATGCTCTGCACATTCACACACGCTAACAGATCCCAAGCGTGATTGTTAGCATGTGAGAATGTGGCAGTGTAGCCTAGCCCTTAGGCAAACTCCTCATAGGATATTTATTTTCATAAACATTGGGAAGGCAACTAACTATTGTGGAATTTAATTGTTAGGAATTATGAAATTGTTTGTGGGCATGCTGTTTAAATATCTCTACCATCACAGCAAAATTGTTATAGTTTTATGGGGTTCCAGAATTCCAGAAAGTAGATAAAGGGTTGACCACACATTGAGTGAAATGGTAATCTGTTTCAACTATAAGTGCATTCTTTCATAAAATGAAGAGCAGTCAAAACCCATGTCTGCATAAAATTTACATTTTATATATTTTTATTTAATTTTATAAATTTTCTTTTTTTATATGAAGGATCCCAAAAAAGGATTTGGTATTGCTATTTCTGGAGGAAGGGACAATCCACACTTTCAAAATGGTGACAACTCTATTGTAATCTCAGATGTGCTTATAGGAGGACCTGCGGAGGGTCGACTACAGTAAGCAAAATACAGAAAAAATGCCTTTTGACATTGGCAGGGTTATTCAATAAAAGTTCTTATTATTAAAAATTATGCTAATTTTGCCCCAACCAATCAGATGTTCGCTTTCAAATGTTAAATAACATCTGGGGCAAAATTAGCACCATTTTTAACAATAAGAACTTTTATTGAATCTCCATGTGAGTTTTTGTTTTAATTTTCATTTATTTATTGATAACCATTCCAGTTGAATGTTCCATTCATGCATTTAATAATTGTTTTTAAAAAAACTTACTATTGTACTTTCTGGCCACACCTCCTGACTCCTGTCACATGCTTTTTTGCTTGTACTGGTTTGTAACAGGATTGGTTGAAGCTGGGTACACACCATCCAATAATTCGACTTGACTTGACTGACATTGACTTGAAGGGAATATTGGAGGGTTCCTTTTAATGTGGCCATGACTGCCCACCGACTGTTGGGCCAAAATCCAATTTTTGCTGTGACAGTCATTCGCCTGGCTTAACTGACGGGATGAAGAAACTGAAGGTGCAGTTCGTTAGACTTTCCTTGAGCCTTTTTTGACTCATATAGAGGCTTTAGAATAGAATATTACATATTCTTGACAATGTGTACATTTGCATCATTTACTTAAAAGTGTGCAAAGATAACACTGCAAAACAGTGATTATTGTAGGCAGACAGCCTTTCTGCTAAAGTTAAATGTGTTCATAATTAAATGACTTACTTAGTAGTGATTAAACGGCATGTTCACCCCCACCAACAAACTTTTAACCACACAATCTTCATCACCAAAATGCTGTTTTTGCAATGCACACCTTTCTCCCCGGAGCTCCTATAAGATGTTTCCATGAAGTTTGCCAGTCCCTTGCCACTACGGGTGCTAGCTGTCAGTCAAGACCATGACTGTTACATCATGGCCAATAATTTATGACAGCTGCACAAGCTCACAAAACCGTAAAGGAGGCAACAGTGCGGTGAGAAACCAGCGGTAAAAATGCTCAAGGAGTGCCAGGTAGAAAGGTAAGTATTGTGAAAATAGGGGTTCATATGGATCTTTTTTTATTGTGAAAATTGTTGCTTCATATGGATCTTTGAGCCTGTGCATCCTTTAATGGTTACTTAAGAATAAGATGACTGTGCAATCCTGTAAAGAGTCCATCAATCATATCAATGTAATTTAGTCATCTATGGATGTATTTGGTCAAAATGCATTGTCAAATACTTTAAATGAAAAGAAAATACTTAGGTTCTTTAATTGGAGGCACTATCTAAACAGAAAAAGTGCTTTAGTACAAATACTAATACACATAAATGGAAGCTTTTTTTTCCCTGTTATTAAAACATGACATGTTTTTGCTTTATTTTGATTAATGAATTCTTTTAAGTTTTAAGTATATTTTAAATTTTTTTTACATTTTTTTTTTTATTATTCCAGTCAAATTAGTTATACATGCAGGTTCATCACAGTATAAATATAATTTTCTATGTCCTGCTTAAGATTCCTATTTCATTTTACTTACACTATGCCCAGACTGTTCTTTAGTTCTCTAAATCTGCTTATGGTTTACTGTATTTGTGGGACTATACCGTATATTAAATTTACTGATGTGACATTTTAATGTTTTATAAAAGGTATAATTCTCCCTCAGTGTAATATAAATGTATAACCTCTATTTTTTATCCTGCATTTTAGAGAGAATGACAAGGTTGTAATGGTTAATGGAACCCTTCTTGATAACGTACCACATTCATTTGCAGTTCAGCAGCTAAGAAAATGTGGAAAAACTGCAGTTCTGGTAAATTTCTTTCAGTCAAGTCCAAGTTTAGAAACTTCAAATGACATGCAATTGCTGCAAGCTGACCTAGATAGATTATCAAAATGGGCAGCAGTATGGCAGTTGAGATTCAATGTTGATAAAGGTGATGCATTTAGGGTTTAACAATCCTTGTGTCACCTACACCATAAATAACTCTTGTGTTAAAGGGTATGTCCAGCAAAAACTTTAGTTTGTTTCTAACTGATTTACTGAAGAACAGGAGGTAAATGCACTCTTACCTCCCGTTCTTCAGTAAATCTTACAGGAGAGGAGGAGACGCTTACCCGAGGACACGCACCAGCACCAACTTCAATGACAGTCTACGACGCATCCTCACTCCTTCGCACTTTGCATGCATGCGCACACAGTGTCTCCTCCTCTCCTGTAAGATTTACTGAAGAACGGGAGGTAAGAGCTAAAATTTTTGCTGGACATACATATCTCGACTGGAAAGAATTTGGGGGTTCTGGTAGATAACAGACTTAGCTATAGCAAACAATGCCAGGCAGCAAAAGCTAGAGCTAGCAAGATATTGTCTTGTATAAAGAGGGGGATAGATTCAAGAGGAAAAAAAATTATACTCTCTCTTTACAAGGCACTGGTAAGACCTCATTTGGAATATGCGGTGAAGTTTTGGAGTCCCATATACAAAAGGGACATCTTGGAAATGGAAGCAGTTCAGAAAAGGGCAACTTAAATTAATAAGGGGAATGGAGGGGCTTGACTATGCAGGCAGATTAGACAAGTTAGGGCTGTTTACATTAGAGAAGTGGCGTTTGCATGGGGATAAGATCACTTTATATAAATATATTAATGGGCCATACAATAAACTCTCTGGTGCATTGTTTACTAATAGTTCATATCTGAGGACTCGTGGACATCCTTTAAGATTGGAAGAAAAGAAGTTACATCGTTAGGTTAGGAAAGGTTTCTTTACAGTGAGAGCGAAACTGTGGAACTGTCTTCCAGCAGATGTGGTAAAGGCAAGTTCATTAAATAGCTTTAAAAAATGGCCTGGATAAGTTTTGAAAACTAAAAAATATTGAGAATTACTGGTATTAATACATGTACTGTAGTTCTGGTTGATCCAGGGTTTTTTTTTTTGCCATCCTCTGGATCAACTGTTAGGTAAAAGGGGGGGTATTTTTATTATAAGGGGGGTTATTCTACTGTGGAAATGTTTGCTGTCAATAGGAGGACACAGCAGGAAAGAGATATTTTACCATAAGGGTATTCAGACTATGGAATGTCCTAACAAGAGGAGGTAATAATGAATGTTTGCTCAATGAGGCTAAATTGATGGCTTAGCTTCTGGAGAATTAGACTTTTCCTAGATAGTTATAGAGGGCTTTTAAAAGCTCTAGCCTTTTTTCATTAGCCTCACCCTATGAGAATGCATGTAAACACATTTATTTTCTTAGTATTACATCTTTTTAACCACATAATTACAATAGTCTCAAAAATAAAATAATTATGTTGGATCTAATAATGGACAGGTGCTGAATGGTCAATGGTACAGCCCTTTGTGATGCTTCAGCATTATTCTTCTCCATCTGTTTTGTTTCCAGAACAAAAATATCTGTAAACTGTTCTGTTTTATTATGCGGATAAAAGAGATTTCTATGTGTCACACCTGATTTAATATGTTAGTTAACCTTCATGATTTGCATTTGTAATTGCTTAACTATTCATACACTCTGCATATCCCATCAACCCCAAACAAAGAAAATAGGGGAAAAAACGCCCGATAAATTGTTATAGGGGACTCGGCTGCATGAATTATATTCCTGTTGTTTGGATCTGGCTATATGGGATACTTGATATCGGGGATGCTCCAACTTTTATCATTGTATTTGATTGTTTAATAAATGGATATTTATATTGATATTTGGATGTGATCGCTTTTAACTTTTTTCCCTTTAGATTTTAGGGGTGTGTGGTACTGAATTTGTTTATTTGTGGGCTTCAAGGGTTAGAGTGCTATGGGGGATTATTTGGGGCATTTGTTTTCCCATTTTCTTTGTTTGTGTTGCATATATTTTATAATCCTTAGCACCAACTGTTCCAGGTTACCCAAGAACCTCTTATTAACCAGTTGTGCTCTCAGTTGTGTTTTTATATATTCTGTCCCATCAACACACACAAATCTAAACCAAAGATTTTTACTTCTTCATCTCCACGCTTAATGTAAATTGCAAATGGTAAAATGACTAGAGAAGAGAAGAAAGGTTGCTTGCCGAATTATATTTTA
Organism: Hymenochirus boettgeri; assembly: GCA_019447015.1. Lineage (NCBI taxonomy): Eukaryota > Metazoa > Chordata > Amphibia > Anura > Pipidae > Hymenochirus > Hymenochirus boettgeri. The sequence goes on from CM033469.1 coordinate 245,201,505, forward strand.
TACTAGAAGGGTCATCTTATGGTGTTACATTGTCAAAAAAACTTAAAAAAAAAAAAGTCTTTAAGCAACTGCATCAATATAAATACTGATACTAAAGATTGTGTTCATAGAGACACTGGAAGTACCATTCTTAATCCATATCCCATCCGGAAATGGGCACTCGCGCTACTTAATTGTAATTGTCGTAAGGACATTGGGTGACTTAACCGGTCATATACTCAATAGTGGGTAAGACATTAAAGCTTTATTCAGAACACATTGCCATAAAAACATAGTTGCACCAAACACTGAAACACACACAAACATCATGATATAAAAAAACAGTAGTCCAAGCCCCATAAAAGTCTGGACTAAATAGTAATGCCTAAAAGGTAAAATGTCAGAGTAATAAATGTCTAAAGTGACCAATGCTGCTATGAATAATAAACGGAGTAGATCTCACCCACAGTCGAACCTTGAGGATAACTATGGATCCCTAAGTGGGGAGAGCAGGTGGATAAATCATCCAATGGAGTTCTAAGGTAATCCGTGAACTCGTAGGGCAGTCGTCCGCTGGGACCCACTTCCCGATATTGCTCGTAACCCACAGAGGAGTACGGCTTACTCAAATATCCCTCTGATGCTGGACCGAAGCAGTCATCAACTCAGGACTTCAATACTACCCCCTGTGGCATAAAGGAAGTCCGGTAATGAGCTCTGTCTGGGGGCAGGCTACAGCATGTCTCCCAGTGGTCCCTATACCCCAAACCAGGCGGACTCAAAACCTCCAGAACATGTAATAGCTTGCTATAAAATTAGCGTTGAGGAAAGGGACGACTACACGGGCACCAAAGTAACCGACGTGTGTTTCGGGGCCATCTTGCCCCTTCTGGGACCCGGAAGAAGGGGCAAGATGGCCCCGAAACTTACGGCGGATTTATCCACCTGCTCGCCCCACTTTGGGATCTATAGTTATCCTCAAGGTTCGACTGTGGGTGAGATCTACTCTTTTTATTATTGATAGCAGCATTGGTCACTTATTACTCTTTTATGGGGCTTGGACTACTGTTTTTTTATATCATGATGTTTGTGTTTGGTGCAACTATGTTTTTATGGCAATGTTTTCTGAATAAAGCTTTAATGTCTTACCCACTATTGAGAATATGACCGGTTAGGTCACCCTATGTCTTTATGACAATCACAATTAAGTAGCGTAAGTGCCCATTCCTAGACGAGATTTGGATTAAGAATGGTAATTCCAGTGTCTCTATGAACACTGAATCTTTTGTCTTAACTTTTAGTGACCATTCATTGCACCGGTACTTACTGTACCATAGCTGCTGGTTAAATATCCCTTTCCTCCTACATAAATCTTTTTTATAAAATACTGATACTATAAGTAAAAAAATAGAAGGTTGCTTTATTTTGTTTGAGGTGGTGCATTGTAATAAAGGATGGCATGCTGTAACCTTTAAAAAAAAAAAAAAAAAAAAGAAAGTAACTAAGAAAATATACTTGACAAAAATGCCAGGAATGTTTGGGAGGCACTCTAAAACATCACAAAATGTAAAGAAAATTGCCATTTCAGCACATTCCCTCTCCCTTCTTTATGAGTTCTGGACAACCTCAATACTTGTTTAGAGAAGAGCAAATGCGTAATATAGTCTGAGGCCAACAATAAATTTTTTTAAACCATTAAAGAAGGTTATAGCTTGCTCCTTAAAGGGCATGCCCACCCCCAAAGCTATAATTTAACCCACTACTGGCCTCGCTGAAAAGTTTAAAAAAAAATCCTTACCTTGCATCTCTGCTCCAAATTGTTCTCCTGCAGTGCTTGTCCAAAGTCCAGGAAAGTGAAGATCAGGAGCTGTCTTCCTGTCAGAAGGTTTCTGCCTCTTATCTGTCCTCCTGGAGGTATTGTGAATTGCGCAGAGGAGACCTTTCCCACCTTCTGGATCCCTCCATGCCCTCCCTTCTACCAACCATAAAATACTTTTAATACATGGTAGCTACCCCCTACCCACCCCTAACTGCCAAGTTATTTCTTTAAAAAAACTAATCAGAACATTACTTACAGCACTTCATTCTTGTGGCGCACTCCATTGATGGCATCTGCGTCTGTGATTGGCTGCCTCTCAGCAAATCACAGACGTGGCTGCTGATCCGGCCACTGCTTGCAAGTTCCGGCATATAATTAAATACAGTAAGCAGCTTGAAGGAATCTTGGCTATGAGCAAGAAACTGTTTAACAGCTTCTTCTCTATTGTAATTGGACAGTGTTTGACTGTATTGATTAGTGTCATTATATCTTATGTAATTGTAGTACTGTATATATTATATTTGAAAATATTGCATTACTGCCCCCATATCTTTCAATTTTTATAGCTTCTGTCAAGTAGTATCACTCTGCTTTTCCTAACTCAAACTAAGGCAGTTTTAATTTTTAAATATTTCCCAAACTTGTGAGATAATTGATAGTTATACAGAAAAGATAACTTACCGGTATATAAATTATTGTTGCTAAAGATGGTTCTACAAGCTATTGTAGCATAAGGTGTACTTAATTTTTCACACATGACCCCTGCAATTTGACATTTGTGTTAAATAATTGCACAGTGGAATAGACGCTTGAGGTTACATTTAAATAATTTCAGAACCTGGTAAGGATCATTTATTTTTTTATTTTGGGTTTATTTATTTTTGGGTTTGGGTAAAAAAATATTGACAATTGCTTTAAACTTGAATTTGAACTTATATGCAATCATTTTTAAAATGTAGTCATATTAATTGTACTTTTTGTAATGGGAGAATAATTTATTGCAATTTTTCTAAATTTTTAGAGGGTGTAAAATATTTCTGTACCAAACAACCCTCCTATAAGGTATTTAAAATGACCACTCTTTTTTTCTCCTTTTCAAAATGTATTGGTTAAATTCATTAAATCAGTGGATGAACACTGCTTTCCCAGGAGGAAAGCAGGGTGTATATAGGCCAGGGGTGGGTGGAAAGGGGGTGGGGCTAGCATAGGGGATAGGGAGGCATGTGTATTAAAGTGTATGAATAAATTACATCATAATCTAAAATGTATGTTTGCAAATGCAAGAAGCCTGGCTGATAAAATGGGTGAATTGGAAATTATAGCGTTGAATGAAAAGTATGATGTATTAGGTATAGCAGAAACGTTGTTGAACAGTTCTCACGACTGGGCTGTAAATTTAGAAGGATACGCCTTGTTTATGCAGGACAAAGAAAAAAGGAAAGGGGGAGGTGTATGTGTTTATGTTAAAAAAAGAATTGAAGCCAAATTTAAAAGAAGAGATGACTGGCGATATGGATGATAAAGTGGAGGCAATATGGGTGGAATTAGGCAACAGTAAAGGGGGTAATGTTATTGTTGGTGTCTGCTGTAAGCCACCAAATGCTAGCAGAGAGGAGGTGAGTCCACTTCATATGCAGTTTGCAAGGGCTGCAAGTTTGGGGAGTGTGCTCATTATGTTGGACTTTAATTACCCTGACATTGATTGGTGTAGTGGAACTGCCATCACAGAAAAAGGCGATGAGTTCCTGAATTTGCTGCAGGATATCTTTCTCTTACAGGTGGTTGAAGTTCCTACTAGAAAAGGAGCTCTGTTGGATCTGGTAATATCTAACATTGTGGAGCGCATTATAGATATAAAGGTAACTGGAGTTTTAGGGAATAGTGACCATGAAATAGTGTCGTTTGTACTATGTTATCCAAAGGAAAAGTGCACTGGGTTAACAAGGACCCAGTTGACTTTCTTCAGAATGTCAACTGGGATAATGTATTATCAGGTAAAGTTACTGAACAGAAGTGGACTGTGTTTAAGGGGATTTTAAGCCAGTTCACATCTAAATTTATACCCTTGGGAAAAATAAATCTGTGTCCATGTGGCTGAATTCTGATGTAAAAAGACAAATGGAAAGGAAGAAAAAGGCATTTAAAAAGTCAGAGGGAATGGAAAGGGCATTTAGGGATTATAAAAACTGTAACAAGGAGTGTAAGAAAGCAATCAAACTAGCTAAAATGAATAATGAAGTTAGGATAGCTGAACAAAGAATCAGCTATCATTTTTTTAAGTATATTAATAGTAAGAAGATGAGGACTGAGAATGTGGCACCATTAATTAATGGGGATAAGTTAGTTATGGAGGATGGCGATAAAGCAAATGTCTTGAATATTTTTTTTCCCTCTGTATATACTATAGAAGATCCAATTACAGATATCATAGAGTATAGTAGCAATAATGGTATAAAAGATTCAAGTGCACTTTGGTTAGCCGAGGATATGGTACAGAAACAACTAAATAAGGTTAATATTAATAAATCTCCTGGACCAGATAAAATACATCCTCGGGTACTTAGGGAACTAAGTTCAGTTTTATCTAGGCCATTGTTTCTTATTTTTGCAGATTCCCTCATGTCCGGAGGTGTGCCTCTGGATTGGAAAAAGGCTGATGTTGTTCCTATATTCAAAAAGGGTAGTCGTTCAGAGCCGTGTAATTACAGGCCTTGAATATATCTTGTCAAACTAACTTGCTTGGCTTTTATGAGGAAGTAAGTAGAAATTTAGACTCTGGCATAGCAGTAGATGTAGTTTACTTTGATTTTGAAAAGGCTTTTGATACAGTCCCCTATAGGCGACTAATGTATAAGCTAAGGTCTGTTGGTCTGGAGAGGCACATTTGTACATGGATAGTAAATTGGTTAATGAATAGGATGCAGAGAGTAGTTGTTAATGGGGCTTCATCATTATGGACTAAAGTGCTAAGTGGGGTGCCACAGGGTCTGTGTTGGGGCTGCTTCTATTTAATCTATTTATTTATTAATGATTTGGAAGTGGGTATTGTCAGCAAGGTTTCTGGGTTTGCTGAGGACACAAAACTTTGTCGACCATTAAAAACTTCAGAGGATGTGCAATCGTTGCAGGGGGATCTAGTTAGATTGTCACATTGGGCAGCTAAGTGGCAGGTGAGATTCAATGTTGAGAAATGTAAGGTGATGCATTTTGGACTTAAAACTCCTTGTGCTGCTTATACTATAAATGGTTCTGTGTTAAGTGAATCCCTGTTGGAAAGGGATCTTGGAGTTTTGGTTGATAACAAACTTAAAGGAAGCAAACAGTGCCAGGCGGCAACAGCCAGAGCCAGCATGGTATTGTAGGTATGGATTCAAGGGAGGAAAATGTAATTCTCCCTCTTTACAAAGCATTGGTAAGGCCTCATTTGGAATATGCAGTGCAATTTTGAAATCCTGTGTACAAAAAGGACATCTTTGAAATGGAAAGGGGTCAGAGAAGGGCAACTAAATTAATAAGGGGTTTGGGGGAGCTTGAATATGAAGAGACTGGAAAAGTTACAATTATGTACGCTGGAGAAAAGGCGCTTGTGTGGGGATATGATTACTGTGTATAAATACATTAACGGGCTATACAATAAACTATCTGGGGAATTGTTCACCAATAGAACATGTCAGAGGACATCCCTTAAGACTGGAAGAAAAAAAGGTTTAGGCTTCAAGTTCGGAAAGGGTTTTTCACTGTGAGAACGGTAAAGCTATGGAACTGTCTTCCAGTGGACGTTGCTACGGCAGGTTCATTGGTCAGTTTAAAAAAAAAAAAAGCTGGATGAGTTTCTGCAAACAAGGAATGTTGCAAGTTACTGGGGTATTGATACATAAAGTAGTGTTGATCCAGGGAAATTTTTTGATTGCTACTTGGAATCAGCAATTTGGTGGGGGTTTTTTGCCTTCCTCTGGATCAACAGTTATGCAGGAAATGAGAATATTGCTAGATGGGTTGGACTGGATGGACGTATGTCTTTTATAATATAATAATTCTAATAATTTTTAAACAAAATTTTACTGCCAACAGGTAGTAAGACGACCACGAAGAGTACAAATGGGAGCTCCTAGCAAATCTGAACCTGCCTTAGACGTAATGGATGATTATACAGAGTTGGAAAGCAGGACTGCATATAGTGCATACAGTGATAGGAGTGGATTTGGTGGAGCTCGCACCCAAGATCCAAACTCCGATATAGTCTTAAGGAGAAATCAAGAAAGAGGCCGTTATTATGAGCGAGAACAAGGAGGCTATGGCAGCCGAGCAAGAAGTGTTGACAGGGATCTCAATATGGAGTATGAAGTAAGACGGGACCACAGTCGTGGGAGAAGTATTGATCGAGATTTGGATGAAGACCGGGGATACAGAAGAGATCACAGTCGAGGCAGAAGTATAGACAGAGATCTTGATGAGGACCGTAATTACAGAAGGGATCGCAGCCGTGGTAGAAGCCTGGATCGTGAGCTTGATGATCAGCGTGATTACAGAAGAGTTAATAGTCGAGGTCAAACCTTAGACAGAGATGATATGTATGAGAGAAGTGGAGATTATAGTCCAGACAGAGGTTACGGCAGAAGGGAAAAGGAAATCCAGAAAAGTCGTAGCAGAGATAGGCTACAGTCCCGGAGTCCTTCACCTCAAACTTACAAAGAGTCCGATAAAACTACAAGCGTTCTCCTCACAAAGAAGAAGGCAAATGAAGGTGACCGCATATTTATTTATATTTTTTGTCCATTAAAATATATGCAAAACCTAATTTAACTTTTTGTTGTAGAATATGGCCTTCGTCTTGGAAGTCAAATCTATATAAAAGGATTGTCAAACACGGGTTTGGCAGCAAAAGATGGCAGTTTGCATGAAGGAGACATTGTACTCAAGGTAATGCTTTTAAATAATTTCATCAGTGCAGGAGCCATTTTTTTAATTCCCCCCCCAAAACACTGTCACTGTTACAATTTACAGTTAAAAGTTTAGCAGTAGTTACAACAGAGCCATTACATTTTGATAAAAGTTTATGGAATACATAAATAGTGTATCAGAAGAAATTTTGCATTAACTGTTGTTGTTGGAGAACACTTGATCTGAACAGTAATCTTTAGAATACACCCTTGTACAACACAACAGCAGGGATTTTTAAATGGTTATGTCTCCACTCTAGCTACCCATTAAAAGTTGGCCATACACTAGTAACTTACCCAGAGTGACATTCCAAGAATGGTATTTCCTGCTTCACTTTAGCTTTAGCTTTATGTCAGAATTAACATTTTATTGGCTTTAAAGGACATGTTCACCCTTAAAACAAACTGGTCACAAGTAGAAACAAACACTCGTGCAGTACCTGCATCCCGGAAATGCCGTGTAAATGGAAGTCCAGTGCTCACACACCTCTTGTAACGCCGGCTCCTCTGCGGTGGTCAGTAACGATATATCTCCAACCAGGAAGAAGGAGGCAGGCTACCGGATTCCCATCAGAATAAAACTTTTCTTTATTTCAAATGTTAAAACCAACATTCACAACGATGCAGCATAGTTCACAGCATATCCCTCCTAGCTCTGCCCAACATGTTTTGTGGCTTCCCTGCCACTTCCTCGGGCTCAGAGCATAACAAACCACCTCCTCCTTTAAACACATGAGTATTTAACCCCTCAAGCACCAGATTAAAACAAGTGAAATACTGAACACATTAAAAACAAAATAGATGAAAGGAATGGATATTCATGAATAGCTGGCTACAGAAACCCTGCCCATTATATCGCTAGGGCACGTATAATAGCCCATACTTAAATGGTTCCCTGAACCCCAAAATGTATAGATGTCATCTTTTTAAAGGGGTAATCACATCCTTAAACCAACTCATAATCATAGGGGAAACATCATATTATAACCCAAAATTCAAACCATGTACATACATACACACACATAAAGTGTTAGTGCCCCACAATCCAACCACCTCTATATTATCTGCATCCTATTGGTAGAAATGGGGGGGGCACACTATATTAGAAGCACATCACATGACATGCCCTAGACAGATCCCACACAAGTCAAAATACACAGCAAGATCTTCCATAGAACAGGAATAAATCATTCAGATATAATACATTTTCTAACAGGTGAGTAAAACCCGAAGTATAACATGAATGTATAGATACACATCATCAAACACGTATATACTCTGAGGATAAAGAATGACATCGAACAGAGAACCTGGTCACAGAAACAATTAACCTCAAAGTCTCTATTAAGACCATGGGGAGATATTGTTTCTAAAGTATAAATCCAAAAAGCTTCTTTTTTTAAAAGAGCTCTATTCCTGTCACCCTTCCTCAATGTTTTTTCCACGTGATCAATGACCTGAAAACTTGCTTTCATATTTCCTCCATGATTTTCCAGCATATGGGTTGAAATGGCTGTAGTCGATAAACCCTGTAAGGTGGAATTAACATGTTCTGCCACCCTTTTAAATGCAGGTCTAATTGTCTTCCCCACATATTGTTTACTGAAATATTTACACATCTTAGAATTGGCCCTTCCACATTTAAAACTGCCCTTACATGAAAGCCACGTCTCCGATCTGGAAGTCGTACAAGAATTAAATAAACTGGGGGATATTATAGATCCTATGGTCCAATTTTTACGAAAGACCATTTGTGGTCTTTGGATCAAACAATTCCCCACCCAACACTGGATCCAACTTCAATATAGGCCAGTGTTTGTATATAATCTTTCTCAGCTGATTGCTGACTTTGGAGTATTTAGTAATCTAGATTCTCAAAACTCCTACAGGCTTTCTTGTTTTCATTTGGTTTAAAGTATGGCCTCTTAGTCAGCAGCATACCACGATCTGCTCCTACCACCCTCTCATAAGCCCTTCTAATTAAGGGCAAGGGTAACCCCTTGCTCTCAGACGGTCCCATAGCATCATGGGTTTTTCATGAAAGCCATATCAGGTAGAACACACCTTCCTGTATCTCAAACTGTCCATATGGAATGGCCCATATTACAGCTGGAGGATGGCAACTATCCGCCCTCAAAAGTGTATTTCTGGATATGGGTTTCCTATAGATATCTGTAATTATGTTGCCATCTTTTATCTTAAATTCAATATCCACGCTTCATAGTTTCTATTGTGTGTAAACTGTACACCCCAATTAGAAGAATTACAATATTCCATAAACTCACATAGGTCATCCGAGTCCTTATGAACATCATCCCAGATGATTGTCATCTATAAATCGATACATCTGGACAATATTTTTCTTATACACATTGGTATCACCCAATATAAATTCAGACTCCCAATGTCCCATGAACAAATTAGCATAGGATGGAGAGAAGCATCCACCCATGGATGCTCCTCTCCTCTGCAAGAAGTATTTCCCATCAAAGAGAAAATAGTTGGTATTAAGTAAGAACTCTATCGCCCTCATAATAAACAATTTCTGGACTTCTGGATAAAGATCCTCCTGATCTAACCAGAATTGTACAGCGCTCATTCCCAAGTCATGGGGTATAGACGAGTATAATGATGTCGTGTCCAACATTAACCAACTATAAGTTCCGTTCCAGGACACATTAGACAGTAAATTTATAATATGGGTAGAATCACATATGTAAGTAGGAAGTTTGTTCACTAGAGGACGTAAAAAGGATGTCCACATTTAGACAATGGCTCATTCAATGAGCCTATACCCGAGACAATGGGTCGACCCTTCACGTCCTCTAGTGATTTATGTACTTTTGGTAGGATGTGAAATATTGGGGTAACCGGATCCCTTACCCACAAATATTCATATTCCACTGTTGACAGGACCCCTAATGATAAACCATAATCCAATAACATTTTCAATTGAGTTTGAAATGATTTCACCGGATCCCCTTTTAACATGGTGTAGGTCTCCACATCTGAAAGTTGCCTCATCACCATGACTACCACGGACCTCCCTTTATCTGCAGACTTCACTATAATACTGGGATCATCTTTAATCCTTTTCAGAGTATTGAGCCTTCGAGGATCCTGTTTCTTACATCTCCTAGACTCCTTTTTACCCAATGTTTTAATATCTGCTTCAACTAATTTCTGAAAAAGGCCCACTATTTGGCCTTTACTCTGCACAGGATAAAACCCAGATTTATTTTTCAAATTAGTGTAACGGGAAGTGGGGGTATTAGAAATATTTGGCGTGTCCTCCTCAACCATACTCTCACCCTGTAGTTCTACCAAGGTACGTATATTCTGAACACAAGTAGAGATGGGCGAAACTTCTATAATCCATTCCGCCTGCAGATTCGTGGATTTTCGAAAAAATTTGAAAATTCGAAAATCTGCAGAAAAACCCATGAAAGTCAATTGGAGAAAAAAATCCGCCTAAATATAAGGTGAAATAGCAATGGTAACTTACTGTACATGGCTCTAGGACCTGGGAAATGGTCTTGGGAACACGTACATATATCAAGAATAGTTCAGGTCCATTCAAACTGTTAAAGCTCGGGTTCAAGTTCGGGTCTAGTCCATCTCTAGTCAGATCTTTCTACTGTGCTTCTTCAGAAATCACCCTTGCCCCTGGATTTAAAGCATTCCAATGGGCACCAGGCACGTACAGTGCCAGAAGTACACTATAATGAAGGGGCTACATAGCACTGTCTGGCACGTCGTTTTGGCATCCATACCACTATCTTGGTCCTCCAGAATTGGTTTGTTAATTAACAAACGTTCAGCGATAATTTAAGACCGCTGTCAAAAGTTATAATAACGCACTGTATCGCTAAATTGCAATGCCTTGTGTTTTTTAAATAGAGCCCCTAGACCTCTAAAAGGCCTAACACAATTTGTTCAAAAAAAGTGCTAATCCATCACACTAACAGGGTTATTCAATAAAAGTTCATATCGTTTCAAACGGTGCTAATTTTGCACCAACCAATCGGATGCTTTCAAATGTTAAATAACATCTCATTGGTTGGGGCAAAATTAGCACCATTTTAAACGATAAGAACGTTTATTGAATAACCCTGTAAAATTCACACGCAGAAGAAAAAAAAACTCTCTCCAACTCCTACACTGTCAGCTCTTCACTGAACTCGCTTTAACACACTGACAAAGTGGCGCCAGTCTAGCTGCCTTTTATACCCAGGGGGTTGGCACAGGTAAAAATAGCTGCCATTGGTGAATTTGATACATAAAAATCTTCTAAAATTTACAAACGTGTGTTCGGAAAATACAGAAAGTGGAATTACAGAAAATCCAGGAGTTCCGCGGATTCACAGATGTCTGATATCTGCCGTGGAACCGGGTTTGGATCCACAATCTCGTCCACCTTTACTTAATATGCCAATCAGATTATTTCTGAAAGAATCTGATTGTATCCAATAAGAATTAGTTACAATCAAGAGTCTTTCAGAAAGAATCTGATTGGTATGCTTTATGGAAGAATCTGATTGTAACCATATTGTATTGTACAGTATTGTCTGTTCCCCAGACCATTTCCCAGGGCCATTTACAGTAAGTTACTGTATAATTTTTGCCAAATTTTCAAAAAGTCGAATTTTCGAAATTTGTAAAAAAAAATGTTATTATTATTATTTTGAACGCAGTTCAGAAAAAATTCAGAAAGCGGAATTCCGTAAAATCTGCAGATCTCGGAAATCCGGATCCGAAAACCAGCAATATCTAGTCACATACTTGCCCCCAATTGATATTTTCAGCATATTAACCAGTTATTTAAATTATTGTCTCCAATCTGGAGTAAACTGCCCCCAATTGATATTTTCAGCATATTAACCAGTTATTTAAATTATTGTCTCCAATCTGGAGTAAACTGGATCCTCCCTCCAGTCAATCAAGGCTGTGACTGCTGACATCACAGACAATGATTGACTGCTGTTTTCCCTGCTGCCTTCACTGCACATGCTCAAACTTCTAAAAAGCTCTTTAATCAGAAGAAGGAGGCAGATACCTTTGCCAGAACAGAAGAGAAACATCATTAAACATCTAGCTTTAGCTGTTGGGATTGTCACCAGATTTTTTGTGTGTGGACAACTTAAAACATGCTGAGGTAGAACATACAATTTGGAAGTAGAATGAAAAACTTTTTTTTTAACTAGCATTTGTGATTTAGAATACAGCAGTGTAGCATATAGTAAAGCTAATATGCACCACTGACGGTCTTATAGTTATGATAAATCTCTTCAGGATACCTAGATTACAGTACAATAATAGAAACGGAAGGGTGAACTCAGGAAAGAAAGTGAACTATTCCCTTAATTGAAGAACGGTAGGGTAAAGGAACTATGCTTTACCTGACGTTCTTCAATTATTTTTACAGGAGCCATGAACCTTGAGCGCGATCCATTGCCAGCTCTGCTGACTGGTCCCGACTTTTTCTGGCTTCTTAAATATAGCTCGCATGCATTATAATGCGTGCTGTAGTAAAGGGAAACTGGAAAAAGTTGGGACCTGGCAGTGGTTTTCGCACATGGTAAATTTCAAAAGCTTTGTTCCTGGCTCCTGTAAAATGAATTGAAGAATGGGAGGTAAGGCAAAGCTCCTTTACCTCCCGTTCTTTAATTCAGGCATTAAAGGAATAGTTCACTTTTTCAGTAAACTATTCCATTAATTCTTACCTAGTGAAACCTCACATAAGGGATTCTTCTTCACACTCCTATTCCATTTGCAATTGGTATGTCAGTAAATTTTTGACCAGTAATGTAACCCTGCCTGGTCACATGGCCCACTGTTGAAGCAGACCAGCAAGAGCTTTGTTGACTGATTGTACTTATTTGTGGAAACTTAAGTAGAAATAAAGCTGGGCATACTAGACTTAAAAATATTTAATATTTCCCAGGGTCTTTGAGACTGGGGGCACGTAATCTGTAGAAGGGCTGTTGGGATGTTTCGGTACACACTGGTACAATAAAGATTGTTTGTCTGAGGAAGATACCTGTGTCTACTGAAATGTCCCAACAGCCCTTCTACAGATTACGCATCCCCAGTCTCAATGAACCTGGGAACTGGGCCAATCATAAGTGGACGAGGAGCACAACTTCATCTATCAAGATTTGGTTGGGGCAAAATTAGCACCATTTTAAACGATAAGACCTTTTATTGAATAACCCTGCTAGTGTTTAAGGCCATCTTTATTAGAGGGGTTTGTGGCTTTTACATAGTGTTGCAATGGCAGTACGTTACAGGGAAACATTAGAAAATTGTATTGTTCTATGTCCCTTTGCTATGGGAAATCACACCTGTGTTGAGGAAGAGAGAAGTGTATCTCTCAAAAGCTTGTCTGTAAAAATTAACTGTTAGTCCATAATAAAAAAAGTATCACCATATCCTACAGTACTCATCTCTTAGTAAATTTGTATGTATATGTTTATGTAGCACCACTTGGGGACGCAGTGCTGTTCAATATTAGAATACAAAGGGGCGTACAAGGGGGACAATAAATATATAAATGTGTATATGTATCATGAAATATACAATTGCTTGAAACATGTACATGAGGAAAGAGGTCCCTGCCCCATAGAGCTTACAATCAAATTAGGTGGGTAACAAATAGATTCATAGGAAAGGGTAAAAGTTCCATAGTAATAATAACTGGTGCAGTGTCAACAGTCCTATGCTGTGCTGAGAGGTTAGATTTAAAGGGCAAGTCCAGCCCCAAAATGAAAACTTACATACAGGTAAATCACCCCCAAAACCCTAAACGGTAATAGTTTGAAATGTGAAATATATAAGTCTTAACTGAAATCCTGCACAATGTCCTGTTTCCCGTTTCTGCTTCCTGGTTTTTAGTTAGTAACTGTCAGTTATGGATTTGAAAGTTGACATCACAGCCAATGACTGAATGTTAATCCCCTGTCTGGCTCTTCTGAGCATGCTAATGCTCAGTACAGGTTTCTGAATGACTCAGTTTCCATGAGGCATGCAGAAGCATAGCAGGCATACAGTAATGAATTCATAGGACAAAGTATGATATATCAACATATTTTAAAGAAGCCATTCTTTCTAAAAATGTTCTTATGAGGGTGGAGTTGTCCTTTAAACTTGTTTGTTGAGGTTTCTTGCCAAAAAATATACAGGGATTTTCAGTAAAAGTTCTTATCGTTAATAATGGTGCTAACTTTGCCCCAACCAATAAGATGTTAGTGTTCAAATGTTAAAAAAGATCTGATTGGTTGGGGGGCAAAATTAGCACCATTTTTAATTATAAGAACTTCTATTGAATCTCCCTGATATATTTAGAAGTATATGTGTGTGTAGATCTTTTTTTCCCCACATTTTTTAAGACCATGCAACATTTTTGTTTATACATTCAGATAAATGGTATTTTGACTGAGAACATGTCTTTAATGGATGCCCAGGCTTTGATAGAAAAATCACGGGGGAAGCTTCAGCTTGTGGTTCTTAGAGATAAAAAACAAACACTGATAAACCTGCCTTATGTGGAAGACAGTGATTCAGAAATGGAAGGTCTGTATAAATGAATATAATACAGTTTTTTTGTTTTTTTTAAATAGTTTGGTTATGCGTTTTAAATCACTTTTATTCCAAGTTTGAGATATTTCTTTGAGCTTCCATCATAAGGTCTGCAGCCATGGGTTTTGTTTCCAATGCACATGACTTATTTAGTCATGATGATGTGTACATTAAATTATCATAACAAATTTCCATTACGAAAACCCTAGATAGAATGTTGTTACCAATTGCCATTACCAACACCCTAGCCTAGGAAGAATGTTGTTACCAATTACAAACACCCTAGCCTAGGAAGAATGTTGTTACCAATTACCATTACCAACACCCTAGCCTAGGAAGAATGTTGTTACCAATTACGAACACCCTAGCTTAGGAAGAATGTTGTTACCAATTACCATTACCAACACCCTAGCCTTGAAGAAGAATGTTGTTACCAATTACCATTACCAACACCCTAGCCTAGGAAGAATATTGTTACCAATTACCATTACCAACACCCTAGCCTAGGAAGAATGTTGTTACCAATTACGAACACCCTAGCCTAAGAAGAATTTTTTTTTCTATTTATTTTGGTTTAGAATTGAGATATATTAAAATTTTAAATCAAAACAATTTGATGGCCAAATGTTTTTACCCAAAATGGTACAAACTAAAAGAGAATATTAGACTGAATTGGGCAATTAGGTTTATAGAATTAATAACCATTATGTCAGATTTTTGTTTTCTAAAAAACTAATACATCTTTTGGAAGTTTAAGTAAATACATAAAAAAAGGCTACCGAATCTGTGTGAATTGTCCTAAATCTTGCATTTACTCAATGCTTTTTATGCAGAATAGATTTGTTTTGCTGGCCAAAAATTAGGATGTTAATAAATGGAAAATGCATTTTTTTTTTAAAATTTAGAAGAATATGCACAAGTGAACAAGAAGAGAAACCCAAGATCTAAAGAGCAGTAAATAATAAAGGTAAGTACTGCGATAGTTTGGAAGATTTATTTTACATACTGTATTTTACATTAAAATTACATTTTCTCACAAAGAATTGTACAGTGAATGCCTAGAGATGTCTTTATAGTTATAGCTCTGTAATACTATTATTTTGTAGAGAGGAACAAAACTGTTGTGTTTTGTTCCGCAGAGTGTATTGAAATTTGGAAAATCTGATTTGAAACACAGTTGATTTTTTTTTTTTTTTTCAATTGCGATTTTTTTGTAAGTTACGACTAGAGATGGGCCAACTATATAAAGTTTGGTCCACTTTCGAACTTCAGTTAAATTCGGACCCATTAAAGCCAATTGGGGAGTGATAGTTCAAAAAGTCTGGGTGATTTACAGCTAAACTAACAATGGTAACTTACTGTAAATGGCTGTGGCACATGGGAAATGGTCTGGGGAATATGTCACTATCGCCAAAACTTTTTAAAACACGAGCTGGCGATTGTCAGGTTTTTCACAAGTACATTCGAGGGTTACCGAACAATACTCTTGAGAGTTAGAGAAAATATATCCATAAATTTGAGGGTTACTGAAAGCGAACAATACGTTCGAGGATTACCAAAAAGGGACAATACTTTCGATGGTTAGTGAACGATACATTTGAGGGTTACCGAAAATCGAAGGCTACATTTGAGGGTTAGCGAACGGCCCGCAACTGCGATAATTATCGAATTTACAAAAATTATTGAAAAATGCAGCCGCGAGTCTGGAAAAACGAACTAGTTTGAACATGAACTAGTTCGAGTTCTTCCGAACTCATAAAGTTCGTCTCAAACTCAGGTTCTTGTTCAGTTTTGGGTCCATCTCTAGTTACGACTTTGAAAATTCCGCCAGATTCCACAGATTTTCAAAACCAGCAGTTCAGAAGCAAAATCAGGTTGGTTTTAAAACTGGGTTTCATCTCTCCTGTTTTCTATGCAATAGATGCACTTGGCAAACAATATATATTCATAAGTAAACCTTACTGTTGGTTGTATTGCTGTTTTTAGAGTTGAAAAAAAGCTTATTTTTTAACTCATTTTTCAAACAAACTGAAATCATATTTATTTTGAAATATATATGTACTACAATAATAATTTTTATAATGTGTGTATATATATTAAAATAATAATATGGTTTTAAGTACACTTTAATTTGCAGATGTAGGAATTGTTGGAGGAAAATTAATGTGTATTCCGTTCTTTAAAGGGGAACTGTGGTCTCCATACAAGTTGCCTTATTAAAAAGTATGTTTAAAATAACTCCAGGATCATGCTTCTAGCTTCAGTCTATCCAAAGTTATAGCAGTATAAAGGGTAATTTTTCTTGCTAATACTGTGATTTGTGACATCACCAAAATTTTGGGGTCTGCCTCCAAGTTTAAGGATGAGACATGCCCACTGCTGGGACTGGAACAACAGCAATGGGACGCACATCCAAAATTATGGCACTCTGAGAGAACATCAAGTAGATAAGGTATTAGTTTATTGGTCACACTCAATAAAAACATAGCCTGACTAGTTTTGTGCAAGTGTGCACTTACTCATATGCTTATCAAACAAAAGATGACCTTGTTTTTACAGCCTTTGCATTGTACCTATTAGCCACTGTGTGTGTACTTTTGTATATCTACAAATGGACTGGACCTTTTCAAAGCAGGGCCTGGGGGTTGTTCCACATGGGACACATAATAATTGATGTGAGTGTTTAGTCACACTTGTTAACTGATTTATTGTTACAATGTGAGATTGTTGCAGTTGCTTACTGTGGCACTCACTTGGGCATATTTATAAAGGTATGTTAAACTTTCCGCCTCCGAAATCGCCGCCTTATCGCCAAATTTGGACTTTTCACTATTTACAAAGGAGTGATAACAAGTGGCAAAAGTCATTACTGCTGCTTTTTGCCATACATCACTGCGGTAAAATGGCTAAAAGTGTTTTATTGCGTTGAGTTAAGCCATTCAAATTCAAACGCAAAAGTGGCCAATTATTTAGCCTGCCAATGGGTCAATGGAATGTGTGTTTGACTATTTTCCAGCAGTTACTGTAATAAGATCTGAGATTCTGCTTTTTCAAGATCACTTGTTTTTTTTTTGTTTTTATTTTTAAGGTTCTGATTTTCATTATTTACCCAATTCAAATGGGGGTCTAAGGGATATATTTATAAAAGGGTATTATTTTTGCTTTTTGTGCCACCAGACTTGCCACAACAATTTTTTAAACTTTCAGCTTTTCTTATAAAGTTATTTAAAAAGGCACATTTTCATCAAAGGCAAGGATTATATAGTAAAAAGTAGCACTAATAATAATCAGCACAAATGATGGTTAATAGGTAATACTCCCTGGTGGATTTTCAAAGTAGTATCAAATTGGTTAATACACACTAAACCCCTATATTTGTTATTTTAAGGTAGTCTAACATGGTGTTTTTTTTTAGCAAAAAGTGTAAAACTCGCCCAGGCGCATTTTCTCTTTTTTTATTATTAGGACACATTTTTAGTATTTCTTATTTTCAGCAAACTGCAGCTAACTTTTAAACCAGTTCCATTAATATGGGAACATACCATAGTGCTGTGTAAGAAATAGTCATGTTAAAGGAACATATCAGTAAGTAATGAAGTTTGGCGAAAATTCTGGTAAAACCGCAAAAAATGCAACAAAAGCCAGAAAAGCTTTTGTTGAAATTTTACCTATTTATAAATAGCTTTAAAGGGCATGTCCACCCCCAAAACTATAATTTAACCCATTACTGGCTCCACTTTGTAGTTTAAAAAAATCCTTACCTTACATCTCTGCTCCATATGGTTCTCCAGCTATGCCTTATCAAAGTCCAGGAACGTGAAGAGTCCAAGCTGTCAGTGAGGCATCCGGTCCTTGCTGCTTTCTCATCCTCAACAAGGGCTGTGACATGCGCAGTCCTACCTCCCGCCATCCAGATCCATCCTCAGCCACCGTTGCACCTAGTGTGAACCGCCACAATATTTCTTTACTTACAGAGCCTTCTCTCCCATGGTGTTTCCAGTGACTTCAGCCGTGTCTGTGATCGGCTGCCTCTCAGTCACAGACGCGGCTGACGGTTAGGCCCCTGCTTGGAACTTCCTTCAAGCAGGCAGCCAGATCGAAATTGCTCCGGGATAGAAGGCTCTCTAAGTAAAAATCGGGGTTTTTTTTTTTAAAGAAATATTGCTACAGTTGGGGGTTGTTAGGGGTTAACTACCTTACCCCCATAGTTTGTTTTGAAGGTGGACATGCCCTTTAAATAAAAAAAATAGCTCCTTTTCACCTTCTCTGGTCTGGTAATGGCCGACGCTGTAGATCAATTTCTCTTTTCGTCGCAATACCACACTTAAATGCAATGAATAAGGCAAAATTAACATCATACATCGCCGCAGTGATACTTTTCCGCAAAAACAAAACAAGCTCTTTGTCATTGGGATTCCCTGCAATTGAGAAGTAGCGGTTGTTTATAAATATGCCCCTTAATATTTTGTATAGCCACTGCTGGAACAGAGCATCATCAGCTGGATCATTAACCCCGCCCCTGAACTTTATAAGTAATTTTTAAGCTAGCCACAAGCCTGGCTTTGTTAGACCCAATCTAGCTCATTGTTAGTTTCGTGCTACAAGGTAGTGCAAAACTTAACACTTCCTTAATTGGATCGCGTACGCTGCTTCCAAAAACATTTGAAAACCGCGCAGTCTTAAAATTAGTTTAAAACCCACATTTAAAGGGCAAGTCCAGCCCCAAAATGTAAACTTACATACAGGTATATCACCCCCCAAAACCCTAAACGGTAATAGTTTGAAATCTGAAATCTATAAGTCTAACATGAAATCCTGCAAAATGTCCTGTTTCCCCTGTTTCTGCTTCCTGGTTCTTCCACTTAGCAACTGTCCGTTATGGATTTGACAGTTGACATCACAGCCAATGACTGAATGTTAATCCTGTCTGCCTCTTCTGAGCATGCCCAGGCTCAGTACCAGGTCACTAAATTGCTCCGTTTCCATGAGGCATCCAGAAGCATAGTAGGCATACAATAATGAATTCATAGGACAAACTATGATGTATCAACATATTTTAAAGAGGCCATTCTTTCTAAAAGATGTTATTATGAGGGTGGAGTTGTCCTTCAACCCAATATGACATCGGGATAACGGGGTTTTTACACCTATTTTAGGGATATTGAATCTCTTCCCATGATTATTAGGAAACTTATGATAATATTTTTGTTGCATTTTGTTCCTTGTAGAATCAAATCTGTATAATTTTTTTTTCTGCAATAACCCATGTAACTTACAAATATTAAAAAATCATTATGTAATATTAAAAATGTTCTGTGCTTAATTGTTCCACTGATATATTTTATTTCTATTCTAAATTTATTACACATCTTCTTAAAGCTATTATTTTACTTTTGTCTTGCAGGTATCTACTGGTTGGTTTGGGCTGTCTTTTTTTTTTTTTTTTTCTATTTTTTCCTACAGTAAATGCTTCTGAAACGTCTATTTCTATTTCATGTTCAAATAAATATTCTTACCAAACTATGTTTGCATGCAAGTGTTATTTTATTTGAAAGAAGAAAGACTATAGTTGACGTTTCAAGAAGATTCACAGCCTGTTAAATTCCTATTATTATTATTTGTCTTGCTGATCCTGGGAAAGGTATGGCACACTTTTTTAGGGTGTTCTTTTAAAAAAAAAAAAATCCTTTCTAGCCATGAACATTTTTGTGTTTTCTATAAGAAGCACCTATTCTTACCACAATTTCATTATTGTTATTGTAGAACTCTAAAGATAAAACCTAAAGAAGGACCTAAACCATGTGGTCCTCACCCCTGGATCATACTTTATAACTGAGAATAATCAGTACAAAGTTGGCTTACAGGGCTCCCCTGCAAGGAGTGTGTATTCCCATTGGTTGAATACCGGGAAGAAGACTGCTTTGGAGGGATCATTCTCGGTGAGGTTAGACCCAGGGGTGAGCACCTAGTAGTTTAGGTCCTCACACCAGGTACTATCACTGGGGGGGCATAATTGCCATATTAAATAATGGCTTTGTGGCTCTGTCAGTTTCAAATAAGATTTAACTCCCTGCATGACATAAGCTGACATTAAATATTTGTGCAAAAAAAAAATATTGAATAGCTTGCAGTAGCTGCACCGAAAGTGAGGGGTTAAAGTTCTGCTAACATATTTTGAATCGTTTAGCATGACATAACCACTGTTTTAGTGCTGCAGCTCTTTATAGATTGTGACAAAACATACAGCCAAAATTATCAATCTTAAAGGGCATGTCTAGCCCCAAAACTAAATTCTCCCCCACTACTGGCCCCACTGCGCATTGTGTAAAAATCCTTACCTTACCTTTCTGCTCCAAAATCCTAGAAAGTGAACACCAGGAGCCTGGCTGGGAGGAAAAAACATTTCCGCCTCATGGGAGTCCTCTGAGAGGTTTCAGGCTTGCTCTGTGCAGCCCTTTACCACTCTCCCTCCCTCCCGATCCATGTTGGCTCCCTGGTGCCCTAGCGTGTAACCACTTTTCTGTAGTGTATGGCACCCTCTCCCACCCCCAACCGCTGTGTTTGTGTGTAAAAAACAAATCCGAACTCTACTTACACAGCCTCATTCCCTCAGCGTTCTAAACTGCCGTCAGCCAAGCAGAGGGCCGTGTCTGAACGCCGGGGGAAAGAGGCTATGTAAGTAGAGTTCGGATTAGTTTTTTTACACACAAATACAGCGGTTGTGGGTGGGAGAGGGTGGGGCAGGATTTTCAACCTGGCTCATGGGCCTGGCAGACCTGGTATGGTTTAAAAAAAAAAAAAAAAAAATTCTCACGGATGACCAACCCACGGCCCTCCACGTGTTTGAAAAGTACAACTCCCAGCATTCCTCGACTGCAGAAGAAACCAAAGAATTCTGGGAGTTGTACTTTTCAAACATCTGGTTGGACATCCCTGCTTTACATACACATCAAAAGCCTCTAAATAATACTATTTAAAAATGCTAATGCATTCCCTTTCAAACAAGCCTGGGATGTCGTTTGCTGTTGTCATAGGCTTGTAAAGTCTTTCCTCCTAGTTTGCATGGTCTCCATGACAGACGTGTTATAAGCCCCACCCACAAAAATCAAAATTTTCTGAATCTAGTTACAGGTTTGCAATCCATATCTATGCTTTCCACTGCCTATGGACACCTTAGGGAGAGAGAACTTTTCATGCTTGTTGCTAACTTTAAAGGGCATGTCCACCCCCAAAACTATCATTTAAACCACTACTAGCCCCACTGTGTAGTGTAATAAAATCCTTACCTTACGTCCCTGCTCCAAATGACTGCCCTGCTATGCACCTCCAAAATCCAGAAAACTGACCACCATGAGCCTGGCAGAGTCCATATAGGACTCTGCCTCCTGTCTCTCCTCTGGGAGAATTTTGCCATGCGCACTGAAGCTCTCCCACCTGATTTCTCTCCCTCCCCCTAGTGTGTAAGCTCTTTGATATACTGTAGGTCTCCCAGCCCCAACCACAATATTTTTTACAGAAACTCCCCAAATTGTTACTTACCTTACCTCTTTCCCCTGACGTTCTGTGCTGCCGGAGGCCGCGTCCGTGATTAGCTGCCTCTCAGCCAATCATGGATGTGGCTGCTGGTCCGGTCCCCTGCTTACAGTTTCATGCAAGCAGAGGGCCAGGACAGTACGCTGGAGGAAAGAGGCAAGTGATTATCGGGGGAGTTTCTGTAAAAAATAATATGGTGGTTGGGGCTGCGTGAGGGAGACCAACAGTGTTATATTATATTAAAAGTATTAAAAAGGGGTGGACATGCCCTTTAAAAATGATGGATTATCCCAGCAGTTGGATACAAGTGGGCATGCTAAAGCATAGGGCTTGGTGGTGAGGTCACAGCTCACCATGTTAGAAAGCACCACCATTTATACTGCTGTAAGTTGGGATTTATTTAAAAGAGAACATTCCTACCTTTAAAATGATTCCAGGATTGTTTTCAGCTGCAGTCTATCCAAAATTATAGCAGTATAAAGGGTGGTGTTTCCTGCTAGCACTGTGGGCACCATTGCTCTGGCCCCAAGTCTCAGGTTTCAGCATGTCCACTTGTATCTTACTGCTGGGACAGAGTATCATCAGCTGAACTTCATAATCATTTTCAAAGCTAGCCAAGAGCCCAGGGGTGTCACCTAAAACAAATATTTAAAGCCCAGGGAATGTAGGTGTGGGCTGTGGGTGTGGTAGGCTGACCTAATACTGTCTGGAGGGCTGGAGTCTGCCCGCACAGACTTGTAACTATAAGATGACCTCATGTCCAACCCACACAAGCTGGTAAATATAAGATGACCAGCCCATGCTGACTTGTAAATAGAAAATGCCCCATGCCCAGCCCACACAGACTTGTAAATGTAGGATGCCCCCAGAAAGAGTAGCTCGAGGGCAGGCACATGTGATCACGAGTGTGCAGTAGAAGAATTAGCTAATGGGCTTCTCAGACGCTGTTCACATCATGTAGATTAATTTTTTTTTCTGCAGATTTTTTTCTGCCTCTCCAGTGAATCACGGGGTACTACCAACACTACCAGTCACTGTGGGCAAACTTGCATATACCAGTCACAGTGGCATGAAGGCATCTTATATTTACTAGTCTGTGGACTGGGTATTAGGGCACCTTATATTTACCAGTTTGTGGGTTGAACATAAGGGCATCTCATGAATGTATGTTTTTTTTTTTTTATAGCGCCACATCACTGTACAATATAGAATACAAATATTCTATAATAGAATTCCAGAGGATGGGAGCCACAAGAGTTTAAGGCAAGAGGAGGCAATGAGAATGTGGGGTCTGTATAAGAGATAGTTCTGTGATGAGGGGAGGGTACAAGCATGGACAAGGGGACACGAGAAGAATTATAAGAAGGAGCAGCAGAGCGAAGGGATTTAAAGGCTATGTCCACCCTAAAATTTATTTTTTCATATAAGATCCCCCCCTGGGCTCCCAGCCCCAACCGCTATATTTTTTTTTTTTAGAAAGCCCCCCAACTCTACTTACCCCCCCTCGATCCTCCGCACGCTCCCGGCCCTCTGCTTGCAAGGAAATGCAAGCAGAGGGGCGGGACCGGCCCGCGTCTGTGATTGCTGACGGCAGCCAATCAACACGCGCTGCCGGCAGCTCACTTCGCCGAGGAAAGAGGAGAGGTAGGTAAGAGTTTGGGAGCTTTCTAAAAAAAAAAAATATGCGGTTGGGGCTGGAGCATGGGGAAATCAGTACTGAAGGGTTTTATGCTAGGGGGAGGGATAGTAAACGGAGGGAGAGGAGGAGAGGAGGGGAGGGAGGGGAGAAGGGCTGCAGTACGCATGGCAAAAATCTACCTGAGGCCAGCTAGTAGGCAGTGTCCTATATGGACTCTGCTAGCCTCCTGGTGGTCATTTTTTGGGACTTGGGGGGGGACTACAGAGAACCCTATGGAGCTGGGATGTGAGGTAAGGATAAAACTACACTACATGGTGGGCCAGTAGTTGGGGGGATTATAGTTTTGGGGTGGACATGCCCTTTAAATGTTAAGGGCTCGTTCACACTACATCAATTTGTATCCATTTTTCAAACGCAGGTGCATTTAAAAAAATAGACAGACAGTAAAACCTCATAGGATTTCATAATATTGTTCACACCTGCTGCATTATAATCCGTTCCAGTCCCTTTAAAAAAACGCACTGCATGCAGCATTTCTGTCCATTTTTTAATGCATTTTCTATAGAAATCTATGGAATACACATTGTGAAAAAATGGATACAAATGGATGAAAAAAATGGATACAAACTGACAAACACATGCTGTGCGTTACTGTCCGTTTCTAGTGTGAACGAGCCCTAAGAGAAGAATTTTCTAGATAATGCGTTGTTCATTGGGGAGCCAGCTAGATGTGCAGCACAGAGGAGATTTAATTTACGAGTCTTTGTTTTGGGTATTTTTATTTACCAGTTCACCTGCCAGTGTTAAGTAAGACCTCCAGTTCACTATCCAGTGTAAAGTCAGCCCTCCAGTCGGTAATGGGCTGGAGTGTTGGGGCCCACCAGGACAAGTTTAGGGGTCCTTCTAACATTTCATATCTCTATTATCACTCCTTAACATCTCTCTTACTCCTACTGACTGCTATTGTTTATTAAAATGGTTTTCTTACTGTCCATTTGGCTCTGTATTTATATTTAAGCAGTTTTCTTTTTCTTGATTGAGTGGGCTGTGGGCCCATCAGGGGATTCCCCTGTAACCCTGTTGGCCAGTCTGACACTGCCTCTAGTTCACCAGTGCACACCACACCTACCTCCACAAGCCAAGCTGAGTTTTTTTTCTGCAGAGTGCTGCAGGAAGATACAGGGGAACTATAAATATTTGTTCAGGTACACCCCTGATTGCGGGGGAGATGCGGGAAAGTAGTTTATTATAATGTAGAGGAGTGTGGAAGGGGGTGGTTTCCTCATAAATGAGGGTTTGGGGGGGGGAGATACAAAAATGGTGTGGTGAGGGCCCAGCAATTTATCTCGTATGGGACCCAGAAAATTCTGATGGTGGTCCTGATGCATGCTATTACTCTGGGGGAGAAAACAACAAAGGGGGAGAAAAGTCTTCACACATGGTATCAATCCGGTACCACACAAGGGAAAAAAAGTCTTCATACATGGTATCACTCCAGTACCACATTGGGGGAAAAATTTCTTCATACATGGTACCATTCTGGTACCACATAAGAAAAGAAAGGCGTATTTATAAAGGCGCGGTACCAGTTTTTAGCTATACAGTGCCTTTAATGATCGTTAACCGTTCGTTAAATTACGATCTGATAACAAAATCGTACATTTTTGGTCCCCATAGAATAACCATTGCGGTAGTTTACTGCCACATGGTATTCTACAAACGAACGTTCGTTAATAACGAACGTGCGGTCGTAAATGTACGACAGTAATTGTACATTAACTAACCTGCGGTATCGCTAAAAAGCGATACAGCGGGTTTATAAATAAAATGTCTTTATACATGGTATCATTCTGGTACCACATAAGGAAATAAAAGTATTCATACAAGGTATCACTCTGGTAGCACATAAGGTAATAAATGTCTTTATACATGGTATCATTCTGGTAGCACATAAGGTAATAAATGTCTTTATACATGGTATCATTCTGGTAGCATTTATGGTAATAAATGTCTTTATACATGGTATCATTCTGGTAGCATTTATGGTAATAAATGTCTTTATACATGGTATCATTCTGGTAGCATTTATGGTAATAAATGTCTTCATACATGGTACCACTCTGGTACCACAAAGGTAATAAATGTCTTTATACATGGTATCATTCTGGTAGCATTTATGGTAATAAATGTCTTTATACATGGTATCATTCTGGTAGCATTTATGGTAATAAATATCTTCATACATGGTATCATTCTGGTAGCATTTATGGTAATAAATGTCTTCATACAAGGTATCACTCTGGTAGCACATAAGGTAATAAATGTCTTTATACATGGTATCATTCTGGTACCACATAAGGAAATAAAAGTATTCATACATGGTATCACTCTGGTAGCACATAAGGTAATAAATGTCTTTATACATGGTATCATTCTGGTAGCACATAAGGTAATAAATGTTTTTATACATGGTATCATTCTGGTAGCATTTATGGTAATAAATGTCTTTATACATGGTATCATTCTGGTAGCTTTATGGTATAAATATCTTCATACTGGTATCATTCTGGTAGCATTTATGGTAATAAATGTCTTCATACAAGGTATCACTCTGGTAGCACATAAGGTAATAAATGTCTTTATACATGGTATCATTCTGGTACCACTAAGGAATAAAAGTTCATACATGGTATCACTCTGGTAGCACATAAGGTAAAAATGTCTTTATACATGGTATCATTCTGGTAGCACATAAGGTAATAATTTTTTATACATGGTATCATTCTGGTAGCATTTATGGTAATAATGTCTTTATACATGGTATCATTCTGGTAGCATTTATGGTAATAAATGTCTTCATACATGGTATTACTCTGGTACCACATAAGTGTAAATTTCTTTATACATGGTATCATTCTGGTAGCATTTATGGTAATAAATGTCTTTATACATGGTATCATTCTGGTAGCATTTATGGTAATAATTTCTTTATACATGGTATCATTCTGGTAGCACATAGGTAATAAATGTCTTTATACATGGTATCATTCTGGTAGCTTTATGGTAATAAATGTCTTTATACATGGTATCATTCTGGTAGCATTTATGGTAATAAATGTCTTTATACTGTATCATTCTGGTAGCATTTATGGTAATAAATGTCTTCATACTGGTACACTCTGGTACCACATAGGTAATAAATGTCTTTATACATGGTATCATTCTGGTAGCATTTATGGTAATAATGTCTTTATACATGGTATCATTCTGGTAGCATTTATGGTAATAAATATCTTCATACATGGTATCATTCTGGTAGCATTTATGGTAATAAATGTCTTCATACAAGGTATCACTCTGGTAGCACATAAGGTAATAAATGTCTTTATACATGGTATCATTCTGGTACCACATAAGGAAATAAAAGTATTCATACATGGTATCACTCTGGTAGCACATAAGGTATAAATGTCTTTATATGGTATCATTCTGGTGCACATAGGTATAAATGTTTTTATACATGGTATCATTCTGGTAGCATTTATGGTAATAAATGTCTTTATACATGGTATCATTCTGGTAGCATTATGGTATAAATATCTTCATAACTGGTATCATTCTGGTAGCATTTATGGTAATAAATGTCTTCATACAAGGTATCACTCTGGTAGCACATAAGGTATAAATGTCTTTATCATGGTATCATTCTGGTACCACATAAGAAATAAAAGTATTCATACATGGTATCACTCTGGTAGCACATAAGGTAAATGTCTTTATACATGTATCATTCTGTAGCACATAAGGTAATAAATGTTTTTATACATGGTATCATTCTGTAGCATTTATGGTAATAAATGTCTTTATACATGGTATCATTCTGGTAGCATTTATGGTAATAAATGTCTTCATACATGGTATTACTCTGGTACCACATAAGGTAATAAATGTCTTTATACATGGTATCATTCTGGTAGCATTTATGGTAATAAATGTCTTTATACATGGTATCATTCTGGTAGCATTTATGGTAATAAATGTCTTTATACATGGTATCATTCTGGTAGCATTTATGGTAATAAATGTCTTTATACATGGTATCATTCTGGTAGCATTTATGGTAATAAATGTCTTTATACATGGTATCATTCTGGTAGCATTTATGGTAATAAATGTCTTCATACATGGTATCACTCTGGTACCACATAAGGTAATAAATGTCTTTATACATGGTATCATTCTGGTAGCACATAAGGTAATACATGTCTCATACATAATATCACTACCACATTCATAGAAAACCCAAAAAAATATATATATATAAAAAACACATAGAAAAATTGTTCCTCCACTCTAACATTGGTTGTTAGCTGCTGCTAATGTTCTGATACAGCAATGATTTGACACTTCAGCTGCTGCTGTGGTTGTTCTGAAAGTGCAAGAAAGATAAAGTTTAGATAAGCCTTTGGCCTCTGTCATCTTCCTTCCTTCTTGCTTACTGATGCTTTTGAGAGTTAGGAGGTCAGGGAAGCTGTTGAAGTGGGAGCAGCAGGGAAGGACAAATTGCTGCCTGGAGTGTCCATTTGGCTGGCAACTTCCAAAGATTCCTCCTCTGCAGTATGTCTCCTGTTGCAGCAGAGACTTCTCTCTCCTCCTATTCCTCAATGTTATCCTCGGTACTAGGATAACTGTTTAACTGTACTTGCGAAATATCCATGGCAAGCATAGAAATCTAGACATGTGTACACCAGTGTTCCCTCTAAGGTGTGTGCCCGTGCACGCGCACACATCTCAGCAGGCCTGCACACACAGTGGTGCGCACAAAAATCTTCAGGAAAATAAGTGCTGCGGTATGTAGTGCACACTTTCATTTTGTATGCGCACTGAAAATGTATATGTGCGCGCACATACAATTTCCAATCAGAGGGAACATTGGTGTACACCTATATCTAGATCTCCTGCTTGCAGCATACCACTCCTGCCCTCCTCCTTTGCATGCAGCTCCCACTTAAATTTGTTCTTCACAGGTTTTTCTTTGACTGTGAGGAAAAGTATATTGCTTTTATTCAAATATCACACAATCTTCTGCTTACATACATGATTCAATGCATGTATATATAAATCTAGCATGAGATACAATAAACATACAAAACACTTCACAAATAAATTAATTTTGCAGGTATATCTGTTATTCAGTTAGACTTGAAGTTTAGTTCTTGACGACATTTTGCTAGTCATCACATCAGCTTTTTTAATTCATGGCGATTTGCATATGACATTTGTGCAAATCACATTGCAAACGGAACAAAAATGCTACAGTATGGGCACACCCCTATGGAGGCCAAATATGCACCAATCCCAGTCTTTTTGGACCAATGGGAATTTTTTTATCGGACCAATCCTGATTGTACGATCGTGATTGGTCCGTGTATGGGCTCCATTTTTAAGACTACAGAGACTAAAATAATGAAATGAAATAGGGACAGGGTTATTTTGCTGCAGCAACAGAAACAGACAACTTTGAAATGCTTTTTTTTTTTTTATTGTTGTATTGGCAACTTTTGTTCTTTGTTAGGTCCCAGGATCAGTGTTTCAGGAATAGATCACCTGTATTACCACAGCAAAATCTCAAGCATATATGATGGGAATCATAGGACAGTAGAAGAATACATTTTTTAAATAGAAAGGGAAAGTTTAAGTATAAACTTTAAATTTGGCTTGAAAGGGCGCATTTTGGAAGGGAATTTGTGTATTTTTGCTGCTGATTTTAAAACTCAATAATGCCAAAGATGAGGACATTGTTGTTTTTTACTTACCCTTAAAATATCTCACATGCATTAAAGGTTGGTCAGTTGGTGTGTGTACTCATGTCAGGTTGGGGGATAAAAGACTTTTTTGATTATTGGTCAAAATGTGTTTTCACTATACTTACCCTTTAAATATGGTTGCCACATGAATGAATGGGTAGCTCATTTGGTGTGTGTCAGGTTGGAACAAACTCTTGATCATTGATTTAAAATTTTTTTTGACTATAGTTACCCTTTAAATATGGCTGCCACAGAAATGGAAGGATAGGTTAGTAGGTCTGTGTACCTGGGTCAGATTGGGGGTTAAAGAAAAACAAACTTTGTTGATGAATAGTCAAAATAGTTTTTTTTAATTTTACTATAGTTACCCTTTAAATATGGCTGCCATAGAAATGGAAGGGTAGGTCAGTAGGTGTGTGTACCTAGATCAGGTTGGAAGTTTAAAAAAAAATTTTTTTTGATTATTGATCAAAAAAAATAAAATGTTTTGACTTTAGTTACCCTTTAAGTATGGCTGCCACAGTAATGGATAAGTAGATCAGTAGGTGTGTGTAAGGGTTAAAAAAACAAACTTTGTTGATGATTGGTCCAAATGTATTTTTTGGTCTTTAGTTATCCTTGAAGTATGGCTGCAACAGTAATGGAGGGGTACGTCAATAGGGGTGAGTACCTGTGTCACAGTGGGGGTTGAAAAAACAAACTTTTTTTGAATTATTGATCAAAATTAGTTTTTATTACTTTAGTTACGCTTTAAGCATGGCTGCCACAGTAAGGCTGAGGCCACACTGCAACGCACAGGAGCTATATCGCACATGATTGTGTGTGCTTTTCTTGTGCATTCGTGTTTGCGTTTTGTGCATGCGTTTTCGCCATTTTGCGTTATGGAAACGCTGCGTTAACGCACCAAAAATGGTGAATGCATGTGTTACCAAAAAGCGAACGGACGCGCAATCACACGCGCATCGGAAATCGCGGGAATTTTCGCGAGCACGAAACGCGTGTGCAAATGCGCGAAAAACGCTAGTGTGGCCTAGCCCTAATGGATAATTAGATCAGTAGGTGTGTGTACCTGGGTCTGGTTGGGGGTTAAAAAAACAAACTAATCACTGTGTTGTGATTAGTCAAAATAGTTTTTTTTACTACAGTTACCCTTTAAGTATGGCTGCCATGAGTAGGCGTGTGTAGCTGGATCAGGTTAGAAGTTAAAAAAAAAAAACTTTTTTGATTGTTGATCAAAATTTGTTTTTTGACTTTAGTTACCCTTAAAGTATGTCTGCCACAGTAATGGATAAGTAGGTCAATAGGTGTGTGTACCTGTGTCAGATTGGGAGTTAAAAAAAACAAACTTTTTTGATCATTGGTCAAAAAAAATTTTTTTACTTTAGTTAAAACAGTAATGGATAAACAGTAAAGTAGATCAGTAGGTGTGTGTACCTGTCTCAGGTTGGGGGGTTAAATATCACAAACTTTGTTGATGATTAGTCTGATGACTGTAGTTACCCTTTAAATATTGCTGACATGAAATGGAAGGGTAGGGTGGGAACTTGACACATTTTTACAGTTGGGTTCACACTCCCAAACAACCTGGGAGAGCAAACAATGTGTGTGTTAGGTTGGGGGTTAAAAAAAACAAACTTTTTTAATGATTAGTCAGAATTTGTTTTTGACTATAGTTACCCTAAGTATGGCTGCCATGGAAATGGGAGTGTAGGTCAGTAGGTGTGTGTACCCGGGTCTGGTTGATGGGGTATATCTTTTTTTGTGTTTACAACCATAAAAATATCTTTTATTGAGTATTCAATTAGATCAACTGGACATGAAATGTAGTTCTTGAAGACGTTTCGCTAGTCATCCGACTGGCTTTCTCAATTCAGAATGACTTGTACAAGAATCTGTGGCAATTATGTACCCTGGAAAATCCCAATTAGCATATCACAGCCAGGTGTTAAGGGTGTGATTAGATAGTGGCTAAGAGGTCTAATCACACCCTTAACACCTGGCTGTGATATGCTAATTGGGATTTTCCAGGGTACATAATTGCCACAGATTCTTGTACAAGTCATTCTGAATTGAGAAAGCCAGTCGGATGACTAGCGAAACGTCTTCAAGAACTACATTTCATGTCCAGTTGATCTAATTGAATACAACAGATATACCATGACCTGGATGAATGAGAACCTTCACAAGCATCTTTTATTGAGGATAAATCAAAATTAGCTTTTTTGATTTTAGTTACCCTTTAAGTAAGGCTGCCACAGGAATGGAAGGATAGGTCAGTAGGTGTGTGTACCCTTGTGTGGTTGGGGTATGTCTTTTTTGTGTTTACAACCATAAAACTAACTTTTATTGAGTATATATCAAAATTGCTTGTTTTTTTAACTTTATTGACCCTTTAAGTATGTCTGCCACAGGACTAAAAGTGTAGCTCAGTAGGTATGTGTACCTGCGGGTGGTTGGGGGTATGTGTTTTTGCATGTTTGACCATATAACTAACTTTTATGGATGATTGATCAAAATTTGTTTTTTGACTATAGTTACCCTTTAAGTATGGCATCCATCTGAATGGAAAGGTAGGTCAATAGGTGGGTGTACCTGTGTCTGTGTGGGGGGTATCAGCATTTGTGTTTATGACCATGAAACAAACTGTTTTGAAACATCCACATTTGAGGATTGTTACCATTATAGTCTATGGGAAAAAATGTCCCGTAATTTGCCAATACCGCTGTAACGCTTGCACGGATTCCTTAGCTAGGTAATAGCACACTTCTCCTATATGCCCCGCACGTCTGTACCGAATTTCATGTCTCTAACTCAAAAACTGTGGGAGGAGATACGGTCCAAAAAAGAAGAAAACGGAAGAAAAGCATAACAGTAATTTGGCTTTTCAAGCCAAATTAATTAGATTAGGCAGCTTGCATGGTGGCACAAGCAGAATGTTTTGGGAACACATGCAAATCATTGTTCATTAGTAAGTATTGAGATAGGAAAAGAAGAGATATTTTTGGTTGTTTATCCCAAATTGATGCTTTATGTAGACAGTGAAGGTGGGGGTAAAAATCAGAGATTAAAAAAAAGATTTGAATTTTTGAGATGACTAATGACACACCAGAGGGAAGGGATGGATAAAGAAGTCTATTTCATGCTGCTGCAAGCAGTTTTTCCTTGTTGCTACCCACCCACCTGTGCTACAGGCTAATATCAAGGAATTTACTTCTCTGCCTTACTCTGCCTTTACTTGTGTTTGACAGATGCGTGCTGGGAGTTGTAGTTTCCAAACATCTGGAGTGCCAAGGTTTGACATCACTGGTCTAATAAGTATACGTTGCCCAGTATCCCCACTTTCTGCTTGCTCGGGGAAAAATTGCAGTCTGCAGTTCTAACTTCTCCTGGTTCTTGTTCCTTAGATTGCTACATTGTTAACTGGGCAGTGAGAAGCAGCATTTAAGTTTTAAAAAAGTATCCAGTCTGCCCTGTGATTGACAGCAGTATAGAGATCTGTATCAACATTAACCCTGCAGCTGCCTGAGGTGATCGCTGATTAGGGGTGCCAACTAGCAGCACCCCATGCAGTGACCAGGCTGAGGGTGTAGCACCCCCTGTTCATGCCCTGCCCCTGACACACCTATGCCCTGCCCCCCCTCCAACAAATGTGAGGGTGGCCCAATTGCACCCTGTGAGCTATGGGATGGAAATCACTGTGAAGTCACAAACATGATGTCACGGCAGATCACTAGAGGTGTGACTATGTTGCTGAGGGATTTGGGTCTGTACTGCTGAGGCCACACTGCAACGCACCAAATCGTGCACGTAATCGTGAGCATTTCTGTGCGTTTGCGTACGTTGTTTTGCATTTGCGCTTGCGTTTTTGCTATTTTCAAAGAGAAAATGCATGCGATTGCACGGAAAAAATGCTCGAACGCAAAATGCGAATGGACACGCAATCGCATGCGCATCGGAAACCATGGGGATTTTTGCATTCCTGCGATTTCCCTGTTAGCGAAAATCGCAGTCGCAATTGCGAGCGAAAACGCATGCACAAACGCGCAAAAAGCGCGCTAGCCCTTAGTACCATTAACAATGTCTTTGGTAAAGGTAAGTGAAACTGCGTATGGACGGCAAATCTTTCAAATGTCAATGTAGCATGTGGCCAGCACTAGACATTGTCCAAAATAAATCTCTTATGCTATTCTGGTGTTTAAGTGAGGCTGGGTTTTCAATTAAAAAATAAAACTAAAATAAATAAGCGCATTATAGATTATAAATATTTTTTATTAACTTAAAAAGTAACATGGGAATTTAATATCGCAACTCCCCACGTCTTACCTTTCCACAATGCAGCGATACAGTACCGGGTATAAATGCAGTTAATGCTGGTATTGCATCGTGGGATTACTTCGAGGTAATGTGGATTTTACACTTATTTTAACATTATTTAATCTCCCCCTTAGTGTGTACGGAAAAAATATGAATATTTTAAACACATACCAATTAATACCAGCAGGTGGCACTATTTAGCCATTCTTGTTTGGTCTTGTAATATGCTACAATTTAATAAATAATTTATTGGACCAGTAAAGGTAATAAGGAAATACTCATACAGGTGATCACAGTAAAAAAAAAAATTTGAGTCTGCACTTCAATAAAAGCTCTGTTCATATACCTACTCAAAACTGAGCATGGATTTATAAAATAGGCATGTTACAACCCAAGGGACTAAACACCAATCTGGGATTAAAATGCTTCTTGTCTGATAGATAAAAATGATATTCCATATATTAGATGCGTCCTGCAATATTAATATATCTCTGTTTATATAAATATTTTACGGTATGAGTGTAGTTTGGAATTGATAAGAAGGATTTTAGTAGCACTTTTTAAAGGGCATGTCCACCCCCAAAACTAAAATTTAACCCCTTACTGGCCACATCAAGTAGTTTAAAACAAGCCTTACCTTACATTCCTGCTCAAAATAGTTCCCCTGCTGTGCCCCTCCAAAGTCCAGAAAACTGCTGTGTAGGAGCAGTGTGTGACTCATGCTGTGCCTGAGACTTCCTCAACCTCATCAAGGTTGAGGCATGCTCAGTGCAGCCCTCCCTGCCTCTCAGCCAATCACGGGACGCGGCTGCCGGTCCCGCCCCCTGCTTTCAATTCCATGCAAGCAGAGGGCCTGAACACTGCAGCAGGGGAGAGAGGGCAGGTAAGTAAGAATCGGGGGACTTTCTAACAATTATATTAATGCGGTTGGGGCTGGGGGAGCATACCCTACCACATATCAAAAGTTACATTTTGGGGTGGACATGCCCTTTAAGCATTTTTAACACTAAGATTTCACTTAGCACTTTTTAATATTATTAATATGATTATTATAATGTAATTATATGTAAATACGACACTGCACTTTATGTGAAGAATCATCTAGGCACTTTATTGAAGCACTTAAGCACCTGTCACTTTATTAATTTAAAAGATATGCACTTTAATATAAGATGAGGGTTTTTTTTAAACCACATTTGAGCTGTATCTTTTAGTATTGACTTTTAATTTTTTAATATTATGTCACATATGCAGTGGTTACTATGCATCAAGATGTTTTATATAATTTTTATGGACATTGTATCTAAGAACTTGTTTTATTTCATTGTAGATACATTGTTTCATTTTCACGCCATTAGATGGCTGTCTACCGTATGTATTTCACATCCTCTATTTAAGGAACACAGTTTTTGCACTTGTTGGTTATGTCTGAAGAAGATGCCATTTTGACACCGAAAAGCCACGTGTAAAAGCCACGTGTGTGAATAAACACTGCATGTTATAAGACAGGTGTGCGCTGATGATTTGTTATCATATGCTCAAAATTGACCTCATCCCTAACTGACAGAAGGGATTTTACATTTCAGTTTGGTATAAATAAAAACTGCCGTTATAGTATGTCACACATACTGTACATGAGTGCACTAAGACAAAGACTAAAATGCTTTCTATTCATGAATGGAACCTTTCTCCATTCACAAATACTATCATCAGTAGAAATCCATGGTTGTGTCCAATCATGGATCCACCAATGAGATTACTCAGTTGACTTCAGGGACACCCCCTTACAATACAGAAAGCCCCCTGACATCACTAGGGAATCCCAGAGATTCACATTTTGTTGCAATTCTGCTATTAGGGTACTGCTATTTTTATTACAACCAGCAATACAGAGGTAAATCTCACCTGATCCCTGCATCATGTTTAAAGCAAAACCTATAGGGAATGGATGAAGGCATGTGGCATGTATAGCTCCTAACATAAAAGCTCCACCTCTAGACTGCACAGGTCTGCCCCCAGACTTCTAGACTGACAAACCCCTTAAAACTGTGCTGTCGAGGTATAACCACAACATTTGAAAGGTTTTCTTAAAAGGTGCCCTCTGGTCCACCCATCACCACCCCACAAAAAAAATCCTTACCATTTTCTTTTGCTCCATATGGTTGTCCTTCAGGGCCTGATGATAGTTTAAAAAAATGAAAAGTAGGAGCCTCTCTGTGTAATCCATGCCTGCTATTTCCTGCTCCACTTAGAGGACTCTAACATGAGGACTCCCCTTAGAGGATCCCTCCCCCATTCCGGATCCCTTGGCCATCTGTATTTCAAAAAAAAATATCAAACAATGTAGGGAACCCCCCATCCCTAAACGCCAGTTTGATCCCATCGCAATTGCGATGGGATCACATGTTAAAATGCTCTGGTGTGGCTTAGCCCTTAGAAGCCATCACTGAGGGAACAAAAATGGGTAACTACATTTCAGGCAGATTTTAATGTTTCCAGACAGTGTTTAGGGTTGGGACGGGGGTCCCCTATATAATTTTCAGGATTTGGGAGTGGAGACACCCTTTAAAGGGTTGTTCTTAATATTCCAAAAGTTTGTCTTTAATTGTGTTTTTCTACCTTTTGTGGCTTCTGAAATGTTTATTTTGAAATCAAAAATAGCCTATATTTGGGGGAATTTGTCTGTACTTTATAAATGCAAAATATAAATGGAATTTCAGCCTTCCGCAAGAAATATGATTCATGTTTGTCTCCAATTGTACAGTATAACAGAGCCCTGAGACACACAACACATTATCAGCTGCTTTTAGTAGCACAAAATAATTCCAGTGTTATGATGTCATGTAGCCTACATTTTATATTCTGTTTTGGAAACTTAAAATCACCTTCACTGTATTTCTAACTAACTGAAACTGTGGAACAATCTTACATTTTATTGGATTGAACATTAACCAGATCTTTACCTGAAAGTGCTATGTAAAGAATGGCACTATGACCTGTAAACACCTTCTATACACACATACACACACACACACACACACACACACACACACACACACACCCCATTCGGAAACAGGAAGCTTGTTGGATCTCTTTCCCCACCCTGGCTGCTTTACAACGAACACACCCATTCAGCCCAACCTTAAATAAGCCACTGTAAGATCCCTAAGGAAATTTATTTGGATTAAGTAAAAAGAGTTTCTGGGTTTTCTTAAAGGATTGTTTGCTGCTGTCTATTCCAGTTTCACTACGATTAATTGCATTAAAGGGATCTCTCATTTCCGGATTACCTGAGCTCTCGCTTTCAGGAACTGCAAGGTGAGTCTCGGTCAGTGAGATGGGTTAGGCTGTGATTATGTTCCAATATGGTTCACTAAGATTTATATTTTTCTTCACTGAGTTTTCAATGGTTTTCACTAGCAAACAGACATTTAAAGTATAACTGTAAAAATCATATTGGGAGGTAGGGATTACCAACCCTATATCCCTGTCCCAAGTACTTTTCATTTTAAACGTTTTTAAGAAAAACTTTCCACACAACAGTTCTCCTTTAAAACTTATTTTGACAGGATTAGGAGACCAGTCATTCTAATATGTAAAAATATATATAATATATAAATATATAATATATAAAATAAAATATATATAAAGTGATATTACGACATCATGTTGACAGTAAGCACCTCATTCCTAATATTTTAAGGTACAGCATGATCATATGTGTAATGATTTGCATTTGCATTCTTCACCAATTAATCAAATAGTTTTTTATTATTTGCATTTGCTCTCTTGTTCGCATTACTAGTACTGGTAAACTGGAAGCTGTAGTTGCATAGACAATTAGATGGGTAAGAATATGAAATTATCTTCTTGCGAGGTGTCATCAGCATTATAATTTGGTTTTATTCAAACATTCAGTACATAAGGTTTTTGAAGCTCTTCTATACATGCTGCAGTAGAAACAACTGACAACTGGTTCAGCAGCATAGCTAAGCAAGTTGTGTCATGCAGACATTTGAGATTTTTGTTTTGTCTTTTGAAATAATAAAGAATTTGCTCTAACTGTGCATGTTGTGGACTGGTTTTAAGGGCTGAGCAAAGTGAGAAGCCCCCAAAGCCATGATGAATTCTCTGGTTGCTGTCAGCAGCAGGGCCGGACTATCCACAAGGCACCCGAGGCAAGTGGGGCCCGGATGCCAGGGGGCACATTGGGAGCTGTCCAGGGGCCCCAGTATTAATAACAATTTTGGGAAATATTTGGGCATGACTGAGACTGAGTGGCACAGGTCACTGGTGGTGCAGTCAATCAGATGGGGGATATAACATTATCCAGAGCTGTATGGGGGAAAGGGGCATATAAATCAGAGATTCAAATGTGATTGGGAATTGGATGGTATGCTGGGGGGGGTCACTGGTGGTGGGATAAACGAAGTGGGGGATATTTATAACATTATACATGACTGTTACAATAGTGATATTTGTGCAATGGAACGTTGGGGGGGGGCAAAAATCTAACTTGTGCCTTGGGCCCTATTTGGTCAGCAGTAGTTAAACAATAGGTGCAGGAAAACATGTCAAATTTTTAATTGCTTTTTATCCCTCAAGCTGCCCACTCCCTGCTGTTCTAATGAGAGACCTCTTATGTTTATTGTAAGAAACCCCTTTAAAACTAGAGCTGGGTGAATTGATGTTCCTTTTTTTTGTATAGCTTTTACAGAAATACCATATTTGAAAGTCAAGAAGGTCATTCACAATATCAACATATTATATATATCATAGTTAACTATAGATAAAGGGAGCAAAAGTGTAATATTTCCTTTTAAAAACCCCTAAGCTATGTATATGATTATTATAAGAAAAGGGCTTGGCCAATTGGAAAGGCACTGGACGTTAGTTGGGAGGTGGGACTGAGGAAACTGGGTATTTGAACTTCAATGCAATCGTGTAGAAGTTATAAAGGTCAACAAGGGGTGAGGAACTAGAGTTTTAAGCTTTGTACACACGCCAGATAATTTTCACACAATTTGCCCAATGAATGATCCATCGCGTGACAATGAAGCTTCAACGATTCACGACTATTCTCTGCTTTTTCCAATGATCAGCCTTGCGGATTTGTTTTGCCAATTGCTGTATGTTTGAACATATTCGGCAGATTATCGGTAGATCATGATGTAAGACTGAATGAAATGCACATGTGCAACATTTTGAGATCACGTGATATTCCAAAGTCACGTAATGCGTACGTCACATAACACCTTTACCAATGAACACTATCCGCTATCATTGATGTATGTACAGGCGTCGTTGGCAGAACTAGTGTGTAACAAGATGGTTGCTGAACGTTCGTCGGAAACATTGTGTGAAAGTGATCTGACGTGTGTACGAACCTAGGCCCTCACCCTGGGTAAGTTTATTGGCTTTAATTAGAGGGGGTGGAGGGAAGGACTATCATTTTCCTTTAAAGGGTATCTCCACTCATATTTTCAAGGTTTGGTAATCCAGTTCTATTGAAGAACGGGAGGTAAAGGAGCTGTGCCTTACCTTCCATTCTTCAATAGAAAAAACAGAGACTGGTGAGAAGTTAGAAACTTACCGACTCGCTCGCTCCCCCGGGCGCTTAGTCTGACAGGTCCCGACGGACCTGTTTCTATGCGCGATCTATGGCATAGAAGACAAGGTCCGTCGGGACCTGTCAGACCAAGCGCCGAGGGGCAAGCGGGCAGGTAAGTTCTTAACTTCCACCAGTCTCCTGTTTGTTCTATTGAAGAATGGAAGGTAAGGCACAGCTCCTTACCTCCGTTCTTCAATAGAACTGGATTACCAAACCTTGAAAATATGAGTGGAGATACCCTTTAAAGGAAAATGATAGTCCTTCCCTCCACCCCCTCTAATTAAAGCCAATAAACTTTGTTCTATTGAAGAACAGAAGGTAAGGCACAGCTCCTTTACCTACTGTTCTTCAATAGAACTGGATTACCAAACCATGAGAAATGAGTGGAGATACCCTTTAAATCATGATTTGAAGTGTCCAGGGATAAATGGTCTCTATACAATATATCATCATCCTGTTCTTACCTGCATCTCTGTTAAGAAAATCAGAGTGGTTTCCTCATTTCAAAAGTCATTCATCACCATAGATCACTTGTCTTATAAAATATGTACACTTGTGTCTTAAATACTACGGGAGGTGCTGTAAAAAGCACAATTGCCCAAATAGGAGTAAAACACACACAACCCAATGTAATATTGGGTTAGTGTGTGTTTTACTCCTAACTTGTGGGGCCTGACACCCGATGCTATAAAGGGTTACGTTTTACACTACTTAGTAGCTCGAAACTTAATGTATCCTTAATGGAGGCAAAGAACAGACGCATCTTACTTTGCTCCAGTAATGTGGTAACTGCCACATACTGTACTGGTAACTGCCAGAGGAGGATTATCCGCAAGGCAACCCTAGGCACCAGCCTAGGCCCCAGGAAATTTCTGGGGGCCCAGCTTCAGAAGCAGTAACAATATTATAGTCTATACAATATATTTAACAAAAAATGGGGCCTTAAATGATGGCCATGCCTAGGGCCAGGAAGCTAAAGGTTCGTACACATGTGCGATTGTGGGTACCAACCCGCGGCGTACAATTGTACGAATGGCAGTTTCGCTGATAATCATGCCGTGTATCCCCGACCAAACGCCCGTTTCAACCGATAAAGTTCCCATACATGGCACGATTATCGGTTGACAATATGGTTATTCAATAATAGTTCTTATTGTTAAAAATGGTGCTAATTTTGCCCTAACCAATCAGACGTTCGGTTTCAAATGTTAAATACCGTAATATCTGATTGGTTGGGGCAAAATTAGCACCATTTTTAACAATAAGAACTTTTATTGAGTACATGAAGATTTACTCAGAGATGCAGTTAAAGTGATGCTAACCCATTAACCAAGGGTTGGCATGACTTTAAGTAGGGAATAGCAGGAGGGGATAGTCTGCACGTGTATTGCAAAAGACACCTGCTCAGCTGCCACAAGAAAATCAATGGTGTGTTTGTCCTCCTTCTGTGTAACTTTTTAATGCCAGTTTTTAGCATGCACAATTTATTTAGTATGCTCTGGGTTTTGCATGAGGGTTAGGTGTGCAGATCAGATTGTGGTCCTGTTGCAGTGTTGCATACTAAGCAGTAGTATTTTTAAAGTTCAAATACAGTTTATGTCTCTATAACTTGGGAAAATCCTGTGAAATGGACTGCATGATCGGTTGTGGCTATGGCCAAAATATCTGCCTATACATATACCTAGCCCTGTCCTGCCCCCAAGTCTGTGGCATGCCATGTGTTTTAAGTCTAAAGGATTTGCTTTGAAATAAAAAAAAAAATGCTCTTTGGGTTATTAAATGTTAAAGGGCAACTGTGGTCTCAAAACAAGTTAGGGTTACATGAAAGCCTGTAGTACTTCCTTTAAAATAAGCCGACAATCACATCTCTGGCTGGGGCCTGTGAGACATTAAAAAGTGGTGAATGTATAAACTTCCCCCTGCCCCGCCCGTCTCCCCCGGGGGAGAAGCATGCTCAGTTAAGACTTAACGGGCAACTCTAAACTCATAAGAACATCTTTTAGAAAGAATGGCCTCTTTAAAATATGTTGATATATCCTACTTTGTCCTATGAATTCATTACTGTATGCCTGATATGCTTCTGGATGCCTCATGGAAACTGAGCCATTTAGAAACCTGTACTGAGCCTTTACTGAGCCTGGGCATGCTCAGAAGAGGCAGACAGGGGATTAACATTCAATCATTGGCTGTGATGTCAACTGTCAAATCCATAACTGACAGTTACTAACTGGAAGAACCAGGAAGCAGAAACAGGGAAACAGAACATTGTGCAGGATTTCAGGTTAGACTATTACGGTTTTGGGGGGTGATTTATGTAAGTTTTCATTTTGGGGCTGGACTTTAATGCTGGGGAAATCAGGAAGTACCTGGGGGGAACAAAATTGGCAGTTGAGAAGGGGAGCCTATTAATGCAGGCAGGGGCTGGTCACATGACTTCAAACTGGTAATATGGCTGAAAACAGGAGTGTTGCAGGAGTATATTGCGGAACATTTCCAGCAATAACTTCTCACAAATTTTATCTAGAGATGTGATTTAGGTTTTATTTTGAGGTGGTGATGGAAGGCTTTTTATATAATCCTTACTAGTTAAGAAGAATTCGAGACCACAGTTACCCTTTAATGTTACCAGCACCAAAACTTTAATCTGCATACCATTATACTACTAATCGTTACTGAGAGATACCAGGGTGGATAAAAATCAATGATTTTTTTTAAAAAAATAAAAAAAAAAAAAAAAAATATTTTTTTTTAATTCAAATTGGATTTTTTTTAAATAAAATGCTTTTTGAGGAAAATATATTACCATCCAAAGGTTATTCCATCATGAAATAAAGATTTGTTTTTTAATTATGTAGAATAAGGCTGTATACTGTATATACTCGAATATAAGTTGACCCGAGTATAAGCCGAGGTACCAATTTTTACGTAAAAAAGGAGTAAAAACTGCTTGACTTGAGTATAAGCCAAGAGAAATGATGACCACAAATCCAGTATGGCTTTTACTGTATGGGACTATTGTAATGGAATTCTGCTGTTCATTTTGGGGAAACTAAAGCTTCAAAACAATACAGAATCAGAAGGCAATCTTTTCAACAACAATAGATACCATCCTCCTGATTCTGTATTGTTTTGAGGCATTAGTTGCTCTTTAAATGGACAGTAATCCCCAATTCCTTGGCACTCCAGATGTTTGAAAACTACAACTCCCAGCATGCTTTAGTTGCTGGGAGTTGTAGTTTCCAAACATCTGCAGTGTCAAGCAACCCCAGGGCAGGCCAGGTCACTACTCGGCACCAGGAGGTGAGACCGGCGCCGAATAGTGACGTCAGGCAGAGCAGTGGATGCAGGTGAGACCGGCGCCGAATAGTGACGTCAGGCAGAGCAGTGGATGCAATTTAAATAAATTTAAATAAATATGCCCTTTATTAATTTGCATATTATTTCCACCACTGTACACCCTTGTGTACCATAACCATGTTTGTTGTTAACCAACCTAGCCGTAGATCTCAGCTTGAATGCCAACCTCTGTCTTGCCAGAGGGCATGTAACGGCTCCATAACCTCTCCAACAAGGGTGTACCCGCCACCAAGGAGCTCGTGTAGACCTACACCGAGCTCCGACCGCCACTCAGTAGAAACAGGGCCTGTTCTATGCCATCCTGAAGCCCTGACAAAAATATATCCAGGCCTATATCATTAAGATGTATACCGTCCGGCCTCATCAGTGACCTATTGTCACCCTCCAACTGCCTGTGCCTGACCACCACTCCACCCAAGGAGCGCACGAATCTGGAGATTCGATTGTTGACAACCCTCCTTGCCCTCTCAATGGCTGCTGGGTCCCTAGCCCCTTGCCAAACTACCCGGGGAATAATTTCAGACCATACCAGTACCACTTCCTGAAAGAACCCCCGAATCCTTGACAGGTCCGCCTTCATCAAGGTCATCAAGTCCGACAGCGAGCTTCCGAGATCATTCCCGCGTGCTGTATCCCAAAACCAAAGGCCCCCGATTCCAGCGGCTAATCTCACGCTTTCCGGGAGCACAGGCCCCAGGGACATCCCTCTGATGCCTTTCCATTCCAGATCTGCCGCTGTAAAGCCGAGGTTCCTGCCTCCGGGTCGAATCTCCGCCCTCCTTGCCGCCCAAAACAGGTATGAGTGGCCGATTAGCCAGGTTGCCACTCTTTTTACATCTGAAACAAAAACATTAATCAATAGCCAGTTCAGGCCGCACATAACGAGCTGCACAGTTCGATCTCCACCTACCCAACCGCTTTACTGCCTGCTCGGAAAAACCAAGGTTATAGGCCTCTGTGGCCGCTCCAATCCTAAAAGAATGAGTTCCAAATTCCTTTGGGTTAAGGCCTATGCGCTGCAAGGAGCCTTTTAGCACTGCCTCAAACTGATACCGAGTGAGAGGCGACCCATTTTCATGAGCTAAAAAGCAGGGAGAAGACACACGTCTTAAAGCATAATTAGCTATCGCCGAGACGGGGCAGAAATCACCGCTGATAGGCAAAATTGTCAACCATGCCCCGTCCCCAAAGACATCTGTTTTCGACCTCCTAATGGACACCCTAACCTTGTCAGTCATAACGTGCACATCCTCTGCCAAGAGGCCGTCCCCTTTTTTGGCACTAGGGGGAACCAGCTCCCCAACCCGCATGGCCCCAAAGAAGGCCAGCGCAAAACTGGCTGAAAAAAGCGCCCTCTCGTAATCAGATGTGCATGTAGCAGAGAGACTACCAATTAACCTCACTAGCACTTTAAATGAAATGGGGCGCCTCGACTCTTTGCTCCTGTGTTCCTTTTTCCACCCCTTCAGGACTGA
Source organism: Hymenochirus boettgeri (assembly GCA_019447015.1). Taxonomy (NCBI): domain Eukaryota; kingdom Metazoa; phylum Chordata; class Amphibia; order Anura; family Pipidae; genus Hymenochirus; species Hymenochirus boettgeri. Next base: position 245,245,557 of record CM033469.1, read on the forward strand.
CCGGACAAAAAAGTCCTTAGTCAAGTCCGGCCAACCCCACAGGCGGAAGAAAAAGGAAAGGTGAGACCGGCGCCGAATAGTGACGTCAGGCAGAGCAGTGGATGCGGATTGCGGAGCGAGCACCAGCCGGATTGCAGTAAGTAAGTAACATGAACAGAGTTGAGAGAAAGACCTTAATCCTATTGTCCTATTAACCTATTAATACAGAATCAACCCCTTCAGAGCTAAGTTTCAAGAAGTTCAGTAAATAGAAATGCTGTAATGTTATTGTTTCAGTTGAGTTAATTATTTAAATTGTTATTATTCTAAAAATATTTATCTACTTGCATATTGAAGTTATACCAGCAAGAATAAGCCTTTATGTAGAAAGCTATGATTTAAATCAAGCCTTACTGACTATTGATTTAAATCGTGATTTAAATCAGTTTGATTTAAAGGAATAGTTCACACAAAAAGTGAACTATTCCTTTAAAGCAGTGATTGAAGACCGTGAGGTAAAGGACCTATTTCTTACCTTCCGTTCTTAAATCACTTCACCAGGATCCAAGACCGAAGGTTAGTTTATTTACTCACGCACGATCCACTTCAGCTCCATTGATAACTGCTGACTGCTTCCTGGTTTAGTCTACCGAGGTAATTAAACTTACCTTCGATCCTGGATCCTGGTGAAGTGATTGAAGACCGGGAGGTAAAGGACCTATTCCTTACCTTCTGTTCTTCAATCACTGCTTGAAAGAAATAGTTAACTTTTTGTGTGAACTATTCTTTTAAATCATATCCACCCTGAGAGATACTTTGGAACATTTTAAAGGGCAGTATGATGGCTATAATGAGTTATAGTTCTGAGTCATAGGTTAAGGTAAATTTACAAGGAGAAGGGATGCTGACAGGCTGAGCGTTTATGTTTGATAGGGTACTTAGATTGTAGATCTTTGGTGAATATAATTTAGATTTAAAGGAGAATTAAACATCTGCTGTACTGTACCCAGCGCAAAGATCCTGGACACTATATCCTCACCACTGGGTGTATAAAAATTAGGGAGAAATCCCACCTGCAAAGTTCATTAGGTAGCCGGGCCAACATATGGTGTAAGAAGCAGATTTTCCCATATGTGCCACATGCCCTGATTTGCCACACCAAAGGAGGGGCAGGGCCAGAAAATCACTTTGCAGGTAAGATTTCTCAACACTGCTGTATTTCCAGGGGCAATGACAGTGTTCAGAACACCAGAAGGGGGGGGTGCATTAACCCTTATGTTCCTCCTTTAAACCACACAGATCACGGCTGTTCTTAGAAGCAATGGACTATTTTGTACTGAATTTAACTGAATTTTTGGTGGTGATTTTCATAATCAGATACTTAGACTATTCTGTGAAATTATGATACCTTTACTTCTAGCAGTTGAAATGGAAGAAGACTAAAACTCTAATTTTATTAGGATAAGAACCTAAACCACTATTTCCTCACCCCCGTGTACATACAGTCTCCATCTCCAGATATTCTTACCTATACTTTCCTTTGTCATTCCAGTTTAACTACACCCCACACTGTCAGGATTGTCAGGGACAAGTCCAATGGGAAGAAACTCTCTGAAAGAAGCATGTCTTCCCATTGGTTATCTCAGACAGATATGAGATGCGGAAGTTGACTGGACCGGTGGTGGAAAGTGTTGGTAAGTATATCTGGAAATAATGTACCCGGGGGTGAGGACTAAGTGGATATTTTTAATGGCCAGAAATGCAGGGAAGGTAAGTATAATTGTCCTTTAAAAGGAGGTAAAATGAATATTCAGTAAACACGTAAAGGATAATATCATATATTGTAAGTCACAAGGAGTTTCATGACCATATAATACACAAGGTCAGATGATTTTGTGTATAAAACAAAATGAAAGTGACTTTTAATATTTGTTGTTGGTTATGCATGTAAAGTAATTAACATTATATTTTATTTAAACTATGTGGATATCTTTTTGCTTAGTAAATATCACCAAGCAGCTGTTCTCTTCTAAGGTGTGTCAGGCATATTAACATTGTAAGAGAAAAGTACCATTAAACCACAAGTTATTTGCATCTAAAAGCTCAAGATGTAGACACTGCTTCCTTCAAGATAGGAACTTCCTGTACATGAGCATCTTGTACTCTCTTCGTTTGTAAATGAAAAGATAACTAAATTTAAAAATGTTATTGAAGATAAGGCAGCTATCCTGCATCTTTGATCAATGACTTGTACTTTCAGTTTAAGTTAGAAGTAGAGATGGATTCTGAAGCGGATTTCACAGAACTTTGTGGATTTCTGATTATTCAAAAAAGTCAACTGTTTTCAAAAGTTATTAAAGGCAGTGGTGTAACAAGTAATCACTGGGCCCCCCAGCAAAACTATGATGGGGCCTCTATCCATGCTTCATCCACAGTAGTTTTCTGGGAGAAGGCTATATCTATCATAGGGAAAAAAAGAAAATGGGGCCCCCTTGGCTTCTGGGGCCCCCCTGCGTTTGCTCCCAATGCTCCACTGTAGTTACACCCCTGATCAAAGGATTGGGAACTTTTGAATTTGTCTCCAGACAACATTGTCCCAATAGACAGAGCACATTCACAAACATACAAAAAGCTGTGTCTCACCTCTCCCTTTGCTGTGGCCATTGGGTGATTTATGAAATTAACCTGTGAGTACTAGGGGTCAGCTCCCACAATCGACCTTAGCTGGGTAAACCCCCAGCTAAGTGTCTGCGTACAGGCACATGCTCCATAAAGCTCAACAGATCAAAACAAGTAAGTTGCAGCCTTGCTTCCTAGAAGCTGACAACCAATCACAGTACAGCACAGAGATCCTCCCTCTCCATGACACAGAACAGGGATTTCAGTTTTTTGTATTCAAACACATTCAAGGCTCCTGTCTTTACAATGAGATAATCCATTACTTTTCATACAAAAAGAAAAATAATCTTTGCAGTGTATTTTCATCGATAGCATGGATGTAAGAAACAGAATACTTACATTTCAGCAAAAATAAAAGTAAGTGTGGGGAATAGAACCTGCAACTTGTACATTTACTCTGTCTTGCTAAAAGCAGAACTGTTACCTCTAGGCTAAGAGAGACACTATATACCATTGGTACATGTAGAATATTGTACTAGGAACATAATGGAAACAAAAAATAAAGATACATTGGAGGAATCAAACTCTTGACCTTCTGAACTGTATGTGTCTAAACCTGGCGTCTTACAAGGTGAGCCCCCACTGAATAAGCTGAAAGCCTAGGAACATTTAGAAGCTTTATCTTTTGCATGGAATATAATAGAAACAAAAAAAAAAGTTTAGCTGGGGTATTGAAGTTGTGATCTTCTGAACTGTATGTGTCTAAACCAGGCGTCTTACAAGGTGTGCCACCACTGAACAAGCAGACAATCAGAAAATGTCTGGGTACAATCAGAAGCTTTATCTTTCACATGGAATATAATAGAAACAAAAAAAGGTATATCTGGGGTATTGAACTTGTGAACTTCTGAACTGTGTATTTTTTAAACCCGGTGCTATACCCGGTGCGCCAACACTGAATAAGCAGAGAATCTAGCTACATTTGGAAGCTTTATCTTTTGCTAGGAAAAGAATAATTAAAAAAAAGGAATATGGAATCCCTGATAACTTTTAAAGCTGCTTGTTACCTTGCAGTTTATTTTCCAGCAACTCACACTGACTGGTAAATAAACTGCAGGGTAACAAGCAGCTTTCAAAGTCTTATCAGAGATTCCATATTGGTGTGGAGACATCTGTATAGAAAACACTTTGTGCATAGAGACAGTGAATACTGGGGTCAGGGGGCATGGTTCTTTGAGGACTTCAAGCCTTCTTATTTACAGAATCTATTTCTCACATATACTAAATGCAATGTACCACAGAAGAATCTTACAATGTATAGGTGTTCTGTGGAGAAAAACTTTCACATTAGGTTTTTGAAAATTTATGTTTAGTTCTCCTTTAAAAATTGAAAATTTTAGATATTTCTAGAAATCCCGAAAATACTACACGGAATGCCAAAACAGGAAGTGCACGGTGATTTTCAAAGATTTTGGCCATTGATGCGTGTTCCCCAGACCATTTCCTGGGTCACTGAGCCAGTTACAGCAAGTTAGCATTGGAATTTTCGTTTTTTTCAACTCATTAACTTCAATTGGTCTGCTTGTGGATTTTTTTTTTAAAATCTGCAAATCTGCAAGCGGATCGGATTTCAGTGAGTTTGGCTTTCTCTAGTCTCAAGCAGCCATAAGTCATTGGCCAAGACTTCACCATCTCGGCTATGACTGATATGTTACCCAGAAGGGTATAAACATATAAAAGATGTTTCCTGTCCAAATATCGAGCAACTTCCCCAATTTAAATAAGTGTTTACTGGCCTATCCATACAACTAATGTGTGAATCTAAAATTTAATGCACAAATCCACCCCTAGGTACAGTCTCTTTCCAAAGATATACTTACCGAAACTTTCACTTGCTGCTTTGGTCTAGTTCTACATCTCAAAGTTGTCTGCATTATGGCCACTGGGCAGGCATGCCTCTTGAGGTGTGCATCTTCCCATTAGACTTGTCAATGACAGTCTGTGGGGTGGAGTTAGACCGGAGAAGCAAGGGAAAGTATAAGTATTTCTGGAGCGAGAGAGACTGTACCCAGAGGTGAGAACGTAGCAATTTAGGTCTTTACCCTGGGTAATTTTTATAACTATAATTGTGCTTTAAGATTCAAAGCAGCTAGAAACATTATTGTAGGCTTGACAGAGCTTTTTTAATGGTCCTTACATTGAGGGCACTTGTATGGAGACCACAGTCTCCTTTAAATGTATATAAATCTGTTGGATTGCAGTTAAAGAATTTTTCTAGCAAAGAATAATAAAAAAAATGTATGAATATTTTACATTTATTTCTCCTTCAAATCTTTACAAAAGCAATCTGCAGAAACAATATATCTTTTTTGGCTTGTCAGTGTCAGATTTACGTACTTCTATATTCCTTAACACCTGCATAGAAGTACAATTGTGCTGGGCCTGAACTGCCACCTCCAACGTGCTTGGTGGTTTGTCCCAGTGGATCAACAAACAATGCCTGACTGAACAGCCACACGTTTTATCACTGGCTGAAATGGACGTTCATCTTACCTCTGTACGGGGCTTTAAACCTTAATTTTCTCCATAGGTTTTTTTCATTTTCGACCATAATAACCTTAAATAAAAATACATTTGACATTTGTTTCTAAATGGGAAGCAAAGGGTGCTAATTCCTTTTCTCTGTAACTCAGTGTTCCTGAGCAGTGCATAAAGTGATTATGCTTTATATTCCCAGAGCCCCATGGAATCCTAGTTAGGACTTGATAAATTGCTGAGCTGAAAGGTTTATCTAGGGATTAGATGAATTGAGTTCTAGTCTGCGCAGTCAAGCTTACAACATGATGTTACAATCAGAGAATTTTCATTATGGCTTTAGTCCAAGACAACTGGAATTATGTTAGTGACGTGAAAAGCCCTGATGTGCAATGTTTTTGGTTTGAGTGCTGTCATTAGAGCCTGCAATGGCCATGATTGACTCTGATACTTAAATGATCATAGTCACATTATTGATCCACAGCCACCATCAAACCACAGCCTTGCAAAATGAGATACAAGAAATATCTAACCATTCTAGAGGCAGCCATTGGCATTACCCCGCTTAATAAGAGGGAGCTACTTCCAGAAGGAAGACATGCCAACTTGTGGAGATTTGCAGGGTAAGCCATAAATTAAGCACATCATCCCTTTTATATGAATGTGTGTGTTTACATAGATGTTATGCATTTGAAATGTAATATCTTCTATGAAGATTGATGTGGTCAAACTGCACAATTTGGCTGTTATTTGGGTTTTGTTATTTATTCCGTTTAGATGAATAATTTGTTTGAATGGTTATACTTGCCTTTTACTGCAATGGCATTCATTGCCCTTTAATTTAAATCCACACCTTCACTGTTTTGAACAAAATAGGAAAATTAAATAGTTACATAGTGGAGCTGAAAATGCTGCATTTAACACATTACACTATGTTTGCTGACCTATAGATTCACCTGTAGTTTCAAAGTGACAACATTTCCATCTAAATTTAAACAGTTTGGGACCTCCAATTTTTTAGCTATTGACATGCTTGGCAGCTCTAAATTTCCCATGGTTCTTAGTTCCTTAGAGACCCTGTGAAATATTTTCCATCATTTATTCATATTTGCAACTTTTCTAATGCATGTTGCAGATTATATTGTTTTCAATACAAGTGATTAGTTTTAAGATCTGTTGCACTTTATTATTCTCCCTCTGCACCATGTTGTTTCTATTAATGTATCCTATTGAATGGGGAATGTTAGAGGGAATGTTTCTGCACCATATTGAATATGTTGCAGCATATGTGATATTAATCACAAAAAGAAAAATCATACAATGTGCTTTTCAGGGTTTGCTAAAATCTTTATTATCCTAAAATACCATTTAAAGAGAGGAAATAAACTAATTACAGGGTCGGTATCGGGGCTTTATTGTCAGTGTGTGTAATGTCTTTCCCAAACATTCAGGCCACAAATTTCCCTCGGCTTGCGGTTAGTCTCCCTATAGGAGGTGGTTGTGGGAAACACACAGTCCCGAGCGTTCTCCCTATGCTGTGTATAGGGAGAACACTTGGGACTGTGTGCTCCGTGATCTTTGAAAAATTACTTGCAGATCCTGTCCGTCATCTTTTAAAGATCTTTCCTGTGTGTACCCAGCTTTAGATCTTAAAGTTTCCCAGAAAAGAGCTGTTTTGTTCAGTTTACCTAGTAGGAAAAAAAGCAAGCAACCTTAACTATATTTTATAAGTATTAAACCGTATTAGTATTAATCAGTATTTATTTAATCAGTATATTTAGTATTAAACAGTATAAGTATTAATCCAGTTGAAACAGGATTTAGCAAAGCTTGTTCTTTTAAAATCCATGCACATTTTTTTGTGTTTTTTTGCTATTTATCCTCAGTCCCTAAGACATTGCTATTGGACCAGTTGGTGCAGGAGGTGGTGGAAGATGGCAGCCCCCATGGAACAAATTTAAAACCATGTACCTTCACGCTCATTGGGCTGATGACATTGTGAAAAGGTGCATTATGCACTCTGTTTCTAGCCCATGGTGTTTTTTTATGTATTTTTTTACTTAAGTTACCCTTTAAACATTTACCAAATAAAAATGTCTTTATTTTGATGAAGTATTTGCAAAAAAAAAAAAAGCTAATCTATTTGGAACAACGGCCTGACTTTGAATGATTATGTTTTTAATATAGTAACCAACATCTGTATGAATGTCTGGGTGTAGCTTCCTTCCTATCTCAATCTATTTTAACTGATGAAGTACTCTTCAACCTCTAAAATCTAAGACAAAGGTTGTAATTGGTCATTGTAAAAATGGGTCAGGATTTGAAATTATGGAGAGAAAAGGGGGCGAGGAACATAAGGTTTATATAACCACATTTTCACAGTATGTTTTTTCTAACATTATAAAGCACATGGGCCTAATAGATAAGCCAAACTAATTAACTTAGTGTATGAATGAACAGGCAGGGGTGTAGGGATCACCATAGCAACCATAGCGATTGCTATGGGGCCCGGATCCAAAGAGGGCCCATCAGATTTACAGTATCTAGATGAGCAGTGACAGTGCTGAGTGAGTCCAGCAGGAAGGAGTGTAAAAACAGACCAGCTCCTGTAAATTTCTATGCAGATAAAGGATTTTTAACACAGCGACACCTACTGGTTACTATCCGAAATTGCAGCATTTGGATCTAAATTAGGACTTGGCCTGAGTATAAGCCGAGGTTAGGTTTTCAGGCTAATTTTAAAGCCTGAAAAGCTCGACTTATATTCGAGTATATACGAAAATTAAAGGGCATGTCTAGGCAAAAAATATATTTAGCTATACATGATCTCCACCCCCCCAAACCCCACTTATGCATTAACAACAATAACTTCTAAATATGCCTCTGAAGGAACTTACCTGACTCGGTCCTGCGCCACTCACTGCTCCTGTTTTGAGCAGTGGGCTGGCAGGCGATTGGGCATGTCACATGGAGCAGCGGTGAGCAGAGGAGGAGCAGCAAGGACAGGGTAACGCTAGGTACACACAGTACCACTAAAGCCCCGATACCGTTGATATCTGGGCTTTAACGGTACTGTTTGTATCTACAGTAGCTGTCCCGAACAAGCTCACGGCCGACGAACGTTCGAGCACTCGTTCGGGAAAGAGGGAAAATTTCCGTTGTCAGCGGTAGACTCCCTATAGGGGAGTCTGACGCAGCTGAGGGAAACACACAGTCCCAAGCGTTCTCCCCATGCTGTGTATATGCTGTGCATAGGGAAAGTGCTCAGGACTGTGTGTAGCCCGATCTTTGAAAAATGACAGACAGGATCTTGCAGATCCTGTCTGTCATTTTCCAAAAATCCTTACTTTGTGTACCCAGCTAAAGGCCCCATATATTTGCAAACAAATTATCTGCACACATGGAAACAGACTGGTGTTTTCTTTACATAAGGAAAGAAACAGGAAAATAGGAAATAATTAAAATAGGTTAGTGGAAGCTAGAAAAGGTTGGTTAGTGGGAATAGGAGAAGTTGCAGGCAAGAAAATGAACAGAGAAAGAAAAAAGACTGGATAAAAGGGAACAGGGCAGCAACACAAAGAAAAAAAGCAGCAGGGGGAAGATAGATACAGGAACACAGATCAATCTACTCCAATCTATATTTAAATCGAAGTTCTGCAGGTTAAAGGGTTCTGCTGTATGATAAACACATTCTAGCACATCAACACCTTTATGGAAACACTGAAAATTGCCTGGTCCTAATTTCAAAATATGCGTATATGCTATTATTCCTTTTATGAATTCCACTCACTTCCAAGAACAAAAATAAAGAAAATTAGTACAAGTGACGCAATACAAAATTACTGATTACATCAACAAAGTGCCATATATTACGGTTTATCGTTATATTTCAGAGTCAGTGTCGGGCTTCTTTTGGTTTAAAAACTTGTAAATCTGCCCTTTTTTTTCCCATTACCAAAAATAATCAAAAAATGATGTTGAGTCAACCTCTTACAGCATTGATGTCGCATCTCTAGCCCTCCATATGTTTGGAAACCAAGAATGCAACCAAGGCATGCTGGGAGTTGTTGTATTCAAAACATCTGGAGAGTGACTTCCATCCACAGTAGCCCGTGACTGTTTAAGTTTCTGTGTGCTGGTTCAACACTATTGGCAAGGACACCGTAAAAGGGCTAAACTGTAATGCAGTGAAACTGTATAAGTAATTATATTTAGGCCTTAAAGGGCATCTATAGTGGGAAAATGAACTTTTTTTTCTTTCCATGTGTTCTATAATTCCCCACAACCCCCAGAGTGTCTTCACTTTTTACAGATTCCCTCTCTGTCCTGAGATACACCAGTTAGAAGAATACATGATTGCATTCCTCTACTCCTACTTGGACTGTCTATCAAATCCCTGTGACGTGATCCCCCTCCCTGCTCTGTAATAAACATAGAGATAAGAGCATTAGCAGGGGGAGAGAGGTAGCTTATGGTAGATATAAGGCTGCACTTGACCCCCCTTCTTTATAGCTTTCACTGATTGATGATGGGTCACAAAGAGAGAGATTGTAAACTGTACTGTTCTCCTTCTTCTGTGTCTCCAGGACAGCTTGCTTTCTATTGGCCACTGTGCGTGGGTGTATTTTTCAGGATGTTGAACTTTTAACTCCTACTGCACATGATAAGCTTGTCGGTTAGCCAGAGTTGAGACATGCAGGAGGTAACAGAGGGGAGGGGGAAGGGGGGAGTGCTGCACACAGATCTGACACCATGGTTAAACAGAGTCACTGACAGAGATAGGATTAAGGCAGCACAGAGTACATGAATTTAACTTTGCAAAGGGGCAATGTGTTTTTTTCACTATAGATGCTCTTTAAAATAGAACTATGGAAAAAAATGCGCTAGTGTGGCCCAACCCCTTATAATTAATTATGGCACATTGGCATCATTTTAGCCTAAAATTGTAGCATCCTTATTTTCAGTTCCATGTGAACTCCAGTCTGCACTGTTTCCAGTGATTGTAAGAAAATTTGGTGGTGTAAAAATTGTTATCCAATAATTAATTTCTCACTATGTATTATTCTTTCAAGGGACCAGAGTACAATCTTACCCAGTGCATGTGAGTGGTACAACAATCCACCCTGGAATCCCTCTCCAAAACAGTCCATTGGCCCCAGGCTCAAGCAACTCAGCTGCAGATCATTTCATCAGGTACTTATCATTCACAAAGAAGACACACTTTGTTTTTGCTAGTTGGTTAAAAAGGGTTAAATATGCACTATTCAGGCAGTGACAGTGTTATATTCAAGATGAGCACCAGTAAACAAATAAAAAGTCAATAAAAAATATTAATGGTGAAGGTTCGTACACCTGACCCGCAACACACGATGTGTACAAACGTTCCTTTCGGCTGATAATCGATCCGTGTGAAGGGCCGATTATCAGCCGAAATGAGCATTCGTACACGTGTGTATGAACCTTAACACGGTATGTGTGTGTTTCCTATCCTATCACACTGCATTTTTTTTACTTTTCCAATATAGAAGTGCAATTTTCTGGGGTTTTTTACTCATCATTCCCCCAGGGCCTTTTGCAGGGTTCAGCTAATGTAAGAACACCCCTGAAATGTGCATGACTTTATTATTTTTGGAATTAAATATATATAAAATACCTGCATATCTAGCAGCACAATGCCTTTAAAGGAGAAGGTAACCAAACAATATGCGGACACTGAAGTGGTTTAAGTTTAACATTTCTAATATATGCTATTTCTATATTCTATGTATGGAAAACATTTAGTAAACCTGTTGATAAAACAAGAGTTCTGCTCCTGTTGGGAAATTATATTCTACACACAGGGGGGAAATTCCTCCAGGGTGACAGATTATCATTCAGAATAACCAATATAATTGCTTGCCTAAAATTTAAAGGTATTTCCTGCTGCTCCCATACTGTTGCTTTCTTGAATCTAGTAAGCATATTAGGTATTGGGAGGCAGCAGGAACAAATTGTGGATGTCAACCTGTAGGATAGCACAGGTTTTATCAGTATAAAAATAAACTTCATCTGATTGTATAAAATAGGCTAATATGAGATGATATAATTTATTTACCATACATTTGTGAATTTAAACTTAAAGGGGATCTATCTCCATAGAGGTTTTATACATTTTACAGACCTCTTGATTAGGCCAGCATCATGTCTGTAGCTGCAATCTATGCAAAATTTGAGCAATGAAGGTGTTATTTGTTCCTGCTTGCACTTTTCTTTCTAGTGACACACGAGCCATCAGCATTGAAAGCTCCTAATTAGTATACTACAAAAAATATTTTTTAACAAACTCACAAATATTAAGATTCCTTAATTACCTGTATTACTAACCAGATATTTAAGGATAATTATTGTCCCCATTCTGGCAGAGTAAGCTGGCTCCTCCCTCCATACAGTCAATCAAGACTGTGACAACTGACATCATAGGCAATGATTGACTGCTGTTTCACCTGCTGCATCCCCTGCACATGATCAATCTTATATAAAGCTCATTGAGCAGTGGGAAGAGGCAGATACCTTTGCCAGGAAGGATAAAAACTTATCATTAAATACCTGGCTACAAATGGATGTAATAAAATAGTAAAAAGATAACTGAGAAATCACCAGTTTTTTGTTTTAAGGATGGACATGCCCTTTAAAAAGGCATTTAGCAGTTTCTTGTTCTTTCTTTAGGCAGGATTTCCACAGCTTCCTCATTCTTATTCAACATTCTTCTAACATACCTGTTCTTCTTGTTTTATGAGGTGCCCTTTTGTCTAGGGGCAAGAGTTTATTATAAGTCCCATTCAAATACAGTATTTCCATTAAGTTCACCTTATAAGAATGTGTTCTCTACTGTGAATTAAGCTTATTTAATAGATGTTTCCCTTCATTCCTCTTATTCCTATCATGGAGATGGAGTAACATACCATCCATGCTTCCATGATGCAGTAAAGTCCTTGCACATCATACTGCACCACACACAAGTGCTTGTGCTTGTGATCCCTGTAGTGCAATTCCCGTCAATCTTATTTTGCTCTGTGGCCATTTCATTCTTCGCAGATGGATTACTGTGGGTTTTACACAAAAAAAAGAACATTAACGCCAAATACTGCATCTCCCTGCAAATATCTACAAATACAAATGAAGGAAGGTAACCAATGCAGAGATCCTGCAACCCCACAAAAGTCAAAATGGTTGGCAGGTATAAGCAGGCAAGACAGTTAAAAAAAAACAGTATAGGAATCTGCTATATTATCCTTTGGAAAAACCTTTTTAAAGGAGAACTGTGGTCTCCAAACAAGTTGAGTTTAAATGAAATACCAGTTTCCTACCTTTAAAATGAGCCATAAACCACCTCTCTACGTGCTCCACAGCCCAAGATATACAGAAATGACTGACCAGAAAGTTAATGGGTGGGAGGCTGACTTGTGACATTCCTGAGGCTTCTCCTGCACAGTGCCGCTGGCGAGCACAGCCTCAGACTCCCTCAGTGTGAGTGAGACAGGAAGTCCCTCCTCCTCTCTGCTGTGTGAAGTCCTGACAAAGTAGGTAAGGGAATCTACAGCCCTTCTCTTTCACTGTGTGAAAACAGCCTTTTCAGGCAGAGTTCTCATGCTGCCTGAAAAGGCTGTTTCCACAGAGTTTTCTGTATGGGGGGGGTGTCTGAGTAACCCACGGCACCCAAGAGTGGGCGGGACCACAGCATCTGCGAGTGGGCCACATGGGGCTATAAGATAATGGGCCATGGGGGGCCTGCAACTGGAGGGACCATGGGGTCCATGAATGGGAGGGACATAGGGGGTTGCAAAGGGGAGGAGGAGACACAGGACAGATTGACAGTTTCAGAGCAGGAAGCAGGAAGTGCAGGGGACCTGGTGATGCTGCTGCCATATCACACACAAAAATGTAAATATCTTCAAAACTATGCAAAATAAAAAATGGAAATAAATTGCAAAAATTCTCAGGGGAGCAATTCCTATCAATTTACCCAAAGTCACAAATTTTTGGACCACAGTTCCCCTTTAATGTTAAAAGTTATTTTCCAAACATATGTCATAATTGCAACTATCCCTATCAGCATTTCTAAATTTAAATCAAAGAAATACAGTAGAAAGAACACTTTTGCATAGATAATCCACAATAGCTTGATCCACGGTCTCTGAGCGGAAATGTCATAAAAGCATCATTTCAGGAGATTAATGTCAAACTGGGCCATTGACTAAATTCCTCTTTAATCTGATCATGGCTCTGATTAATTCTACAGACATACCAAAACCTTGTTAATGGTAAAATTAAGGGCAACTTTAGGAAACTGATCTATTTTTTGGAGGGAATTTTAACATTGCAAAAAGAGCACAGTGTATCATGGAGTATCAGAATTAAGAATATTGTCCGTTTAGCACCAAAGTGCAAGAAGATTGTGGTGTTCTCTAGATGCTTTTGTTTCCTTCCACAATCCAAAACACACACATGCACAGGTAAATAGGTTGGAAGGCTGGGTACACACATGAAGATCTTTGTCCTGGCTAACTGTTTACCACTAGCGAGTGGTCAGCCGGGACAAATCACTGTTGGCTGCAGAATATGTGGCCTAGAATTTGATAAAGTGCATAAATGACATACACAATCAACCAAATAACTAATTCCTATGAGATGATCCCATTTGCAAATGGTAGGTTGATCATCATACATGCAGCAGTAAACAATATTAACAAATATTTATCCGGCTTAACAGAGATATTCGTTTTTGTGATATTCCTCAATGATTGCATGTATCTGCATATTACTACCTGCCTGTTTTGTTACATAGGTTAGTCATGCAGAGTCTGTAAGTATTCATTGTAAGCAGAATAACAACCATGGTACTCCTGACTGCCCACTGGTGCCACTTCTGCAGGGACAAGCGCAGGATTTCTAATGGGGAGGGCGGATTCCTGAATGGGTTATCACCAAACAAGCACAGTGGGAAGTACAGTGGCATGTTAAGTGGGGGATTACTGGTGTCCAGAATTCACCTATTAGCTTTTTCTGTGCTGTCTGCTGTTCCACTTCTCCTGGTGCCCATAGATTGTTACAAATTCTTACATTGTTAATTGAGCTGGAGTGAGAAGCAGCATTTGTTTTTTCATAAAAGTATCCTGTCTACTGTATGACAGCAGCATAGGGAACTGTATCAATATCTAATTGTTTAGACTGGGTTTGGATACAGTACTGGTAGTGGTTGTGCATTGCATTAGGACTGTGAGAGCAGATAGTTATGGGGGAAATATGAGCTAGTGTACGGCAGTATCTATCTATCTATCTCTCTCTCTCTCTCTTCCTACCTATCTCTCTCTCTGTGTGTGTGTGTGTGTGTGTGTGTGGAGCAGAGCGTGTGTAAGTGTATGTAGTTTTGAGTGTGTGCTGCACTTGCCCCTTTAAGGGCATCTATAGTGGGAAAATGAACTTTTTTTTCTTTCTTTCCATGTGTTCTATAATTCCCCACAACCCCCAGAGTGTCTTCACTTTTTTCAGATTCCCTCTCTGTCCTGATATACACCAGTTAGAAGAATACGTGATTGCATTCCTCTACTCCTACTTGGACTGTCAATCAAATCCCTGTGATGTGATCCCCCATCCCTGCTCTGTAATAAACACAGAGATAACAGCATTAGCAGGGGGAGAGAGGTAGCTTTGATAGTAGATATAAGGCTGCACTTTACCCCCCTTTTTAATAGCTTTCACTGATTGATGATGGGTCACAAAGTGAGAGATCGTAAACTGTACTGATCTCCTTCTTCCGTGTCTCCAGGAAAGCTTGCTTTCTATTGGCCACTGTGCGTGGGTGTGTTTTTCAGGATGTTGAACTTTTAACTCCTACTGCACATGATAAGCTTGTCGGTTAGCCAGAGTTGAGACATGGAGGAGGTAACAGAGGGGAGGGGGAAGGGGGGAGTGCTGCACACAGATCTGACACCATGGTTAAACAGAGTCACTGACATAGATAGGATTAAGGCAGCACA
This sequence comes from Hymenochirus boettgeri, assembly GCA_019447015.1. Classification (NCBI taxonomy): domain Eukaryota; kingdom Metazoa; phylum Chordata; class Amphibia; order Anura; family Pipidae; genus Hymenochirus; species Hymenochirus boettgeri. The sequence continues at coordinate 245,260,706 of CM033469.1, forward strand.
GAGTACATGAATTTAACTTTGCAAAGGGGCAATGTGTTTTTTTCACTATAGATGCCCTTTAAGTTCATGACTAAATCCTCCAAAATATTATATTGTATACAGTGGCGTAACTACCTCCACCCCCGCAACTACGGGGGCCCAGACGGTAGTAGGGCCCGCCACAAGCCCACAACCTCTGAAGCGTGATCGCACATATGAAGAAGGCATACGCGCAATCAGCTTTTTGAAAGACCGAACCGGAAATTCAGGTCCGGTCTTTTAAACAGCTGATTGTGTGTATGTTTCCCTCATATGTGCGATCAGCTGTTTAAAAATGGCTGATCGTGGAGGGGGTCAGGGGCCCCGCCTTCAATCTTGCAGGGGGCCGGGCCCCTGTAGTTATGCCCCTGATTATACATTGATCATATAATAATATTATATATATTCTCTACTTGCCACTATTATTATCATGGTTAGCTAATACAGAGATTACTTTTACTTTTTTTATTTAAAGGGTAAGTTCAGTGCAAATACATATGCTTTTAAAAAAAGAGCAGTATTTTTCCATCCTAATAACCTTAACCTACCCATTCAGCATTGTGTCTGTGTATAAATAAATGCTTTCAAAATATTGACTTCCTGTTTGCAGGACCCCTATTAGAGATCTGAGATCTGAGCATGTTTGACCCATCCAACAGCCTATTAGTAGAAATTACTGTAAGGAACATTCCAAGGAAGTGGTGCATTATGGGAAGTAGAAGGACCGTTAGAACCTGAAATGTCAGCTCACTAATGTAAATAGCAGGGAATAGCAAACTGATTTTTCAAAATGGAAGAAAATCTGTAGAATAACTAGGTAGACATAACACAAACTAAGAATTTTAAAAATAATGACATTTTCCACTGAAAGTTCCCTTTAAAAAAAACCTCCCAAGAACAATGTGATAAATGTTAATATAGTACTAATGTCAACCTATGGTTGATATCCCCCAAAGCTTGGAACACACTTGGTGAATAAAAGGCAAATCCAATTGCCCCGGTGTGTAGTGAAAAATGGTATGGTATTTTGACGCAGAAGGATTTCTAGGGGTTTTGGTGGTTGGTGACAGTACTTTTTAAGTTTGTAAAAAAAATTAATTATAGGGAAAAACTAATTTTGAAGATCTATTGTAAAGTATGTGGGCACAGCTTATTATGTTGTTTCCTTGCATGTTTGTATTAACAGATAAGAATAAGGGATTTCTGATTTACAAACAAGTATAGTTCATACAAGATGACCAGTACTTGCATTAATTGTTATATTCCACTAGGTGTCATTTGACATCAAAGCAATTTGTCTGTGAGCATGCATTTTCATACAAACAGAAAGGCTGAGGCCACAATGTGCGGGACGGTAACACACGTGATAAGTGTGTGCACATAATGTCTGCTTCTGTGATCGGCGCAATACCCCATTATCGGGGCGCATGCGATCCAGAAAAATATTGGTGATCATTTGCGCTCCAAAAAATGGTTTGCAATGTGGCCATGTACAGTGACATGCACTGTGCTGCGTTTCTCACTCACCAACGGATCAAAAGCGCAATCCTTAGCAAATGAGAAAACGCAGCACTGTGGCCTAGCCCAAAAAGTTTATCCCTTGACTAAAGTCTATGAGCTGATACAGGTCTCTGGGGCTATGACCTTTCAGAGCCATAATAGGTTTATTAATATAGGGAATACATGATCAGGAATAATTTATTTACTTTTAACATATTGTTTATGAATATAGGGAATGTATGATAATAAGGAATAAATACATATATACAACCCATATTTATAAAACAAACATAGTAACATAGAAGTATCGTCTAAAACTAATTAATCTTGGTTTAAAGTCTGAATTAAAATGATGGCCCACTATGCTGGACGGCAATGTGATTGCATTGGCATACAGTCCAAGGAACACTCCAGCACACCGGTGTTGGCTGTATGCCAAACAAGTAGATAGGTGCAGTTCCACTAGCTCTCCACTCCAAGGGCCAGAAAGTTCTCTAGCACAAGAAAGATATGGGGAAGCACACTAATCAGGTGAATTCACAACTATTTATTGTAACAACACATACCACCACATAACACAGGTGCATTTCACGCGTGTTACCATCCATTTCCTGTGCAATCTGTGTAATAGTCCACAGTCGGAGCGCATACTATATGCAAAGAAATGGTGACCGAATGCGCTTCGAAAACTGATTGCAGTGTATGTAATGTGACCCCCCGCATTGACATACACTGATTTGTGATTCTCACGCGTAAATGGATCGCAAACATGATTTTTTGTGCATGGAAAAACTCATCAGTGTGGCCTAGCCCTCATTTGATTATCTAAGCGTTAGGTCAGATTGTATTTCAATCGAAGTGGCCCCACTATGTGCATTGCGCTCTCAACCGTTAGTGAAAGCATGCGTGCACAATTTTCCATGTGTATAGCATGCATTCCAATAATACAGATGTCTATTGGAGCGCATTGCACATAGCAAATAACGCATAAAACTGCCTTGGAATGCTGGGAATTGTAGTTTCCAGACATCTGGAGGTCCACAGGTTGGACATCCCTGCCCTAAAATGAATAGCTGATGAAAATTTATTATTCATAACCAACCAATCCTGCATCCAACAACAAAAGGACATCAATGATGGGATTGGACATCTTCATGCCAATAATCTGCACATCCTGTTGGATGAGAGGGGATTTGTCTATTACATTCTTTCCCTTTAAAACCCAGACACGTATGAAATCTACATGAAAAGGGCTAGTTAGCATTTCCATTAGAAGAGTGATGCAGACTGCATTGATTTCTTTGTAGCCATACAATCTGTATTTAATGCAATGACCCTGATTATAATCCATGTATGTACCAAGCTTTAATGAAAATTACAGTCATTTGCAAGCTTTGCTAAACTGCAAGAATTGAAAATAACTACTGCCTAATATTCTTTAACTGGTAAACACAATGCCCTTCTCTCTGGGAAATGGATAGCCTGGGACTCACCTTCACATAGGTGTGCTACATGATCATTACTGTAAGAACATCCCTGTGTTACAAGCTGTGCTGCCTGTAGTAATCCAACAACCCTATGGTCCTTCTGGTTATAGAGCCGAGAGCCACTAGCAGCCCCCCCCATCTGATCTCCACGACCTAGAGTGAAGCGTCACCTCCCCTTTTGTTTTCTTTGAAACTTCCAAGCTTGAGGCTCGCGAGTTGGTTGCTGCTCTAGGACCGAACCACTCTCTGCTTTTGTAGAGGTGATCTCAGCAGATAAACTACTTGCTGGTTCCATTTTCTGCTCGGTCTTTTTGTTTTGGTTGTAAATTTCTCATCTACAACAGTCTACAGCGTCAGGATAATACAGCAAACAAACAGCTTAGGTATCCTTTTCTATGGGGTTTCATAAAGAGCAGTGTACCCCCTTGTGGGGGTGATGGTACAGTCCCGCTGGAAGGTTGCCTCTGGGGAGTTTGTTACACTTCGCAGAGGAGGGGGAACCGTCAGACTCGTCAGTGCGCGGGGAGAACCGTATCCCAAACACAGAGGGGAAGGAAACATGTTGGGATAAACCAAGTATTCCCGTTCCCCTTACACAGCGTGGGATTAAGCCTTAAGGGAAAAACGGCTAATCGTACCCACATCATTCTTTACAGTGTGGAACATTGAAGATGCCTATTAGAGGAGAAAGGTTATTGGCCCAGCAATACCCATCTCACCGCACCAGCAAAAATGTATCATCATGGCTGGGGGTAAGTGTGGGAAACCCACAAGCAGTGATGTGGGGGTTATGGTGTAAAGTTCTTCAAACCTACAAAGGGATGAGGGAGGGAAATGACCCAGGAGATTGTGTTGTCCCCTCTGGCTTGTAATGTTATTGTCTGGCACCTGTTACCTGAACACTGCACATGTGGACATCACTGGTATCTTAATGTGTAAAACTCCAGAGTGACATGTCCATAATACCTGTCTGCAGTATTGAAGTGCACTGAAACCTAGTTAAGTTGTAACTATATAACAGTATGGTTGGGTGCACACAAGCAATTCTCTTTGCCAGTTTGTCTTTCTTCTTATGGTATGGGTCATTGAGTATACATCTCGACTGATTGTTTGGAGAGGATGGAGGAAATGGTTAAGCTGGGAATACATGCACCGATTGCTGCTTTCGACCAGTCGGCTAGGCAGAAATATTGTCTACCAAAATGTCGGCGACCACTCGTATGGTCCATTAAAGTCTATAAGATCAGACCGATCAGACATTTTCAACTGTGCCCAATATCAGTCAATACCACAGACATTTTGCCAAGGTCGACTGAAATTTCGGTTGTGATGGTCAATCTGGTACACAGCCTTCATTTTCTTGGCAATCTGATGTAATTATTATATTGGGGCATGTTTGGCCCACCTTTTGTGCACCACATCTTTAGGCTGTATACATGCGAAAATATTCCCTATCCAACAGACTATTGATCATTAAACCCAACTGGTAATCTTTCTGGTGCAATATTTTAGTGCAACCAATCTTTTTCGCACAATGTTGCCACAAAAAAAAAAAATCAATCACAGGCCAATATTTCAACACAATCGGCCAAATATAGCCCATATATTTGCCTATGTGTACCAACCCTTTAAGTAAAAGGTTTACATTGGAGAAATAAATAATTAGTCAAGGTGATACAATGTTACCTTAAGTTAATTGATATCATATGATGCGATCCTCTGTATTAAATTCCTTGGCTAGACATTAAGGTGCCAAGTTTAGTCCGTTAGATATCAATTGGATATGGGAATAGGTGGAGTTATAGGTTTCAAGGGCAGGTTTACCACAGGTTTTATATACATTACCATAAAATTAGGTATACCTAAAGAAGAAAATGCATGCGCAAAAGCAACAAAATTGCACATGAAATCGCATGCGATTCCGTTTGCGGTGCAGTGTGGCCATGCCCTAACATTCTCTATTAGGGGTCCTGCAAACAGGAAGTCAGTATTTTGGGTGCATTTATTTATATACACACAAAATGCTGAATGAGCAAGTTGAGGTTATTAGGATGGAAAAATACTGCTCTTTTTTTCATAAAAGTATATGTATTGCACTGAACTTTAACTGTTAACTACGCGTAAAGTCACTAGTTTGTAGCACCTAAGGAGGCGGGGGATAAGTCCCTTACCCTACCCTATGTCCTCCTATTTTTTTAATATGTTTATTGTATTTGGTGCTTTTGTTAAAACAGTGTTCTCCCTAGGGTCTTTTAGCCGGGCGGCCCACCCGGCTACTTTTTCATGCCACCCGGCTAAAAAAAAAATTCCTTGAGAGAACACTAGTGATATAAAAGAATTTAGATGTAGGTTTAATTGGTGTGCCAATAGGTCAGTAAAAACTCCCACCAATACTGCCCAGTCCAGACCTGTTTTTTACACTTGTAAGATTATTTTATCTTTACTAGCTTTTCCAAGATCCCCAAGGCCACAAAAGGGTGGCACATGTGCTTGTGCTGCCATGTTACATGGGTTACCTTCAAAAGGGAACTACAACTCCCTGCAGATGTTGACAAACATCTACTACAACTCCCGGCATTCTACAACCACAGAATGCTGGGAGTCATAGTTTTCAAACATCTAGTGGGACGAAAGTTAGACATCCCTGTCCTATATAATGAGCATGATGCAGTGCACATTTTTCCCCACCACCAAATGTCCCCGTCCCACCCCACCCGGCTACTTTTTCATGCCACCCGGCTGGAAAAAAATTCTGGGGAGAACACTGGTTAAAAGTAGACATTATGTTGCACTGTTTTTAAATGCTTACACCTGGCCACTAGATGGAGCTGGTGCATATTTTCTTTTATTGTAAAATGTGTATATAAGTGTGTTGGGTTTACACTGTCTGTTGATGCACCTGAGGAAGGACCGATTATAGACCCGAAACATATTGTGCATGTGATTTCGCCATTAAATTGCTTTGACACTGATGGATTAAACTTTTGGCTCTCCCCAGTCTTTTTGTATTTTACTTCATGGACTGAGGGTTGTGGTGAGGCCCGATCACTGGATTGCAGAGCCTGTTTTAATATATCTTACGTCTGTTATACAGATAACAAACCTTTTTTTACATGTAGAAGTTTGAAATCTAAAATTCCAAATATTTAGATGCTGTTTTGCAGAAAAACCTTTGCCTGTCTGTTTCCTGCCAGTAAGCATGGGCATAGAAGGAATCTTGCTCACTGGGATATTTCCTAAGGCTGGGTACACACAAGTCAGAAAAGGTGTGATCCATTGTGTTGTCAACAGAAGACAAGACTGAAATTGCTGAAATTTACCAACATAACGATCAAACTTTTGGCCAATTTCGACCAACTTGAGCCTAATTAGCCTAGCTGCCTGAAATTAAAAGTGCAAGTTTACCCCTCAAATTAAAAAAATATACATAAGTAAACCACAATGATATAGATTAAACAGCTGCACATATATCTAGATGAAAGTAGAGCTCACTCATATAAAAGAAATTAATTTAATTTGCGTACCACTTTATGCGTTTCAGACCAGTTATTTCCTTGATCATAAGTAAACCACCTCCCAAACTGCAAGTTAAACCACCTCCCAAACTGCAAATTAGAATGCTAAGGCTGGGTACACACCAGCCGAGTTTTTGTCCCGACCGAGCGAGTGCTTAATGGCAAGTGCTCAGTTGGGACAAATGACTGTCGGTCACGGCAATAGTGGCCGCGGCCGACTGATCGCGAGGTCCCATAGGAAACTGCATGATCAGCCGTGATTTACTGATAGTCCTGATTGTCTGTTTGTCCGAAATGGACGAACAGGAGACCGAGCTTGGTCATGTCTGGCCGCCCCACACCATCAGATATTTCCAATCGGCCAGAAATATCTGCTGGTGGGTACCCAGCCTAAGAGATGTAATTCTAAGCAGAAATGCTGCCTTTCTTTTGGATCCGACGGTATCAGGGCTTTATCGGTACTGTGTGTACCTACCTTTAAGGTGGTCATAATCTGATATATAAGATCGATGAACATCTAATCTTTCTAATATCTTGAGCCCTGATCTTCCTTCGGCTGAAACCAAACATCTGGTAAGGTGATCATTTATTATTTTTGTTTTATTGTAGCATGGCAGAGGTCTGCTTGCAAACATGTTTAGGAATTATTGTATATTGGCTTATTGGTTAATTTTATTGAGAAGACTGCTTACAGATGCTGTTTTTTTTTGTTTTTTTTTAACATTTTAGCAGTAAAACCATTGGGTCCAGTCATGCAGGCACTAACTTCTCTTTCTTATTGCGGTTTACTAGAACAGCTATTGATAGTAGTACCAATTTTGGTTTGACAGCTTGTCATGCTCATTTTTTCCCACTAAACTCTATGTTGTTTTGTGAAATTTCAGATATAGGGATTCATTAGAGCAGATCTTTTTCCCTCTAATAGACTTAATAAATGGTTGCTTCTGACTCTGTTTGCCTATTGTTCAGTGCCTCAAACTTTATCATGTTTATAGGGGTGGATAATGCTTTATTCCAAAAATCATAATTTACTGTACCTGAAATATATTTGTTTGGTCTGCACGCCTACAGTAGCATCTGCCAGTTATAATTACATTTCCTAAGAAAGATAAATGTATACATTTTGCAGTAACCGATTGTTAACAAAATGTCCATTTTTAGGAGCATGTAACATAATTGATGACATCTTTTTTTGTGCTCAACGTGATTTCTGTCCATCTGTAGGCTTTGGTGAAGACTTCCTTTGCATGCCTGCTGTAACTTGCTATTCCTCAGCATCATAAAAAACTTAAAACAATGCTTTAGTAAAACAACCAGCTGATTATCTATTGGTCGTCATATCAATAGATGTATGAAGTTGCATAGTAGTTTGTATTGCAAGTGTAAACAGAAAAAAAGCACAATTCATTGTTAGTATAAAGTTGTGGTTTCTGATGGATTTTTTTCTTTTCATGCATGGTATTCATAAATTCACTATTGTGTTATGTGTTGAATGTTACTAGTTAATAAAAAGGTGTGCACTCCCAGCACTAGCATGTGCTACTAATTTTTGTAGTGCAGAGTCCCAGGTGTCCAGCCACGACCTTCCAATGCTAATATACAGAGATGGACCGCACACACTAAGGCAAAGGGCTTATAATCATTTGTTCAGGAAGAAAAATGTTGGCGTTCATGAATAAATAGTTAGAAAGTTGACACAGCAATATATTCTTATGTTCTCCCCCTTCCACCTACTCTCTAAGCTTTCTCAGCATGTTACGAGCTTCCGCGTACTCAGAGGTAGGGTAATAGCATTCTATCATTGGCTGCGATGTTAACTTTTACATCCACGATATCCTGATAGTTGCTAATTGGAAGACCCCCGGTGGGCCCACAGCCCATTCATCCAGCGAAAACTGCTTAAATTTAAACATAGAGCCCAAGGGACAGTAAGAAATGCATTTTAATAAAAAATAGTCGGTAGGAGTAGGATTGAAATGTCAATGAGTGATAATAGAGATATTAAATTTTAGGTAGGACCCTAAACTTATCGTAGTGGGCCCCTGGTCTCAAATTTCCTGGTAGGCCCCAACAGTCAAGTCTGACACTGGTTTTTGGGTTTGGGGGGTGATTTTCCTATATAAAATGTTTCATTTAAGGAAGAGGACTTGCCTTTTAAGATTAAAGGAAGATTTAAAAACTACACTACTTACCAAAGCCTTACAGGAATACTATCTTCATGAAAACTGTTGGCATATGGAAACCCTAAAAAAGGAGTGGTTTACAAATTCTTAAAAAGTTGATACAGAAACAGTCTGATTGAGCAACAAAAGCAAATGGCAGTGGAAACGGCTACATTACAAGGGGAGATAAAAATATTGGGCACCTCAACCAGAGGAACTCAAATAAATATTCCTCCGATTAGACTAAAAAATTAGCTGAAACTATGTACACATCGTACATAAATCTTGTTTGTAACGATCAAATGTGGGAGCACAATCATTCATCCAGCTTTGGGTAGTGATGGGAATTGGATGTACTGATTTTTTTCCCCTTGTAATCAATGTTTTGAGTCGAGGATGGAAGTTGAATCTATCAAACATCTATATAGGGTATAGCCAGAATAAGGGTCTTCAATCAAGTTTTAATTTGCCATGGCCCTGTATTGTTTGAAAATGCACCTTCCCCTTTAGGTGTTATAATCATCTGCAGATAGTATTAACAACCACACAAGCAGTGTTTTCTAAGGGTTTGTTTACTCCTATAATAAGAAGGCTTGTTATCAGCCACCTTTACGCGGTGCTGCATCAGTAAAATGTGGCGTTAAAGATACACTAGCAGATTCAACAGTAATTAGCCAAAATGTAAGTCATTGCTTGGGGTGGCTGCCAGGTATTGCATAGAAAACCTGTGCAGACACCGCAACCTATTCTTGTGCAACTATTTACTTACAGGGGTTAAATACCCATCAAGATGTACCAAGTGACCCAAAGCAGTTAATGCATCTTGGAATGACCATATAGAAATCTCCTAGTGTTTAAAAATGTTAGTAGCATTTTTAATAATATTGTTCAATTTATATTTTATGTCTTTTGACAAATTTGGAAAAAATGAGTATGCCTACATTGTGATAGAATAACAAGTCATTTTTAGCCAGTTCCAGTAGTCCTCAGGTTTATTGTAAAGCACCCCATGTATATATGGCTTTGTCTCACTGTGAATCAGGCAGATAGCTGTGTAAAGAAAAGATACTTTTGGGAGATTATTTACAATGCACCATAGACTCCTCCAATAATCCAACAAGGTAAAGATCTGTAGAAAGAAATCAATATAGACTGCCTTAATTCACATCACCATCAGAGAAACCAATGATTCATAACTGTGTGACCCTGCTGTTCAATGGATTTTACTATAGGTCTAAAGTGATAGCTTAGTGTTGCATTTTATCAATAAAACAGACAAAAATATGTTAGATTGCATTTTTTGCAAGTTGTTTTAACTAATGCTACTTTTGTTAAACACCAGAAAAATGTGCTATATTTACTCTTTTGACACTTTTGACATCGATTTTTATAACCTTTTTCTCAAACTGTATTTTGTTATAATTTAATTCACATTTATACAAGAAAAATGATATAAAGTGAACATTTCTAAACCCTTATACACTGTATCTCTGTTACATTTTGCTTACTGTGTAGTTGTTCAGAGACCAAGAAGCAAACCGTTCCCTTTAGCTCTACATCACAGCATTGGCTTCACTGTGATGTTTCCTAAAAAATAAGCTGATTCAGCAGCATTTACTAGTAGTCATGGAGAGAGGGAATGTCAGGCATATTTAATATTTGCTTTGAGATTTTCATTTTTTTTTTTGCATTGCTTTTGCTTCTTTTAAGTTAAACTGTATGGAGTGGAGAAAAAGTATGACTGGAATGTTTTGTGTCCTGGAAAGGAGAGGCAGTGTTTCTTGCTGAATAACATTATTGTCTGTGCAGCACAGTGGGTAACTGTATTCTGGAGGGCCAGCGCTAGATGTTGGTTTTGTTTGTCCTCTAGTTTCATGATCATCAGCTGTAGCTATGTTCTCCACAAACAGTGGCTGTATGCTAATTACCCAAAAACAGGCTGGTTATTGTTCAGCTTCACTCTGAGCTGTTTTCCCCTCTAAGGTTGTGTTGTAATGAACTGTTATTGTTGCAAAAGAAAATTGTTAAACCAATTCAGAAGTAATCTTGCAAACCAAGAAAAACCCATGGTGTTTAAAGATTAAGAACATAAAAATGACTTGTTTGATTTTCTTTATCAGTGTTCTTACCCCAGCCTATTGTATTGAAATAGACATTAATCATGTTCTAAAGCTTTTGCAAATTGAAATCAAAGTTCAGTTCAAATGCTTTTTAAAAGAATATTAATATTTTGACCTCTTTGACCAATGTAAGCTTAGCCTGGGTACATACCATGCAACGTGTTGTGGGCTACCGACCGATATTTCAATGTATTGGTTGGTCGGCCTGAAATATTACATGTTTTTGTGTTTCTGGACGGTCAACCGTTTGCCTGCAGTCAGAAATCTATTGCATACAAAGATTATACTTAAATTGTAGATTTAGCAAATGGGATTCAGTTAAGGCAAGACAGTTATGGTGAGTGCTATGTTTATCTTATTTTTTAAATTGTGATGCTTAAAGGGCAATTATAGTGAGAATTTTTTTTTTAAATTCCTTCTAATGTATCCTATAAGTCATCCCAACCACCAGGGTACCTTTAGTTTATTTAAATTCTTCATAGTCCCCGAGATATACGCCTTTGAATATGCTGTGATTTGTAGGAGCTGCTACACCTCATCTGTCACTCAAAGGCACACACCCAAACAATCCAAAGCTCCCAAGCAGTACTGTCACACACTCCCTCACCCACACTATAAGTACCATGTACAACACATAGTCAAATGCTGTAGTGCTAAACACAATCAATAAACCATTAACCCAGCAACATGAGCATAACACACTATAAAACAGCCCCCCCAAAAAACTCTTGTATACCTACAAAACCAGTAACTCAAATGGACATCACCAAGTAAATACAGTATATATAATAATATAGTAATACAGGCTATATACCAAACAAGACGTACAGTACAAGCTATGAAATATATATAGACTAAAGCAAATAAGATGTATCAGGACAACAATCAGTTTCACTGTGTTTGTGAAGGTCTCACTACAGCTGCTGCTTACTGCCTCCTCTCTTTAGTGATTATGATCTCAGCTAAGCAGGGGGAGAGATGTGAACTTTAGGTACTAAAATAAATAACTATTAGCAAACTTAGAGAACAGGCAGAGTTCAATAACTTACTTGTAAAGAATCTCAGCACCACTTGTACTCCTCTCTGCCCCTCCCTTCAGAACATTGTTACTTTCTCCCACATTTTGCTTGCTTGCAGTCTAGCTCTGGAAGGGAGGGGTCAACAGGATGTCAGCACTTCATTTAAAGTCATTTCAACTGAGCATGCCCGGACTTTTCATACAGCCCTTCACTTCTTGAGGGGGACTGGACTGAGAGGGGAGGGGGATTACACAGCTTGGTACAAACTTCTGCCAGTGTGAAGAAATGAAGCCACACAGCAGGATGAAAGTAAGGCAGCTTATACTAAGTGATCTGTACATTGTATATAGACAAAGTTTGTTTTTCACTATAGTTGCTCTTTAAGATTAATATCTTTTAATGGGGACAAAACTTTACTGAGCTATAAAGTAAATTATGATGGTGGCTGCATAGAATATATGCTTTTTCATAACTTTGGTGAAGTTTGCAGCAATCAAAGAACTTTTAAAGACATTGCATTGCAATTTTGCAGTCAGTGTCATTTTATGGTGATTGGCAAGCCACTTAATTTTTCTGATCCACCCTAGTGGAAAATAAGTCTATTACGGACGCACCATGCACATTTGTACCCAAACATGACTTGAAAATAAGATACCTGTCTGTGGGAATATGACTTAATCCATTTTTTTAGGGCTCGTTCACACTAGGGGACATTATGATATGACCGAATGATTTACATGTAGGAGTGATCTGTACCATTTGCACCTAGTAATGCAGTGCATTGTTACCAAAGCACTGCATGCAGTTGTTTGGTGCGGCAATAACGCAGGGGGAAAAAATAGTACAACCTTGTAAGTGCGATGTTCCCCCTGAGTTATGCACTTTACATTATGAATAAGCCTTAGCAGGAGTGTAACTGCAGCTGACCTCCAGTGAGATTGGAGGCCCCTAACCCCCTCCACAATCAGCTGTTTTTAAACAGCTGATCGCACATATGATGGAAACATATGCGCAATCAGCTGTTTAAAAGGACGGACGCAAATTTCCTGTTCGGTTCTGGAAGTTTGGGTCAGGTTTTTTAAACTGCTGATCGCGCGTATGTTTCCTTTATACTACACAATCAGCTGTTTAAAAACAGCTGATTGCTGCAGAGGTTGTGGGCTTGTGGCAGGCCCTACTACCGTCTGGGCCCCCCTTGCGGTTGCAGTGGTGGAGAGGGCGTTAGTTATGCCACTGAACCTTAGCCTACTGTAGTGCATTAGACTATGTCAGCTCCGGTAGTTATAGTACAGCTAGCTGGTAATGTAACAGAAAGAAGTTCCTAGTATTGTATAAGCTCTGGTGCTGACAGCACATGTTTAAATAAAATACAAGTTCTGCTTAACTGAAAGTCTGGTCACTTGGTACAATATATATGAATGTATGTATTTTATTTTTTATATAGCTATAGCGCTACATATTCCGCAGCACTTTACAATTATTTACTTAATTCTCATCAGGCCCTGCCCAGAAGAGCTTACAATCAAAGCACATTTATTTGACACATACAACCTATCAGTATTTCTTTATGACTGTGGGGGAAACCGGAGTGCCTGGAGGAAACACATGCAAGCGTGGGGAGAACATACAAACTTCTTGCAGATGTGTCCAAGGGTGGAATCGAACTCAGGACCTCAGCGCTGCAAGGCATCAGTGCTAACCACTGAGCCACCGTGCAATATAACAGATGGACCTGCAGCCAGTCAATTTCTACCTTTAACTGACCCATACACCAGTGTTCTTTTTACACACTCACAACTCTGCAGGCCTCTGCACACAGGTTAAAGTGGTGTGCGCACAAAAATCTACTGTATTATAAGTGGTGCAGTGTGTAGCACACCAGGTTTTATTTTGTATGCACACAAAAAGTATATATATGCACACACACCCAATTCAAATTAGAAGGAAAATTGCCATGCTGCAAAATTATTGCACAAGTACCTGAATAGTACCCTGAAACTTTGGGCAGCTGATCAATACAGGCCTCTCCTGATAATCTGTACTAATTGTCCCAGAAGCCCAAATACTTGTGATCCATCAGGGCTCCGTGTTTAATTTCACACTCTTGGGAAATGTTAGTGGTGATAACTCTTTGTGTGATGCCAGTCTAAAGCTTGGTACACGAATGAATGAGAAATGGACGATTCCGGCTCCTCGTTCTGGGGAATGTGTGTAGCCCGCAAACGAGGGTTCCTGATGACAAGTATTTCCTGTCGTTGTTGGGATAGATCGTAACTTTCAGAAAATCTCCCTCATCCGCAGGCGGTCCCCTGTACTAAAGGCTAGGGACCACTTGCAGTCATCGGAAATATGTCGCCCCCGTATACTGTTTATAGGAAGAATTCTGAGGACTGTGTGTAGCCTGATCTTTAAAATATGACAATATAAAGCTGGGTACATACTAGAAAGATGTTTGTAAGATCCTGTCTGTCATTTCTCAGAGATCTGCATAAACACAGTCTGGGAGAACGCTCGAGGGAAATTTTCCCTCTTTTCCGAATGAGTGCTCGGCAGACCTGAATGTTCGGTGGGCGCGGGCTCATTCGCAAAAGCAAGGTACACACAGTACCGATAAAGCCCAGATATTGTTGGATCTGACGGTATCGGGGCTTTATCGGTACTGTGTGTACACAGCTTTACAGATTCTGTCTGTCATTTTTCAAAGATTGGTACTGTGTGTAGCCAGCTTAAATATAAGACTAGCTTATAGTTTGTTTTTTTTTATCTGTAATCAATACATTTATCAAAGAAGAACTTTGCTCATCTAGATAAAAGCATTCCATATAATTCAAATGTTCCATCAGTATGAGATATTTTAATGTAAACAACATAAATCTTATTTAACTCCTTTAAATTTTCTTAATGCATTTTACTGTTGGTTCAATTCCTATGTTATTACCTGGCATAAAGAAATGCTCTCCTGTAGAAACAAGCAGGTGTCATATTACTTTGCTGCAATGTGTGGCTTCTTTTGGCAAAGGAGTTCCTCTTTGTATAAACAAGGTATGGTTTCTGTCCCCGCCTCCATTTTACGCAGCAGTGCAAGAGGATACCAGGTATGTCAACATTTGATGACCTTACATTAGTAATACAGGAAGAGCTGGGCACTCTGCACATTGGACTGTGCGCAAACAGACTGAAAAGAGGCGTTAAGATATAGTTTGGCCATCAAGCAAAATGACTGTCAGATTTCAAGATCAGGTAACATGGCTTTAGTTAAAGCAAATTTTGCAAAAATAAACTTGCTATATGAAAATATTTGTTTAGATGGCAAAGTACCGAGGAAATACAAGGTAAATTGTTTAAATCTGACTTGTTTTTCTGAACACCTGGCATGTGCATTTAATATGCCTTCATAAAGTGGGTTTGATGAGGCTTTACTTGATGAAAAAGAATTATTAAATGTTTTGGGTCACTCTTGAGTTTCTGTTTTTAAAATGGGCAGGGACATTGCAAACATGTTAATTTGGTTAACTGCCAATTAGCAAACCAAAGTATAGGTCATAACGCATACTAAAGCAGATAGCAGAAATAAAAATATATTTACAGGCTACTGATAAATCTAAACATTCTTATACTAGGGATTGCTGGGGCTTAATGGGAAAAGGAGAGCCGTTTTTAATATGAAAAACCTTTAAACCTAATAATATTTTTTATTTAGCACTAGATAAAATGTTAATTATGAGTTCTTATTATTGCCACTCATACACCTCTTTATCGTCAATATTTATTTATTTATTTGTGTATCTTTGGAATGCAACCTGATCCTAAACTCTTAAGGTGATTGTTTGCTAATAACTTGCCTTATAAAGGATGTATTGGGATGGGGAACAGCCGACTTTGGAACAGCATTTATTCTAATACAAATAAAGGTCTTGGCTCTTTTGCTCCTTCACCTGACACACACATGCATTTTTCATACTACCCATATACATGTTTGACAGAATCTAAAGTTTGGATGTACCGGTATTTTCACATAATGAATACTAAAATTTGTTCCTTGTTAAGTTATGTCTTATGATCTTACAACAAAATTTGTGAATGTAGATGAATGTATGTTTTCTACAAAATATTTTCTATAGACCATTTAAATATGATAGTGTTTTGATTGTAATGTGTTTTGCCCATTTTAATTTTGGAATCAATTCAGTGTCATTTACATTTTAGCTTCAGCTCTGTGCAGCAATATTGAGTGGCTTATCTTCCTCAAAAAGTTATCGTTTCATTCTCTTAAAAATACCAATACTTTGGTGTATAGTGTATATTTTGCTAATTTCTTCTCAAGCTTCTCTGGCCAGCAAAATGTTCATATCTAAGTCACACAGGGGACTTAGATGTAAGTGTTGCCATTTACATTGGGCCATGGTAAACAGTTAGGGATTCAGATTGATTTTAAAATGTTACCCTTCTTGCACATGTGCACTGCTTGGAAATGAAGTATGTAAGCCCTCTCTTGGGCCAATCAAGGCTCTGTGCTCTTGCATTAGAAGGGTTAAGTCAGGTCAGTAGCAAGTACTGAGATACCAGGTAAATTTGACTGCAAATG
Organism: Hymenochirus boettgeri; assembly: GCA_019447015.1. Lineage (NCBI taxonomy): Eukaryota > Metazoa > Chordata > Amphibia > Anura > Pipidae > Hymenochirus > Hymenochirus boettgeri. The sequence goes on from CM033469.1 coordinate 245,277,112, forward strand.
CAGATTTCTTTCTGCTAGCTCTCATCACAGAAACTATATTGGGAAGTGCTTGTGAAGGTTCTCATTCATCCAGGTCATGGTATAACTGATGTATTTAATTAGATCAACTGGACTTGAAATTTAGTTCTTGAAGACGTTTCTCTAGTCATTCGACTGGCTTTCTCAATTCAGAATGACTTGTACAAGAATCTGTGGCAATTATGTACCCTGGAAAATCCCAATTAGCATCAGAACTGATCTCAACCCAGAACAGGTGTGTTCCTTACTGGACTTATGCCTGAATACCACCTATTTCAAATGCCGGGATACGTTCTATAAGCAAAAACATGGATGTGCTATGAGATCTCCAGTTTCATTGTGGCCATGGAGGAGGTAGAAAAACAGGTGCTTAAAACCTTTAAGGGCATAGCACCCAGCCAATGGTTCAGATATGTGGATGACACCTGGGTTAAAATCCACCAGAAGGAAGTACAAGCTGTCACAGAACACATCAATGCGGTAGACCAAAACATCAAATTTACAAGGGAAGAGGTACAAAACAACAAACTGGCTTTCTTGGACTGCTCAGTAGGAGTCAGGGAGAATGGTAAACTGGAAGTAGAGGTTTACAGAAAACCAACACACACAGATCAGTATTTGATGTTTGACTCCCACCACCCTTTAGATCACAAGCTGGGTGTCATCAGAACCCTGCAACACAGAGCTGAGAACATCCCCACTAGCACAGAGGTGAAGGCTAAAGAAATGAAACATCTCAGAGGAGCCCTTAAAACTTGTGGATATCCAGACTGGGACTTTGTCAACAGAAGTAGAAGGAAAGAACAGGTATACCAACAGTGAAGGGGAAAAGCAAGACAGGAGAAAGAACATGGTCATCCCATATGTAGCAGGGGTCGCCGAGAAATTAAGAAGAATTTTCAAAAAACACCGTATCCCTGTCTGCTTTAAACCGACCAACACACTGAGGCAGCAATTGCTACATCCAACATATAACGAAACACAAGAAAAGCGACATATACGCAGTGCAGTGCAGTGAAGAATGCTCTGATTTGTATGTGGGGGAGACCAAACAGCAACTGCATCAACGTATGGCCCGGCACAGAAGAGCCAATTCCTCGGGTGTACCTGCATCTTAAGGATAAAGGACATACCTTTTGAAGATTGTAATGTTAACATATTGGCAAAGGAACGTGACTGGTTTAAGAGAGGTGTCAAGGAGGCCATTTATGTGAAATAAAGAAACCAAGCCTAAATAGAGGTGGGGGGGGTTCGTCACCAAGTGTCTGCCATATACAATGCTGTTTTGACACTTTACCCTGAGCGTTCCTATAACACCTCTTAGCCACTATCCATCACACCCTTAACACCTGGCTGTGATATGCTAATTGGGATTTTTCACCTGGCTGTGATATGCGAATTGGGATTTTTTTACATAATTGCCACAGTTTCTTGTACAAGTTTCTTGTACAGTTTCTTGTTCTGAATTGAGAGAGCCAGTCGGATGACTAGCAAAACGTTTTCAAGAACTAAACTTCAAGTCTAGTTGATCTAATTGAATACAACAGATATACCATGACCTGGATGAATGAGAACCTTCACAAGCATCTTTCACATTAGGTTTTTGAAAATTTAAGTTTAGTTCTCCTTTAAGCTCCTCAGCTGGTTCAATACTTTAGAAAAAAAAAAAAAAATCTAAAACTTAAAAAAATATAAATAAAAAATAAAGCTAGCAATACACGGGCAGATGTTCTCCCGATCATATTTCCATTGAGTGCGATGATTGGAAATCCGATCGGAAGAACTGCTCGCGGGTTGATGTTTCGATTCAAGGGGAAATCTGCAGATAGAGAGGGACTGGAGGATGGGGTTGACGGAAAATTAATTTTTACTGTAAACTGCACGACATTGTCAACTGGAAATTAGTTTTCGACATTTTGTGTGATCTGTTCAAATGTATTTGGTTGCTGAAAATGTTGATCCCATGTGTAGGGTGCTTATGGCAGGAAACCAGAGTGCTGTAAAGTGAAATGTTCTTCCGTCTAATGCTCTCGCGATGCAGGTCAGGCCTGTAATTTCACGGGTGTATGTTTTCCATTTCACATGCAGGTTTAAGTTTATCTGCACATTAGACAGCGAATAACCCAGACCTTTAGCATAAATTATCCACGTGTAATAACACACAGGATCATTCTTAACACAGCTATAATCCTTGAACAGATGAAATGATTCCAAATCCCTATTTGCCCTGATTCCTCCTCAAGCTCATTATATTTTGCATGTATCTTTAACAGTAATAATTATTTCTTTACTGTTTACAGTATTTTTGCACACTGTTATATTTTTCCTAAGAAGCATTTCACACTAAGCAAATGGTCCTTTTGAACATTCATTTATATAAGCACTGGTGTTACAATCTGCAGCATGACTGGCAGGGACACAGAAAATAGATGAAATAATTCTCATTCCAAATGTCTGTACAACATATTAAAAACGTATCCATTTTCTTTTGTATCATTAACATGGAAAATACAACCTGTCATTTTTCTTACAATTTGAGCATGGTTTTGCATCCCTAATTCAAAATAAAGCAAAGATCCTGGCTGCCTAATCTGTTATATGCTCTCATATAATAATCTTGAAATATATTATTTAAAACTATAAGGTTCACTCAATCATCCCAGTGTAATATCGGAACAAGTGCACACTTAAATATAAAAACTACTGATTGGATTCTATAATTCCCACGATCTAATAGCTGCAACTCTCACATAAGAAATTAGCAGCATTTTATTGATTCTTTCGATTTCATGTTTTGTTTTTTTTTCTTAATCCTAGTATGAAACAAATGGCTTTCAGTCTGCTCAGTCATTGATTGCATATAGTTCACCGTCAGGACATAAGTACTTTTTCCAGGGGGAGATACAGGGCTCTGGAAGGAGGGCTGTAGAAAATGGGAAAAGCCAAAAACCTGTAAAATTAAAAGGTTTTCTCTAAAATGCTTCCAATACATCTTAAAAGAGCAACTTTGTCCATACAATACCTCCAACTTATTTTGAGATGTTAAATCCTCTATTCCTGGAAAATAGGAAAATCAATGAATTCCTTGTTTGGCCACAGTGAGCTGTCAAAATATCACTCGCCTAGCAGCTGATATCCTCGCTTGCTTCCGTGCACCAGACCAGGGTTGCCATCAGGGGGGAAAAGTGGGTACTCCTGTATGGGGCCTGGACCTCTCCCGGGCCCAAAACCTGGGGGAAAAGGGGGGGGGGTGTTCCTGCAGTACTATAGGCACACAACACAGGAGTTCCGTTTTTCTTAGATGGAGAAGAGAAAAGGGGACATGTTTTTTCTAGATTTCCTTGTTTCTGCTGCATGGTCCTAATGACTCAGTCGGTAAGTGGCTTTACTGTCTATGGGGCTCTACCCCCTCCCACCCCTTGCTTGAACTTGTAGCTCTTTTGTACTGTGAATTGATCCTCCATAACAGAGGAGGTAGTAACTGTAAGTTATATTTGTGTCCGAGTTGGTGCGTGTTATGGCGGGCCCAGAGTCCAGAAATGTATCCAGTATGAGGCCAAGAAAAGTCTGATTGCGGCCCTGCACTGGACGATTACACTTAAGCGAGATGACAGGTACTCGCTCATACATGCTGCCACCCAGGAAGGTAGGAAAATCTCCAGGATAGCGACTTTACAAAAGTTTTACAATGCTATTCCAGAGAACAAGATGGGGATCCCATAAGTTAAAGGGCTACTGTGGTCTCAAAACAAGTTTTGAGACCACAGATTGAATGAAATCCTGCAGTATTTCCTTTACACTGAGCCAACAATCACATCTCTGTCTGGAGCCTGAGAGAAATTACATTGAGGTAAATGTTCAAACTTCCTGCTTCCAGTAGGTGGAGTGACATCACCTAACTTCTGCTGGCCCTTTTCCCCCGGGGGAGAAGCATGCTCAGTTAAGACTTATTGCTGAGGAAATTAGGAAGTATCTGAGGAAAAAATTGACAGTTGAGAAGGGGAGCCTATTGATGCAGGCAAAGGCTGGTCACATGACTACAAGCTGGTCACATGGCTAAAAACAGGAAGAGTTCAACCTGGAAGTTACATTGCTGAACCTTTCCAGCAATAAATTCTCACAAATTTTATCTAGAGATGTGATTTAGGTTTTATTTTGAAGGCACGATGGAAGGATTTTTATATAATTCTTACTAGTTTGGAAGAATTTAAGACCACGGTTACCCTTTAAACAATTATCAGTGGAATTGCATTGTGTAAACACACACTACATGATTTAGACCGATTCTATATAATAAACCTATGCAATTCTGCTAATGATTGTTTAAGTACTTACTGTATGTGTACTATAAATCAAAAGTTTATTTGGGGACATGGTTCCCCTTGTAAAATTTGAAAAAAAATGTTAAATAAAATGGAAACAAGAATTTTATTCTGTATGTATTTTAATTTTGGTATCCGAAAAGGATTGGCTGTCCGATTTGGGTGGAATTTCGACCAAGATTGGCTGGTCACTGTATAAATTGCTGTTGATATTTTGAACTGATAAACTAAAATATCACACCGTCCAGTTGTTATTGCTGTTGTGTACAGGGCCTAAAGGTGGCCATACACTAAAAGATTTTACTTACCTGACCGAGTGATCCATTTAGAATTACTATGATGTGCTTATGTACTTGCTATGTTTCATCTCAAATTATCTGTTTTAAGTATTGCAGGAGCTTAAAGGTTTGTAGCCAATGTTAGAGTCTAGTACAGAAAAGTTTCCTTTTCTCACAAAGGAGCATATGAAAAAGCTTGAATCTGCTCTAATATATTTATATTATTAATTTATATACCCAGACATTATTTGTGCTCCAAAATTGAATGAAGATCTGATGGTTCTTTTTAATTTACCAAATGTCAAGCTTTACCTTATTTTGTGTTGTATCTCCCTATAATCTAAAAGCTAATTTAAAGGATACTCTGTCATATACCATTGCCTGCCTGCTCAAGTTTCTAGTAATGTGTCTAGTTAGTAGATCACACCCAGACCAACAGAAATGGTCCAATTTTGGGAAACATGGGAGAAATTTTATTACCGTATATACTCGAGTATAAGTCGAATTTTTCAGGCTATAAAATTAGCCTGAAAACCTAACCTCGACTTATACTCGGGTCAAGTCCTAATTTAGATCCAAATTCGGCAATTGTGGATAGTAACCAGTAGGTGGCGCTGTGTTAACCTGCATAGAAAGTTAAAGGAGCTGATCTGCCTTTACACTTCCTGCTTCCTGTAGTCTGGCTGCTGGACTCACTCAGCACTGTCACTGCTCATCTGGATGCTGTAAATCTAATCGGTCTACTCAGTTTGGGGCAAAAAACTATTGCTAGTACAGTGCAAGTGACAGCTTGAAACTACAACTCTCAGGTGACATTTTTAACTATATGGGGTCAGAGAGTCCTTTACTATATGGGGTCAGAGGGCCCTTTACAATATGGGGTTCAGGAGAACTGTAAATTATGGTAAGCTTAATTAAAAGTTTACTGAACCATGCCACTCCACATGTTTAGAAACTGAAACTCCCAGCAACAAAGAATGCTGGGAGTTGTAGTTTCAAAACATCTGGAGTGCTAAGGAATTGGAGGTTACTGGTACTGGATTTGGCTATTACTGTATGGGATTCATGTAATGGAATTCTGCTGTCCATTTAAAGGCTCAAAACAATACAGAATCAGAAGGCAGTTGTGGTCAAAATTTCAACCCTCGGCTTATACTCGAGTCAGTTTTTACAAATTTTTTAGGTAAAAATAGGTACCTCGACTTATACTCAGATCGACTTATGCTCGAGTATATAAGGTACTACAAATATTTTCAGTAAATATCAACCATTGTGTACCATCCCTTACAGCTCAAAATCCCTCTTTGCTTGTTGGTAAAGGATCTTGGAGTTTTAGTGGATAACAAAATGTAGCTAGCAATGCCAGGCAGCAACAGGTAGAGCCTGCTATGAAGGGGTATGGATTTAAGGGAGACAAATGTTATTTTTTCCTCTTTACAAAGCATTGGTTAGGGCTAGGCTACACTGCTGCGCTTTTTTTGCGGATGCGTTTGCATTTTTTTTTTGAAAACACATCAACGCACCGTTTTCGGGTACGTTGCGATTGCTTTTTGTGTTTCCGCATTTTAAATCGCAATTGCATGTGTTTTTCAATATTTAAAGGGGAACTAAAGTCTCCAGACAACATTGTCCCAATAGACAGAGCACATTCACAAACATACAAAAAGCTGTGTCTCACCTCTCCCTTTGCTGTGGCCATTGGAAGATTTATGAAAATAACCTGTGAGTACTAGGGGTCAGCTCCCACAATCCAACTTAGCTGGGGGTTTACCCAGCTAAGGTGGATTGTGGGAGCTGACGGCTACACTGCTTGCTGCGTTTTTTGCGATGCGTTTGCATTTTTTTTTTGAAAACACATCAACGCACCGTTTTCGGGTACGTTGTCGATTGCTTTTGTGTTTCCCCATTTTAAATCCAATTGCATGTGTTTTTTCAATATTTAAAGGGAAACTAACGTCTCCAAACATTGTCCCAATAGACAGAGCACATTCACAAACATACAAAAGCTGTGTCTCACCTCTCCCTTTGCTGTGGCCATTGGAAGATTTATGAAAATAACCTGTGAGTACTAGGGGTCAGCTCCCCAATCCACCTTACTGGGTAAACCCCCAGCTAAGTGTCTGCGTACAGCACATCTCCATAAGCTCAACAATAAAAACAAGGAAGTTGCAGCTTGCTTCCTAGAAGCTGACAACCAATCACCATTATAGCACAGAGATCCTCCCTCTCCATGACACAGAAACGGATTTTTCAGTTTTTTGTTTTCAAACACATTCAAGGCTCCTGTCTTTACAATGAGATATCCTTTGCTTTTCATACAAAAAGAAATGAATCTTTGCAGTGTATTTCATAGATGTGTGGGGAATAGAACCTGCAACTTGTACATTTACCCTGTCTTGCTAAAAGCAGAAGTCTTACCGCTAGGCTAAGGAGACACTATAAAACCATTGGTACATGTAGAATATTGAAGTAGGAACATAATAGAAACAAAAAATAAAATACATTGGGGGAATCAAACTCATAACCTTCTGATCTGTATGTGTCTAACCCTGGCATCTTACAAGGTAGCCAACGCTGAATAAGCTTAAAGCCTAGGAACATTTAGAAGCTTTATCTTTTGCATGGAATATAATAGAAACAAAAAAAAGGTTTGCTGGGGTATTGAACTTTGTGATCTTCTGAACTGTATGTGTCTAACCCTGGTGTCTTACAAGGTGAGCCACCACTGCACAAGCTGAATGTCAGGGTACAATTAGAAGCTTTATCTTTCTCATGAATATAAAGAACACAAAAAAGCTACATCTGGGGTATTTGAACTTGTGACTTCTGAACTGCGTATTTTTTAAATCTGGTGCCTTACCTGGTGGCCAACACTAATAAGCAGAGAGTCTAGCTACATTTGGTAACTTTATCTTTTGCTAGTAAAAGAATATTTAAAAATGGAATATGGAATCCCTGATAACTTAGAAAGCTGCTTGTTACCTCGGCAGTTTATTTTCTAGCAACTCACACTGACTGGTAAATAACTGCAGGGTAACAACAGCTTTAAAAGTCTTATCGGGATTCCATATTGGTGTGTAGACATCTGTATAGAAAACACTTTGTGCATAGAGACCGTGAATACTGGTTCAGGGGGCGTGGTTCTTTGATGACTTCATGGGCTGTGGGTTGTACTGGCAACAACATGGAAGCCTTCTTATTTACAGAATCTATTTCTCACATATATTAAATGCAATGTACCACAGAAGAATCTTACAATGTATAGGTGTTCTGGGGAGAAAAACTTTCACATTAGGTTTTTGAAAATTTAAGTTTAATTCTCCTTTAATGAAAAAACGCAAACGCAACAAAATCGCTTGCGATTGCGTTGCAGTGTGGCCGTGCCCTTAAGCCTAATTTTAAATATGCAGTTTTGGAATTGTGTGTAGAAAAAGGACATATTAGAAATGGAAATATTCCAGAGAAGGGCAACTAACATAATTAAGGGAATGGGGGAGCTTGTTCCTAAAGACCGATTGGATAAGTTACAATTATGTACAATCGAGAAAAGGCACTTGCGGGGAGATATGTATACTATGTATAAATACACAGTAATCTTATCGGGCCATACAATAAACTGAGGCTTTGTTCATCAATAGAACATGTTAGAGGACATGCAGACATCCCTTGACTTAACCAAAAGAAGGTTATTCTTCAAGTAGTTGAAAGGGTAAAACCATGAATGTCTTCCAGTGGACATGATGATGGCAGGTTTTTGGATAGATTAAAAAAAAAAAAGAAAAGCTGAATGAGTTTCTAAGAACAAGGAATGTTGCATGTTACTGTTATTGATACTTAAAGGACATTAACTCACCTCCTCCTCATTCTTTCCCCACCCTGCAAAGTACCCAGGGTGAGGACCTAAAAACGCTTAGTCCTCACCTCTGGGTACTTTCAAAAGTCCTGCACTACTTACTTGTAATCTCCATCGTCGCTTCGGTCCAATCCTCCCCATTGGCACTTTGAGTGACAGGTGCGAGGCAGCAATGGGAAGAAGCACTCTGCAAGGAGGCGTGTCTTCCACTGGCTGCTCGGACTGTCACTGACAGTGCCAGTGGGGAGGATCCAACCAGAGCGACGGGGAGGTAACAAGTAAGTAGTGCAGGACTTTTGTAAAGTACCCAGAGGTGGGACTTAGCGTTTTAGGTCTCACCCTAGGGCTTTGCCAGGAATGGATCCGAACGTTCATTTTGGCCGATAATCGGGCCGTGTATGGGCCCTTTATTGCCCGAAATGGTTTGTCGTTCAGAGATCCGCCCGGTGGGTCGTGCAACGATCCCCAACTGAATGCCTGTTTCAGCGGATAAAGTGCCCATTCACGGGCCGTTTATCGACCAAAACGAGCATTTGGACACATTGTGCGTCGCAGGTCGGGACCCGCAATCGCACGTGTGTACGAACCTTTACTCTGGTATTTCTCGGGAAAAGCAAGATTATCATTAATTGCCATTAATAATGACTCTGTTGAGACCCTGTATACTGGAGTGGTTGTAGAGACCACGCCTTTTATATTTGTTAAATAAGCTGCCTGATTTACATTAGTGTTATTTGGGCATCCATGTGCAAATCATATTCTAATGCTATGATAAATTTACTAGGTGCCATAATAATATCTAGTGCCATTATAAACAAAGGATCCCTCTTCCTGTTCTTTCTGAACTGTTTTTTGAAACGGTGTTAACACAGGCCATACCAAAATCACACAAAAAAACCCAGAATGCATTTTATGCATTTTTCTTTGTGGTTTTACTGTGCGTTCCTATTCCTATAGCCAGAATTAAAATGCATGCAGTACACGCCAAACATGGTAAGTGCATACATTTGAAAACTGGGTCTGAGCAGTGCACCAGGAACATTAAAATGCACTGCCATGTGGATTGCAATCCGATGCGGTCAGAAAAAAGTACGGTATGGCTTTACCATTATTAAATATTTTAGTCCTGTGAATGGATGAATGGATGTAAGGCCTCTGAGGAGGAAGACAGTCTGTGTTGTGCACCACTAAGGGAACAAATAAGCATGAATGAGGTTTAGGAGGGAGGTCTCAAAGAAAGGTTTTTATTCATAGCCCATCATAGCAAAACTATGATGGGCCCCCTATGTGTGCTTCATCCAAAGTGGTTTTCTGTCAGAAGACTATATCTGTCATAGGAAAAATAAGAAGATGGGGGCCCTTACATTGCCCTCCCTGCCCTCCAAGTCCTGCAGAGGAGCTCAGAGACATAATAAGTGCATAATTAATCCTAAAACCCAGTCTGGGTTTTGGGCTGTATAATAGGGTATATAATTTGTACCTACATACATAAATAAAATGGACTGCTATGCAATGACACATTTTCAGTGGGAGCATTTTCTGATATATGTTGTAGCTCTCTTTCTAATTTCCAAACACATTGTCATGTTTATAGGGTATGTCCACCCTTAAATCTAATTTTTAATATAGCCTTCCCCCTGGTCCCCCAGCCCCAACCACATCATTATTATCTTTAGAAAGTGCCCCAAACTTTTACTTACCTCCCCTCTTTCCTCCGCCGCGCTCCCGGCCCTCTGCTTGCGAGAAAATGCAAGCAGAGGGGCGGGACCAGCAGTCGCGTCTGTGATTGGCTGAGCGGCAGCCAATCACGGACGCGGCTGCCGGTCATTCAGTGCAGTGGAGAAGGGAGGTAAGTAAAGTTTGGGGAGCTTTCTAAAATAAAAATTATGCGGTTGGGGCTGGGGGACCAGGGGGAAGGCTATATTAAAGGGGATAAATGCTAGGGGGAGGGAATCAGAGAGGGAGGGGGAGAAGGGCTGCAGTATGCATGCCAAACTTCTTCCGGGGCCAGGTAGGAGCAGAGTCCTATATGGACTCTGCTATCCTCCTGGTGGGCCACTTTGGTGGGGGACTACAGGAGAACCCTATGGCGCTGGGATGTTAGGTAAGGATTAACTACACGGTGGGGCCAGTATTTGGGGGATTATAGTTTTGGGGGTGGACATGCCCTTTAAGCTACCTTAAAGGTACACTATACTGAAAAAATTACTTTCCCTCTGCTTTATCTGTAATTGAATACATGTAAGTAGCACTTACTCTGATTTGTGTGTATTGCTTAATGCCTTTAATTCAGCACATATTTTGTTTAGGAGCAGTATCCGTGCTCCCCTCTGCTCTGGAACTCCATTCCTTGCTTTATACATCACACACAACTCACCTCTTCAGGCAAAGTTGCAATATGGATCTGGACACTCCTACCCCTCTTACTGACCCATCATTGACCTGCTAGTTATACTACACTGACAACTTAGTTACAGCCTTATGATCTACTTCACCTTATGTTTCATCCCCATCTCCTCTAGACTGTAAGCTCTCTTGGGCAGGGCCCTCCTTCCTATTATACCACAGTAATGCTGTAATATACCACACTGAATGCTTTGTATTACTTGCACTACCATTTTATGTAACATGCATGTTTTGCTCATGTATATTAATGCAACTGTAAAGCGCCACGGAAGATGTTGGCACTATATGTATGTGCAATAATAATAATAATAATGCCCACTCTGTTAACAGATATGTTAATCACTGTCCCAAACTCCATTTTTATAATTCTTCCTTTTTCCCTAGTACGCTTATTAAAGGACTTACAGACCCTATTCCCTGGTTTACACCTCCTCTGCTGCTATAACGTGTTGGTTACGAGCACCAGAGGAAGTGGCTTCGATATTGGCCCTTAGCCATTGGCTTTGGCTGACAGTCAATACACCAAAGCTTTAGCACTGAAGGAGGAGTGCCAGCAAGGGGTCGGGGGTCTGTAAAAGTATGTACACACCATGTATTGGCCGATTGGGCTGAAATAAACGCATGGATTTTTGCCCGTGTCCAATCAACAATTCGTCCGCTATTGCTGCGACCGACAGTACTTCCTCCTGGCTGACCAGTCGGAGGAGCCGAACGGTCAGTCAGGAGGAACCATTGCATGGTGTGTACCATGCTTATGTCCTTTCAGGAGCATCCTAGGAAAAGGTAAGTATAACTAAAATGGGGTTGTGGGATATAAACATATCTGTAAGAGGCAGATTTTGAGGTGGATATATGCCCTTTTAAAGAATATTAAATAAAGCAAACAAAGAATATATTCAGTTCCCATTCCAGGACTCCAAACATAATCATAGCTGTGCTTGTATTTACTGTAGAAAACGTGTATTTTAGTTAAGCATAGATAAAATTACAAGAGGTGGTCATCACTAAAAAAGACACACAAGAATATACAGTGATAAGATAATATGGGTGAGGGCTTACATAAAGTGAATAATGGCCCAGGTGTTTATACCTTTCACTGGATTTATGTGTATACATTTTACAAGTGGATGGGCAACCATTATGTTCAAGTTTAGACAATCTCCATAGATCAGTGTATCATTGTGGCGCGGGTGCTGCTGGCCTTAAAAGGACAATTATACTCACCTTCCCTCCGCTCCTCTTCTTTGTTCATTACCTTTTACCCAGGTTGAGACCTGAACCGCTAGGTCCTCACCCCTGGGTTCGCGTAACTTAAGCACAGTCTTAGTGCACGCTGCTCTGGTAGGCTCCGCCCCCTCCTTCCCTTCAGCTACGAGGCCAATAGGAAGGCACGCTCTGCAACAACGTGCCTTCCTATTTGCCGTCACGCAAGGGGAGAGGGGGCAGAGCCACCAGAGCAGCGTTGCACTAAGACTGTGCTTCAAGTTACACAAACCCAGGGGTGAGGACCTAGCAGTTCAGGTCCTCACCCTGGGTAAAAGGTAATGAACAAAAAAGAGGAGCGGAGGGAAGGTGAAGGTGCAAGAAAAATAGCAACGTTTCGGCCCCGGTTTAATGGCCTTTATCAAGCTTACAATACAGTGCAACTGAGAAGGTTTAAATACCCCCCATACAATTAGTGAAGACCACACCCTCTGATACAATATCTCTCAAAGTACATAATCTTAAAGTGGCAGTGCTAAGTGGTATAAAAGTGGCAGTGTTAAGTAGTTAAAAAAGTGACAGTGCTAAGTAATTCTGCCACAGATTAGATTAGCGTGTTCATGAATAATAATAATACATATGATAAGATATATGCTAAAAAAGTGTCTAAGAAGTGCTAAATAATAAAATGGTTAAAATAAGGCAGGCTAGGGGGACATATTTAACAGTCCATGAGGAGAGGCTGCTTCTCCAGGTAGTAAATACATAAGTAAATAAGCAGAACAAGATAAAACAGTAAAGTGATTAGCGTTCATCTATAAATATTTAAAGGAACAGTATTCGTTAAGACCATGAGGTGTCAGGGTATTCAAGTTTTAATCCAGAACGTTTCTTTCTTAACAATAAATAGTCCTGTTTCCTCCTTGTCTGTGAAGGTATGTGGTCAATGCCAAAGAACTTAAGGTCCTTTAATTAGTATGTCCTTTTCCAAGTAATGATTAGCTACTGGTTTATTCGTTTTGAGGTCTCGTATGCAGTGTTAATGGCGACCTATGTCCATCAATGCGAAGTCTAAGTGTCAGATCTGTCTTCCCAACATAATAAAGGTTACATGGGCATATTATAACATAGATGACGTGTGTTTTGGCAAGTAATATGATGTTTGATCTTCATCTGTTTGCCTGTATGGGGATGTAAGAATGTAGAACAGGGTATCATAGATTTACACAGATTTACATTTGTGGCAACTAAGCTACCGTTAGGTTTGTGTTGTTTGTTAGCCAATTGGTTTCATTTTTGTATTTATTTAGGGGTCCGATTTGACCAACTTTCTCTGAGATTTTTTCCTCTCTTAAAGGCAACGTGGGTCTGTTGGGTAAGCGTTCTTTTAGTTTATCATCTGCTTTCAAATGTGCAGTTAGAATGTAAAATATTTTTTATTTCTTCTCCTATTGTGGAGTATGTTGTTGTACAAATAAATTTGTTGTCTCTCTTTTATCCATTGTATTATCACATCATTTCCCTCTATCTTTTTTAATTTTTTGTTCTGCTCTGATTAGAGCGTCATTAAGTATCTGTTTCGGAATAACCTCTTTCTAAAATCTCTCTTTCATCTCTAAGTTGTTTTTCTTTCAATTCAGAATTTGAGTTATTTCTCATAACCTGCAGAATTGGGATATGGGTAGTGCCTTTTAATGAAAAGGATGGTGACTGTTATAGTGAAGCAAGGTTTCCTATCCGTTAATTTCGGAAAACTGTATTCGAGCTTTTGATTATTAAATGTTCCATTTAAGTCCAAAAATTTATGTGTTTTACTGACCTTGTAGGTGAACTTGATAGTGGTATCCATATCGTTTAGATTGTCCACCATCTCGATGAACTGCTCCTTAGAGCCACTCCAAATGATGAACAAATCGTCTATGTATCTGCAGTAAAAAATGGTTATTTTGTGTATATCCAAGATATACCTTTTTTCAATTTGGCCATGAATAAATTTGCGTATGCTGGCGCCATGGCCGCACCCTGGCTGTACCTGTACTCTGCATATAATATGTAATAATCCCGGATGTAAGGAAATATTTCTAGCAACTATGGATGTAACTAGTTTATATACTACATCCCCCACAGGAAGGGATTCAGACTATTAAAAGAGCCCTTGAGGAAGACAACACGAGCACACAAACATGGCAGGACTTCATTCTAACCCTTCTAGAAATTACTTTAAGAAAAAACTTTTTTCGTTTGAAGAGTCATATTATATGCAGTACAGGTACAGCCATGGGTGCAGCCATGGCGCCAGCATACGCAAATTTATCATGGCCAAATTTGAAAAAAGGTATATCTTGGATATACACACAAATAACCTCATTTTTACTGCGATACATAGACGATTTGTTCATCATTTGGAGTGGCTCTAAGGAGCAGTCATCGGGATGGTGGACCAATCTAAACGATATGGATACCACTATCAAGTTCACCCTCACAGGTCAGTAAAACCAACATAAATTTTTTGGACTAAATGTAACATTTAATAATCAAAAGCGAATACAGCCTTTTCCGCAAATTAACGGATAGGAACACCTGCTTCACTATAACAGTCACCATCCTTTTTCATTTAAAAAGGCACACCCATATCCCAATTCTGCAGGGTTATGAGAAATAACTCAATTCTGAATTGAAAGAAAAACAACTTAGAGAAATGAAAGAGAGATTTTAGAAAGAGTTATCCGAAACAGATACTTAATGAAGCTCTAATTAGAGCAGAACAAAAAATTAAAAAAATAGAGGGAACATGAGTGGAATACAATGGATATAAAGAGAGACAACAAATTTATTTGTACAGCAACATACTCCACATAAGAGAAGAATAAAAATATTTACATCTAACTGGCACATTTTGAAAGCAGATGATAAACTAAAGAACGCTTACCCAACAACCCACTGTTGCCTTTAAGAGAGGAAAAAATCTCAGAGACATGTTGGTCAAATCGGACCCATAAAAATAACAAAAATGAAACCAGTTGGCTAACAAACAAACCTAACGGTTTGCTTTAGTTGCCACAAATGTAAATCGTGTAATCTATGATACCCGTTCTACTTCTTACATCCCAATACAGGCAAACAATTGAAGATCAAACATCATATACTTGCCAAACCACAACATGTCATCTATGTTATAATATGCCCATGTAACCTTTATTATGTTGGGAAGACAGATCTGACACTTAGACTTCGCATTGATGCCATAGGTCGGCCATTAACACTGCATACAGAGACCTCAAAACGAATAAACCATAGCTAATCATTACTGGAAAAAGGACATACATTAAAGGACCTTAAGTTTCTTGGCATGACCACATACCTTCACGACAAAGGAGGAAACAGGACTATTTTATTGTTAAGAAAAGAAACGTTTGGATTAAAACCTTGAATACCCTGACACCTCATGGTCTTAACGAATACGTTCCTTTAAATATTTTATAGATGAACGCTAATCACTTTTTACTGTTTTATCTTGTTCTGCTTATTTACTTATGTATTTACTACCTGGAGAAGCAGCCTCTCCTCATGGACTGTTAAATATGTCCCCCTAGCCTGCCTTATTTTTAACCATTTTATTATTCTAGCACTTCTTAGCACTTTTTTAGCATATATTTCTTATCATATGTATTATTATTATTCATGAACACGCTAATCTAATCTGTGGCAGAATTACTTAACACTGCCACTTTTATAACCACTTAGCACTGCCACTTAAGATTATGTAACTTTGAGAGATAGGTATCAGAGGTGTGTTTCTTCACTAATTGTAATGGGGGTATTTAACCTTCTCAGTTGCACTGTATTGTAGCTGCCCACTACAGCCACTTTCTTTATATATATATATATATATATATATATATATTATATATTATATATATATATTATATATATCTAATTATATATATAATTTGGTTAAAGTTCTCAAATTCTTCTTCTTTTAGTGGCATAATACACCATGATGTCACCAACATCAATTAATATTATGAATGCATTGTAGTGATTTATATGACTTGCTGTTGTAAATTTTATGGTATATTGAATTCCTTGAAGCATATTGATTATGTTGCCCTCTTTTTTTTTTTTTCCCATTATATAGGCCTCTGGCATGGAGGAGCTCATATGGGAGCAGTTCACTGTGACCTTGCAAAAGGTAAGTCAATTAAACCTTTTTTAACAACCCCCACACATCTTCTGTTTTGAACCCCAATCACATATCTGTCTTGGGCTATCCTTTGTTTCATTCTTTTTTAATTGCTATAAATGTTTTTGCTTGTGTCTTTTCATATATAAAGAAAGTGTATTTTTCCTTATTTTAATTAATGTACCAGTAACAATGCCAACATTCCATTAGAGCTGGTTCATACAATTTCATATTTTTTTTTTGGCCTTTTACCGTGGCATTCAACTTCCTACTACAGAAAGATTTTTTTTTCTTTGCAATAAAATTTCAAATGTCAACAGTACCGCATATACTCGAGTATAAACCGAGTTTTTCAGGCTGTAAAATCAACCTGAAAACTTGAACTCGGTTTATACTCGAGTCACTACTTCCTTTACCTCTCCGGCAGCCGCACGATCATTCTCTGTACTGGCGCGCCGGCGGACGTCACTGCCCAGCACAAATTAGTGACGTCAGCCGGCGTGCCAGTACAGGGAATGAGCGCGCAGCTGCCGGAATGCTTACCTGATCGCGGAATGCTGACTTCAATGTTGTGGCTGTCAATTCAATGGCTGACTTCAATGCTGGCACATTACTGGATGCACAGGTACAAACCAGGTACAAACTGAACTGGGTGGGAGGGTGAGGGTGGCATTCAAGGTGTTTGGAAACTACAACTCCCAGCATGCTTTATTAGCTGGGAGTTGTAGTTTCCAAACATCTTGAATGCCAAGTTTCTACCCTCGGTTTATACTCGAGTCAACCACTTTTATTAGATTTTTTTAGGTGAAACTGGGTACCTCGGTTTATACTCGGGTCGGTTTATACTCGAGTATATACGGTAATTATATTTTACCGTAGAATTATATTGCTATTAAGATAGATGAAGAACTGTAGTACCTGTTGTGATGTCACCTGCACCCTTCTCACCACCTAGTGATCTAGGGCTTGATGTACATGGGACAAGTGATCTACGAAGCAATATATCTTTTTGTAGCCTGTTGGTAGAAAAAACCAAAAGGACAATATTTTGTTTTCACAAAATCCTGGGTGTAAATGCATGTTACAGTGGTGTACAGTTGGTGACTGAATATTTATATGAGCCCACACTTCACATTTTATATAGGAATTATTTACATTTTTAAAATTTACTTTACGGATTTAATTGTTATTCATTAAACAATAAAGCAGCAATAATGGTTTTCTGTAAGATGGGAATAATTTAGTAAACACATTCTTTGCTCTGTATTATCTTCCTTGTAGGTTGAGGCGCCCAAGTACTAAGGCTGAGGGTTCCTATAGGCTACACTACTACAGTTTCCAACACACTGGATAATAGTCAATATAATACCAAGTGCAGTGTAGCTTACGACGACACAGGACTGTAGCTGTGTTCAAAAAAGAGCTTTATTTTACAGGAAAAACACGTGCTACATGTTTCGGACGTCAGGTCCTTTCTCAAGCCCTTGGGCGCGTCCAAAACATGTAGCACGTGTGTTTCTTGTACAATAAAGCACTTTTTTGAACACAGGTACAGTCCTGTGTCGTCGTAAGCTATACTGCCCTTGTTATTATATTTGCTCTGTATTGCTAAGATAGTCTATACGTTTCATTTTTGCTTTGCTGATCTGACGATTGGGATTTAACAGTATACTTCTCTTCTGCACACAGACAAGGCAACAGAACTTTAAGGCTAAAAGAGAAATGTAGCCTCCAAACAACATTGTCCCAACTGACAGAGCATATTCACAAACCTGTTACAAGCTGTGTCCCACCTCTCCTTTTTGATTTATGAAATTAACCTGTGGGGACTAGGGGTCAGCTCCCATAATCCACTTTAGATGGATAAACCCAGCTAAATGTACGCAGTACTCTTCACATACTCTGTAGTGCTCAACAGATCAAAACAAGAAAGTTGTAGCCTTGCTTCCTAGAAGCTGACAGCCACTCACATAACAGCAAAGGGGTCCTCCCTCTCCCTGACACAGACACTTTCAATGCTCCTTTACTTTTCATACAAAAAATAAAAGTAATATTTGCAGTTTATTTCTAAGCTAGCATGGATGTAAGAAACAGATTATTAACAGATAGACAGATTATTAACATTAAGTTAAGTAAATTGAACCTTTAACTCATGTATTCTGTCTACAAAAAGCAAAGCTTTTACCCTATCCCAAACAGCAATACTGAAAATATAAATGAAACCCTACAAGTCTGGGGATATGAACCTGTGACATTTTGGGCTTTGTATTACTAAAATATGGGCTAGTTGACCGACCACTGCAGATGCAAATAGGTACGTTTAGAAGCTTTATCTTTTGCTAGAACCAAAATAATAATTTAAAAAAATGTTAGTAAAATTAGCTGAATATGTTGTATTGCCGCAGGAAGTCTGTATGCAATTCACACTGACTGGTAAATAAACTGCAGGGTAACTTGCAGCATTTAAAGTCTTAACGGGGACTTCAATATTGGTGTGTAGACATCTGTATAGGAAATACTCTAAGGTATTAAGCGCCTGTGTTTCTACCTCCTCCATGTAAAGGTTGGCCACAATAGGTGAAACTGGAGATCCCATAGCACATCCATGTTTTTGCTTATAGAACTTATCCCTGTGGTAAACTGGAAGTAGAGGTTTACAGAAAACCAACACACACAGATCACAAGACAATACCATGCTGGCTCTGGCTGTTGCCGCCTGGCACTGCTTGCTACCTTTAAGTTTGTTATCCACCAAAACTCCAAGATCCCTTTCCAACAGGGATTCACTTAACACAGAGCCATTTATAGTATAAGTAGCACAAGTATTTTTAAGTCCAAAATGCATCACCTTACATTTATCAACATTGAATTTCATCTGCCACTTAGCAGCCCAATGTGATAATCTATCTAGATCCCCTTGCAACGATTGCACATCCTCTGAAGTTTTTAATGGTCGACAAAGTTTTGTGTCGTCAGCAAACACAGAAACCTTGCTGACAATACCCACTTCCAAATCATTAATAAATAGATTAAATAGAAGCGGCCCCAACACAGAACCCTGTGGCACCCCACTTAGCACTTTAGTCCATAATGATGTTGTATTGCCGCAGGAAGTCTGTATGCAATTCACACTGAGTGGTAAATAAACTGCAGGGTAACATGCAGCATTTAAAGTCTTAACGGGGACTTCAATATTGGTGTGTAGACATCTGTATAGGAAATACTCTGTGCATAGAGACCGTGAATACTGTGGTCAGAGGGCGTGGCTCTTTGAAGACTACATGGGCTGTAGGTTGTACTGGCAACAACATGGAAGCACACTTACATGCAACTTACTAGAGAACAATCTTACAATGTTTAGGTGTTCTGGGAAGAAAAGCTTTCACATAAGGATTTTAAAAAAAATAAGTTTTGTTCTCCTTTAACTAATCTATCAATATATAAGAAAATAAAATATTAGGTGGGCTGGCAATGCAAAAGGAATCTAAAGATATAGGGGAACAGGGCGAAATGGGAGAATATACCGTTGGGCAGTGACTGATTGGACTGTGAGGATGAAACCTCAAATGATAAGTTGGAGACTAAAAAAAAGTTAGGCATTTGCATTAAAGGGCAAGTAAAAGATCAGATTTATTTGGTTGTAGAACAGGCAAATGCAATTTGATCCTGACACAAAAGAGACCTAGCAATAAGCCTACATTAATTCGAATGGTGCATTTCCAAGTATTTGGAACAGAAATTTTTTTTCATGATGCATATGCGGAAACAGTCCTTCAACTTATTTTAAGAGATTCCTCCTCTCAGTTGTTTGAGTAAAATATGTTTTATGGTTCAGCGAGGAACACCGTATCCATAGTAAATCTTTTCTGTTCCTTTTGGAATTCATTTTTTTTCAATAGGATAATAAAAAAGGATTTGGTATTGCTGTGTCTGGAGGAAAGGACAACCCACACTTTGAAAATGGTGAACCTTCTATTGTTATTTCAGATGTTCTTCCAGGTGGTCCTGCAGATGGTTTTCTGCAGTAAGTATTGACTCTTGTTGGCTACAAGTAAAAATTCATTTAAATCCAAAAATGTTCTTACTTCTTTGTCTGTTTGCTAAAATACTATTCTATTGGGTGTGGTAACATATTTTATTGGTGGAAAATAAATATTTGGGTTATATTTTACCATCCCTAAATTGATGTATTGCTATATTGTTGCACATTTTGTGATTTTCAATTTGATAGAAAACTATAACCTGACAAAAATGTCTAAAAACAAAAAATGTGAACAATACATTTTTTCCATGATTCCAGTGGTGCTGCACATTGTTGTACGGTAATTAGTGATTATTAGTTATTCGTTAAGTTTGCTCTTCTTACCATATTCATACTTTGCCCATGAGAGATACAGCCTCCCCTCAGAATACCACTATAGATGAAGCAGGAAGAGGGGCCATATCATAGTTTTGATGGTGGTCCCAATGATTCCTGATGAAAAATACAAGCTTTTCTGGCTTAGTTTTCAGGAATTTGTGCATGATTTAGAATGCGTGGTATCAATTACACTGTAGAATGTTTATTAATATGTGAACGTCTCAAACTGTTGTATAAATATATCTTGTATATATATTGTACAACTGGTTATAGGCTTTGATTATTTTAAGAATACATTTACATAATATTACTTACAAATGAGGAGTCTGGTAGAAAAAGCCTATATTGCTGGTGGTTTATCATAAAATGTTATCTATTTTCTTAAAGCTGATTATAGATTTTATATTCATGTGCTGTTTTTTTCCAGAGAAAATGACAGAGTGGTTATGGTTAACAGCATACCTATGGACAATGTTCTCCATTCATTTGCTGTCCAACAGTTACGGAAATGTGGAAAAACAGCTGTCATAGTAAGTGTCTGGTTTGATTGCTGTAGGTTACTGAAGCTGTGCTTTGGGAATGGACAGGCACCATTTACACTGCAAGCACAAATCAAACTAAGGCTATGTACAGACCTCTGATTTGGCGGTCGAGGGCTGAGAGGGTGGCAAACAGACAAATCGTCTGATAGTCGTGCGTGCATGTGTATGCAGCAACTTGGGCAGCGTTCGTTGGTCTTCTGCAGCAGATTGCCGTATTTTGATTGAACAAATGCATACACATGCCCTTCCTTGCAGGTCTGTCACCTGATCAGGCCTTGTCCGTCAAAATGGACGTCTGTATATAGCTTTAGTGAAGTAAAAATTGCTTGCGCTCAAAGGCATAGGTTGGTGGTTAGAGATAAAAACAAATAAAGGAAAGTGGTTACCAGTTGTAATATACAGTACCATCATAATTTAATACCAAAGTTCCTCTTATAGTATGTAGTAAAAATGTTAGTCCATTAGAGTTAATACATGAGCGGTCAGAGGTCTATTTAAATTCGTATTAATGGTATATTACGTCTTTTTCCTTTGCTTTCATTGCCTCCCACCCAACCCACCACCTTGAGCAAGTTTTACTATGCTACAATACCTACAGAAGTACACTGCAGCTTCTGACCTGTGGGCGCCAGGGAGAAACACAACCAACCTATATTCAACACAAATCAAACTTTATCCCATAATAATAAAAATATTAGTCTAATATCTTTTGTTTTCTGTATTAGATTGTAAAAAGACCACGAAAAGTTCAGGCAACAGCAATGAGGAGGTCACCCACCCCTGAACTAGAACCTAGGGCTTATGATGCTGTGGAAGATGATGGACCCATTGATCGCAGGAGTGCTTACAGTGGCTACAGTGACAGGAGTTGGCATAGTGGTAATGGTCACCACAGTAGAGATGCTAGTCCAGACAGAGACTATATCAGAGACCAAGACTGGGGACGCTCATATGACCGAGATCAGGAATTAGTTCATGGGAGAAGCAGTGAGAGGGATCTTGATGATGAGAGAGAGTACAGACGGGATCACAGTCATGGTAGGAGCATTGATCGTGACTTGAGTGAAGAACACAGATACCAAAGAGATCGTGGGAGGAGCCTAGACAGGGACCGTAGCTACAGTGGAGAGTACAGCCCAGATCGAGGCAATAACAAGAGACTGCTAACAGATCACAAGATTGAGAAGGAGATGCCTGTAAATCGCAGACAAGACAGGCTACTGTCGCACAGTCCTTCACCAGAACTACGTAGAACGTCAACCTCCACTCAAAAGGGACAAGAAAAACCAATTAATGTTTTACTCAGAAAAAACAAACCCAGTGAAGGTAAAAATGTGTGTAAAAGCAATATTTGCTTTTACTTGATATGCTTATGAGAAAACAAGTAATTTAATTCTAGTATACCAAGTTACTTAGAATGTGTTTTATTTTCTTCTATCAGTATTTGCAGTTTCTTTTGCTGTGCACTATTTATGAGACAGTGAGCTGAAGGTCTTGCAAGAATTGGCTATGGTGTATTTCAGTTTGTCATTTCTATCTTCCTCTACGTATATTGACTGTGTCACTGACTATATTGAGGGGAATAAATACTTCTGAATTGTAAGGCAATCATCTCTTGGATGGTTCTATCATCTTTTAGCAAATCTCATAATATATCATTGCTTTAGCAGTGTAAGACAGTTTATCCAGACATGAAACCAAGGCTTGAAAAAGTTTATTACTTCAAGGAAGTATAAACAGGTATCGATTGATGACCTATTCGTAGGAGAAGATATGACAAAGAAGGAATAAACATTGATTTGTCTAGGATCATCTATCCGCTAGTTGTTAGTGCATGAAAGGTTCAAATATGACCTTGCCACTGTCACAAACAGATTTATAAAGCTGCAGTCTGTCATTTTTGTTAGGTTGTGAACTCTGCATTTCTATCCTGAAAGGTAATCCATCTGGTACTTTCTGAATGAATTATTTATGTGAGCAGTCCACGTCAAATAACTCTGAATCCTCAAAGCTCCAAGCAAACTAGCATTTTCTAGCTCTCTGAGTTTTGCTATTGCTTAAACTTCTTGGTGCTGGCATGTATAAGGGTTTTAAAATGTGAAATAACTTGTGAAATAACTGATTAATGATGAGGTACCAGGCAAGGACTTAATGCAACTCAAAATAGGGAAATTGCTTGTTTATTCATCATACAACATGTTTCGGACAGCTTGGTCCTTTATCAAGTGTAACAATACCAGTGCTTTACCACCTACTTATAGGGGAAGGAAGTGACATCAGCAGAAAAGCCCTGCCTCCCCAACTGACCTTACAGTGGGTTGGGAAGGGACATAGAAATACATTAAATACACATAATAATACAATAAAGTGATCACCCCTCAACCCGTGCAATCATGTGCATAAATGTGGGGATCATTAATGATCCAAAGTAGTCTACAAAGGGTCCAAAAGAGTCCTTATAAAGGTCCAAAAAAAAACCTTAGGGATTATAAAGACAGTGCCTCTATGCAGAGAAGGTATTGCAGTCCATTTGTGCTGGTGCTTGGATTGTTTCAAATAGGACACCTAAGGGATAAATAGCTTGACACGGATATGTACAAAACATAGGTCTGCCGTTGCTTAATACTAATCAAATATTTAACCTCTATAGCTTCTATTCATTTTTTACCTTTTACTTATTCAAATTCTATAAGATATATCTGTGGAAAGAAACAAATAAGTTTTAGAACAAAATTACATACTCATATAAGAGGCATTTATATAAAGCATTTAAGTGTCCATGATGCATTCAACCCTTTGGGTATAAGTGTATCTAGGAACCTGATCCAAAAACATTCTCTCTGTAGGAGTAACCTTGTAATGTCCCCCACCCCTTACTAGGGCTGGTACAAGTTCTAGTACCATCCATTTAAGCTGGTTATGTGTGTTTCTCATCTCAGTACAATGTCTTGACACCGAGGTATCATAACTAGTTCCTATTTTGTGTTCTAAGTTTTTTACATCCCTTTTGTGTTCTTTTATATGCTCCTTAATAGGTCTGCTAGTTTGCTCCACATACCCAAAACCACACGGACATTTCAATAGGTAGACCACTTGTGATGTCATGCATGTGGCAAAATTTTTTTACTTTATTGGTGTGCCTCTTGATGGATTCATCACTGTCGGTCCCTTCATTATTGATGTACAGCAAATGCAGCTGAGGCATGGGTGTGTACCGGTTTTCAGTTGGCTTAAGAACATTTTCGGGGGAGTATAGATATCAGCTGGGCATAAATGATCTTTGATTGTTTTACCTCTTTGATAACTAAAGAGGGGAATGTCTTTAAACAGATGTCCCTTTTTGTCATCTTGTTGAATGATCGGCCAGTATTTGTGGATTACTTTTTCTATTTTGTTACTTACAGTTTTGTATTAACTCACAAACGGTAGCCTATTTTTTACTTTGCGTTCCTTACACCAATAGTTTGCTTTGTGGTATACGTCTTACTTCGTGAAACACTTTTGTAAGTTTCCGTTTATTGTACCCCTTCTCCAGGAATTTATTTATTAGTTTAGTACCTGCTTCCATATATTGATGGTCAGTAAATGAAATTCTCCTTGCTCTTATAAACTGCCCTCTCGGGATTGCATTGAACAGTTTAGGGTTGTGGAAGGTGTCTGATCTCAATAGTTTGTTCCTGTCAGTTTGTTTAGAAAAAAGGGTTAAAAAAAGTGTCTGGTTTTTTAATTCAACGAGGACATCTAAAAATGGAATGGACTTATAAGAAATCTTGTAGGTAAACTTAATGGTCGAGTGCATCTGATTGGCCTCCCATACCATACCTTCAAATTCATCTGATGTACCATTCCATAGTATTAGAATGTCATCTATATAGCGTAGATATTTGACCAATTTTGGTTTGTACTTTGTGTCCAGAAATAATCTGTTCACTATTACAGACATGAAGATGTTTGCAAAAGATGGGGCTGCTGAAGAGCCCATGCTAATCCCTTGTTTCTGCCAGTAGAATGTTTGGTCATATCTAAAATAATTATTTTTAAGCACCAGAGTAAGACAATCTAAAGTATATTAACTGATGTGGGAGGTTAGTAGAAAGGAGTAATTCTTCCACATAACGGATCCCTTCGTCCCGTGGGATGGAAGTGTACAAGCTTTGTACATCAATGCTCGCTAATAGCACTCCGTTATTGGGTAGAGTTATTCCATTCAGTTTTTGTAAAAGTTCTGTGGTGTCTTTTAAACACGTGGGTATCATTTTAACAAGTGGCTGTAAAAAGGAGTCAACGTATTTCAAAAGCGGCTAATATCAAACCCTATCCCCAATACAATTAGACGTCCCAGGGGGCTGGTTAATGACTTATGGACCTTAGGTAATAAATATAGGACCGGGCGTCGTGGGTGTAGTACGTCTAAATACTCTTTGACTTCTGCCGTAATCATGCCGTTTTGTTCTGCCTCTGTTATAAGCAATTTTACCTCCCCACTGGTATATAATGTCCCGGTATGTTTAGCTGTCTCAAAGCTTCAGAAGAATATTGTGATCTGTCCAGGACTACCACGGCCCCTCCCTGGTCTGCTGCCCGAATAATGATCTCATTATTAGCCGACAGGGCTTTAAGGGCTTCGTGTTAGTCTTTGGACAGATTATATTCTTTTTTACGAGTAGTTGCATCAAACATTTTGCGTACCTTAAATGATACCACTTTTTCAAATACATTCAAAGATTCGTTTTGTACAATAGGCAAAAACGTGCTGGGATGCTTGAATACATTAACATTAACATTCCTTTCCATACTTTCATTAGAAAAAAAGACCTTAAGCTTCATGTTCCGTAGGAATTTCTGGAACGATATGTCCCAGTTGAGAAATCTGTACTGATGCGATGGAACAAAGCCTAAACCCTTATTTAATAAGTCATATTCTGCTTTACATAGTGTATAATTAGAAAGGTTAATAACATTATTATTTACCTCTGTTTGGCCCTTCTTGGATATCTGTTGCGAGGTTGGAGGGGTTGTCTCCCTGTTCTGTTGTCTCTATTGGGGCTGCCGGGTGAGGATAAAAAATCCAAGGATGAGTCCTGTGAGGAAGAGTAAGGATCCTCTACTGGAGAATTTTAGGTATCTTACGGGAGGCATCCAGTGCTGCTGTTTTCATGTGGAAGTGTTGTCCCCGTGGCTCTGTTCTCCCTCCGTCTCTCCACTAACGTCCGATTTTCGGCGCGGATATGACGTCACCCGCTCTCTGTCGCGGCGGAAGTGAAGTCGCAGCTGGTTCTGGCTGCCTCCCATCGCTGTTACCACTGCTTGTTGGGACTGTGTCCTTGCGGCCATCTTTGATGCTGCCGTTCCTTTCTCCACGAATAGACACGATCCTGTAAATAATCGTTTTAGCCTCTTAGGTACTTATTATTCTTTTTGGCTGCTATGGAGGATTGAAAACGCTCTAGTTCCTCATTGAAGGACTGGAATACTAGGGCTGCTTGTTCCTCTCCTTTTTCTTGTGTAACTTTGTTCTTGATTTCTTCAATGTTTGATTTCAAGGTAGATAAATTGTCAGTAATGTTAACAACATCAGATCAAGGCTGCACTTGTTACCCGCCTTACCCTGCTGCTTTTTGCTTAACTTCAATTTTCATGGTTTTAAATTTTAACTTATTCACCTGTCACACTGCACATTTTTATGTTATACTTGGTTGTTTTCACCTATAGAATATGGCCTGCGGCTTGGCAGTCAGATTTTCATAAAGGAAATGACAAACACAGGTCTAGCAAGGAGAGATGGAGATTTGTATGAAGGAGACATTGTTCTTAAGGTAAGATAACATTTTTGTCTATAAATGTTGCTTTTGACCAATGTTGCTTTGCACACCTGTTGATTTGCTTCAGTAGTGTGAATACATTTTTATTTGTGTATATTGGGGAAGCTTGCAGCAGTTTAATTAATAAAGATCTACTTTATGCCATAGGGTACATTAACCTTTGCAATTATAACTTTTACACTATTGAACATTCAGCACATAAAAAGACGCAGCAACATGCATAAGGTGGTTGTGATAAAAGAAAGAGTGCTCGTTCACATGGCAACCCCATACAGATATTGCTGACTAACAGACTAATGTTTGATATTTATTATTATTTGCACAACCTGTTAAGATGATTGATCACATTTTACCAACATTTAAGGTCTGCCACACTAAAATTCCTTCTACATTTCAAACCAGTCAACCAAAATATCAAGTTAGGCAGTTTATCAGGACAAAATTTCAGCTTACGTGTACCAGCCCACAACGCTCAATGTGTACAAACAACCGTTTTGGGTGTAGGTGTATGGGGCGCTTGTTTGCCCAAAATGGTTGTTTGGTTGGGCATCATTGATAATCCACCGTGCTGGATCATTAACTATGCCCAACCAAGCGCCCATACATTTATCGATAGTCGGCCTGTTGACTCCACCCTCATAATAACATCCTTTAGAAAGAATGGCCTCTTTAAAATATATTGATCTATCCTACTTTGTCCTCTGAATTCATTACTGTATGCCTGCTATGCTTCTGGATGCCTCATGGAAACTGAGCTATTTAGTGACCTGTATTGATTCTGAGCATGCTCAGAAGAGGAAGCTAGGGGATTAGAATTCAGTCATTGGCTGTGATGTCAACCGTCAAATCCATAACTGACAGTTGCTAACTGGAAGAACCAGGAAGCAGAAAAAGGGGCAACAGGACATTGTGCAGGATTTCAGGTTAGACTTATATATTTCAGATTTCAAACTATTACAGTTTAGGGTTTTGGGGGGTGATTTACCTATATATACATTTTTATTTGAGGGATGGGTGTGCCCTTTAACACAAAGGCTCCCATTTTTTCTATTTTATTTTAAAATGGTGTAAATATTTAAAATCTTGTCTTGATTTTTTGTCTGTATCTTAACATTGATTGTTACATCTCCAACTTTAGATCAATGGAACTGTGACTGAGAACATGTCTCTAACAGACGCCCGAAAGCTAATTGAAAAATCTAGAGGGAAACTCCAGATGTTAGTGCAGAGAGATGCCAAGCAAACCCTGATTAACATTCCTGCACTGGATGATAGTGACTCTGACATAGGAGGTAAGCTGTATACCACCACTCTAGTAATTAAGAAAAGAAAGTTTACATATCAGGACATAAAGCAGTAAATGTTCTTACCTGGTTCTAAAATTTTTTAAATATAACCTCCGGTATAAGACAAAACATAGCAGATTTAATTGTGTCATTATTTAGCATAAAATGCAAAAGCAGTGTGTAAAATAGTAAATACACCCAATGATTTTGGAGCATATAGAACCACCTTTAGGAGCAGTCCTTTTTTTCTCTGTATGTCTGTATCAATCCCTCACATTGTTGTGGAGGTATTTTAGCTTAATCTTCTTTATAAGATTGCTTTAGTCCTTCAAAGGGAATGTTAACTCTCAAAACAAAAAAACTGGCATGCTCTCAGATGAGAGGAATGGAGTAGTCGTTTTAGGGCTCGTTCACACTAGAAGCTGACAGAAACTGACAAAAACACACAGAGCTTACAATATAAGCACTTTATTTCAAACACGCACACAACCTATCAGTATATCTTTATGATTGTGGGGGAAACCTATGAGCCGCCATGCTGCCCATGTTGTCCAGGCCCTATGACTGCAAAACAAATGCAAAGAATCAACCCCTTAATTACTGTGCTTATCATTTGGTAAAAGGGGTTTGTGCTGATAAGTTCAGCAGCGCAAGCTATTATAGGACTACTTTACTGTAAAAATTAACTTTTTAGAAATGAAAAGAACCTGGAACAGGGAGGCAGGATTGATTATTCCCACCTCCCAATGAGGGAGGTCTAGAGCCACCATATATTTTGGTTTGTGCTGATTATTGTGTTTGTTTTTTCTAAATGTAACGCTACATATTATGGCCAAACATCTCTAGCTTTGTCTAACTTGGTCCTGTATGTCCAAAGGACATTGTTCCTGAAATAGTTGGGTTTTTTTTCTTGCAACCCTTTCAAACAAGCCTAATTATTCAGCCTTTTTTTTTTTTTTTTTTTATAATTGTACTGTCATTAATGCTAACTGAGAGTCTTACTGTAGTCTTAAAGGATAACTGTATTGCCTCAATGCATTTGCATTTTTTAAAGTTGCTTTAAAAAGAGTAAAGGTATGCAGCTCTCCCCATACATTTTTTCCTGATTTAGAGCCTCTGCCTTCTAATAGCCATGCTGTGAAGGGGGTGTAACAATTCTGTCTGCCTCTGTCACTCAAAGCTAACATGCGAGAAAACACTAATCGATCTGCCCTTGATCAGCTTGATTATGTAGGCTGTATCCTAGCAACAGGACATTTCCACCAGCCAATGACAAGTGTTATGTTAACCATGGCCCTGGGCCGTCTAGTAGGCGGGCTTTTAGCACTCATCTTTGCTATGTGATATCTAAGGGAGGGCAGCATGGTTATCAATGTGAGTAAGCGATTTCAGCTGCTGGAGCTGTGAACATGTAATGGGGGAGATGTTATTTTTTTTCATATTGTTGTCCTTTAAAGATGTAGCCTGTGAGTTTTTTTTTTTTTTTTTTTTTTTTTTTGCAGTGGTCTAAACTTGGGCTGAATTTGCAGGGATTTCCACTATTGTGAAAAAGTTGTCTTGAATGTTTTCTACTTGTGAATAATCTTTCTCACTGTAGAATGATGGACATCATGCAACATTTCCTTTTGACCGACCAGTCGGCCAGAAAGAAGGACTTTCTGTTTCGACAATAGTGCCTGCGGCCGACAGTTTGCCGTGACCAAGCGATTGTCCCATAGAGGACCGTGCAATCGGCCGGGATCTTCGGATATGTCCAATCGTGCGTTCATCTGATTTAGATGAATGGACATGTCCGAAAAATTGCCGAAATATTGCATGGTGTGTACCATGCTTTTAATGGGCAGCAACAACTGCATTTCTAAGATCATTGTTGCTTCTTAAAGATCATTGCTGATCTTTCTTCCTCAGCATTGTGCTACCACACATCTAAATGCTCCCCACCAGCAAACTGATAAAACATCTGTTTTTATAGAAGTGGTCACAATTGCTGATGATCAATGAACTAAGTGCATTTAATTAGCTGCACCTGGCTATTACTTGCCATCTTAATTAATTTGGAAAGGTTAAAAAGGCCATTCACAGCTCTATTCAAAGTAAAACCATCTTGCGTCACAGATTTTCAGTTTGAAGGGCAAGGCCACACTGCAACGCAAAAGGATGTGATTTCCTGTGTCGCAACGTGCTTGCGATTCCCCAATTCTGATTATGGAACGATTGCGATTAAAAATGGTGATCGCATGCGCTTCCAAATCGGAATTGCAAATACAACGCTTTGATAATCACAGAAACTTTGTGTTCCCACGATTTCCATTAAATCAAAATCGTATGCGCGGTCGTGTGCGCAAAAGCTTATAGTGTGGCCTAGCCCAAAGTCTGTTGAAAATGTGGACTGGAAGATGGTGTTGACAGAAAATTATCCACCTGAAGGGACCACTGTTTTTTTGTTCAACTGCTTGATATCCAGTCATCGGCAAACTGGCCACTAATTTTTTTTGACCCAGTTGGTAATAATAAAAAAAAAAAAAATACGCAAGAGTGCCCATGCTATTAATTTGCACTAACTAATCAGATATTCGTTTTTTAATGGGTTACTTCAATTAGATAAGATTTGATTGGTTACTGCAAAAAAAATACGATGGGGAAACTTTTGTACCATTTATTGCATCAGCCCCTAATTAAAATGGGTACACACAATTCAGATGTATAGCAGATAACAGACAGATTCCATTGGAATCTATTGGCTGGTACACACAACACTGATATGACATTCTTACACTTGTATAATTTGTCTTCTGCAAAATCTGCCAACAAAGGCCTTTTATCAGTATCGGGCATCCCCAGATTTAGAGTGCTGCTCTTTGATAAATCTGTATAAAGTGTAAATGTGATAAATACACAATACCTTGTAAATATGCGATGAGCTGAAACTTTGATGCTTGTAATAAGAATACTCTTGTCTTGTTTCTTTCGACATGTCGGGAAAGAGTTCAAATCTGAATGAATAGTATGTAAAATACTATTCTTAATATCTTAATTATGTGTGTGTCATTTATCTATCCGGATTAATGGTCAATTATTTCTAAAATAATATATTATTCATTTTTCCTATACAGATATTTCTGATATAGAATCTAATCATTCCGACTCTCCTCATGAAATTAGCAAGTTACAGCATTCAGACTCTCATTCCTCCAATGAAAAACTTAGAGAAAAGGGCAGGTGAGAAATATCTGGAATTGGCAAATATATATTGCCAAGAAACTGAAGATATGTTGAATGTTTTATTTAAAAAGTAGAAATGAAATATAATAATCACAGAAATGTGTACCGTATATACTCAAGTAAAAGTCGATCCGAGTATAAGTCAAGGTACCTATTTTTACCTGAAAATTTGTAAAAATTGATTGACTCGAGTATAAGTCGAGGGTAGAAATGATCACCACTACTGCCTTCTGATTCTGTGTTGTTTTTAGGCTTAAGTTGCCCTTTAAATGGACAGCAGAATTCCCATACATGAATCCCATACAATAATAGCCAAATCCAGTACCAGTAATCTCCAATTCCTTGGCACTCCAGATGTTTTGAAACTACAACTCCCAGCATGCTTTGTTGCTGGGAGTTTCAGTTTCTAAACATGTGGAGTGGTTCAGTAAACTTTTAATTAAACTTACCATCATTACAATTCTCCTGACCCCCATATTGTAAAGAGCCTTCTGACCCCCATATAGTAAAGGACTCTCTGACCCCAATAGTTAAAAATGTCACATGAGAGTTGTAGTTTCAAGCTGTCATTTGCAATGTACTAGCAGCTGTTCCAGATTTACAGCATCCAGATGAGCAGTGACAGTGCTGAGTGAGTCCAGCAGCCAGACTACAGGAAGCAGGAATTGTAAAGGCAGATCAGCTCCTGTAACTTTTTATGCAGGTTAACACAGTGCCACCTACTGGTTACTATCTGCAATTGCAGAATTTGGATCTAAATTAGGACTTGACCCGAGTATAAGTCGAGGTTAGGTTTTCAGGCTAATTTTAAAGCCTGAAAAATTCGACTTATACTCGAGTATATACGGTAATATAAAATTTTCTCTGCAATTTGAGAAATTTCCTGGTTAGTAAGATGTAACCCACTTTAGAAGAGCAATGCAGGAAGTGAGAAGCCAAACAAAATCCCCTCCTCCAGAATAGTTAATTGTAAAATCAGTTTACAATCTTTATTTTTCTCCTTTTAAATACTTTTGGTGGAATTATCAATAGTCGGTAAAATCTACTGTATTTCTGTACATTTAACAGCTCTATAGAGGAAGCACCCAAAAGACTGGTTAAAATGGGAGGCATGCCTACTCCATTTAAAGTAATTGGCAAAGCAGAAACACCGCCACCAGTTTCTGATAGTCCTGTAATGACAGAAACAGTTATTGAGAATGAACATGAAGAAAAAGCTCCAGGTCTGTTTTTTTTTTTTTATGTAGCATTTTTAAATCTTTTGTTTATATTTGGATGTGGATATGGAAAGATATTTTATTAAGTGGTTAATTTATGTGATGCACTATGAACTTATACAGTAATATTGTAGTACATCTTTTTGCTTTATCTGAATACACACTACATTTGGACCAGAAGGAAGAAAACATTTCCTGGCTCCAAATGGCTACTAGAAGAATACATAGAGCAACTGTATGTATCTTACATACTAACCGACAAGTGTCAAAATGCAGGGCTCATAGACGCATTCGCACAAACACTGCGTCATCAACCTCCTCCCACAATGTGTGCGTGCAATCAGAATATCGGCGTCTACAAATGTGCACAGTCCTCTA
The DNA here is from genome assembly GCA_019447015.1 of Hymenochirus boettgeri. Classification (NCBI taxonomy): domain Eukaryota; kingdom Metazoa; phylum Chordata; class Amphibia; order Anura; family Pipidae; genus Hymenochirus; species Hymenochirus boettgeri. Next base: position 245,310,202 of record CM033469.1, read on the forward strand.
ATTGCACGTCATGTCATTCAACAGTGCGCACTCACCTGTGACTCACGGAAAAAGAGGGGGAAGAGAGGAGGAAAGAGAAAGAGGAGTTTAAGGAGGGGGAGAGAGAGAGAGAGAGAGAGGAGGAGACGGTGGGAAGAAGGGAAAGAGAGGGGAGAGGTCTTTAAATGCAGGGTTGAACAGGATTTGCGATTCTTTAAAGAATAGGGGTTTGCTAGTTAATACTAATATAGGGAAGCTGTGGATACTTTCCTGCTATTCATCCTGCATCATAGAGATTTTAAGATTACTAGACTAGGAGGTGAGGGGGAGGAGCCAGGTAACCAGGAAGTAACCAGTAAGTTAGGAAGTGAGGAGGAGGAGCCAAGTGACCAGGAAGTAACCAGTAAAATAGGAAGTGAGGGGGGAGGAGCCACATAACCAGGAAGTAACTAGTAAAATAGGAAGTGAGGGGGGAGGAGCCAGGTAACCAGAAGGTTAGGAAGTGAGGGGGAAGTAACGAGAAAACAGGTATCATAAAAAGAGACTATGATAAAGGTGTAAACAGAAAGAAGGAAACCCTTGTCAGGAAACAGTTTTCTCTCCAGTAATACCCCCCAACATACAATGTATCGGTTTCTGATTCTGCAACACTCACTTCTGGCTGGAAGATTGTAAGTACTGTTACAAAGTTGATATCTGCCTTAAATAAACTTATCCATTCTGTTCAGTGGAATAAAGTGAATACAGAGTAATTACTTGAAGTTACCAGGGATCCTGGTTGGAGGAACGCCAATCTTTTATTCCTGCTCTCTCATATAGCGGAGACACAGGACTCCTGTAACGCCAATCCAGACCATAAATACCGAACTTCTAATCTGTGTAACCAGAATCTCTGCAACGACCAGCCATTTTTAAACAGCTCATCGCGCGTAAGTTTCCTTCATAGGCGTGACAAGCTGTTTAAAAACAGCTAGTGGCTGCAAAGATTGTAGGTTTGTGGCGGGTTCACTACCATCTGGGCCCCCTCGCAGTCAAGGGGGGCGGTAGTTAGCCACTGAACGTATAAATATATTTTTATAATGTTGTCAATGTTTCTTGCTAGTCCCTTTTCTTGAGCAGGAATAATATTTTGGCCTCCATCAAACATAGGCAAACATACAATGTTTGAAGGAGAATTTGCATGTGCAGCCACACAGACTACAGCACCTAGCATGTTATAGTATTGAAGAGGTGTGCAGCGTAAGAGACTGTATAAATATCTAGACTGTCTTCATTAAGGCAGGGTACACACCGGCCTATTATTGTCCCGGCCGGCCGCCCCACACCAGCAGATATTTATGGCTGACCGATAGCGCTGTGGATAGGTCGGACGGAAATATCTGCTGGTTTGTACCCAGCCTAACAAGCTCCTTTCATTTTCCTTATCAATCTTGTTTCTGTTCCCTGAACCCTCTTCCAGACCAACAATTTATATTAGACTCCAAAACTTCACTTCAAGGGTGATTTCTTGTTGTGCCTTAAGCAAGATTTGCCTGATGGTGCACCTGATGCCAGACAAGCCAGCCCAAGAACCATGTACTTTGGTCCCCACCAGATTCCCTATCACAACACAGTCTACCATGGGTCCCATCTAATTTTATTTATTAGATTTAAATTGTAAATTCTTAATAATTATATCTCCCCAAATAAGGCAACCCCACCAACAGTGTGCCCTGCCCCCTTCAATTTAATTAACTTAATTAAATTTATTAATTCATTATTTTAAATTAATATATTAAATACAATTGATTAAATGGTTTCATATAATGATAGAATATTAGTTAGAACTGCTTGTGAAGGTACTCATTCATCCAGGTCATGGTATATCTGTATATATTCAGTTAGATCAACTGGACTTGAAGTTTAGTTCTTGAAGACGTTTCACTAGTCATCCGACTGGCTTTCTCAATTCAGAATGACTTGTACAAGAATCTGTGGCAATTATGTACCCTGGAAAGTCCCAATTAGCATATCACAGCCAGGTGGTGCAATCACCCTTAACACCTGGCTGTGATATGCTAATTGGGATTTTCCAGGGTACATAATTGCTACAGATTCTTGTACAAGTCATTCTGAATTGAGAAAGCCAGTCGGATAACTAGCGAAACGTCTTCAAGAACTAAGTCCAGTTGATCTAATTGAATACAACAGATATTAGTTAAAATGCTGGGCTGGCTAGCTTGGCCTGTCTTTGGAAGAGTTCTATTACATTTATAATGTAAAAAATCAAATCTAAAAATATTTTTACTTTATGATTAGCAAAGGTGTTTTAAAGTCCCCTCAAAGACCAAACATAGCAAATTAGCATGATCTATTTCTGGTTCCAAAATGCCACTCAAGCAAACAATAGCCATCTATTGTTAGGGCAGGAAGGAATGTGTAAACTAAACTGCATGCATCTGAAAGATGGAAAGCTGCTATGTCGTTGTCAGTGTTAGGATTATACGGTGGACGAGCAACTGTATGTAGGTGTGCCTGTGTTTGCCCACTGATGATGAAACTAGGGCACAAATGGTGAACGCATGCATTGCCAAAATGAGAACGGATGCGCAAACGCATTCACATTGTAAATCGCAGGAATTTTCGCGTTCCCACAATTTCCATTTTAGCTAAAATCGCGAGGGCAACCGCGAAAGCAAAACGTGTGCACGAACACACAAAAAACGCGCTAGTAGCCCTAAGGTGGTAAGTGGGGTGCCACAGGGTTCTGTGTTGGGGACGCTTCTATTTCATCTGTTTGGAAGTGGGTATTATCAGCAAGGTTTCTATGTTTGCTGACGACACAAAACTTTGTCGCAATTGTGCAACTTTGCAGGTGGATCTAGATAGATTGTCACCTGATGCACCTGAGGAAGGGGACACTCCCCAAAACGTTGTGCACGCCTGTCACCAATAAACTAGTAAAATGAACAAAGCCTTCTAGAGTGCATTCTTCAAACAAACATAAGCTACTAGTTTGTCACATTGGGCTACTAAGTGGTAGATGAGATTCAATGTTGATAAATGTAAGGTGATGCATTTTGGACTAAAAAAATCCTTGTGCTGCTTATACTATAAATGGCTCTGTGTTAAGTGAATCCCTTATGGAAAGGGATCTTGGAGTTTTGGTGGATAACAAGCAGTGCCAGGCAGCAACAGCTAGAGCTAGCATGGTATTGTCTTGTATAAAGAGAGGTATGGATTCAAGGGAGGAAAAAAAATTCTCCCTCTTTACAAAGCATTGGTAAGGCCTCATTTGGAATATGCAGTGACATTTTGGAATCCTGTGTACAAAAAGGACATCTTTGAAATGGAAAGGGTTCAGAGAAAGGCAACTAAATTAATAAGGGGATTAGGGGAAGCTTGAATATGAAGAGAGGCTGGATAAGTTACAATTATGTACACTAGAGAAAAGGCGCTTGTGTGGGAATATGATTACTGTGTATAAATACATTTAACGGGCAATACAATAAACTATCTGGGGCATTGTTCACCATTGTCGGAGGACACGCGGACATCCCTTAAGACTTGAAAAAAAAAAGTTTAGGCTTCAAGTTCAGAAAGGGTTTTTCAATGTGAGAACGGTAAAGCTATGGAACTGTCTTCCGGTGGAGGTTATGGCAGGTTCATTGGACAGTTTTAAAAAAAACAAAGCTGGATAAGTTTCTGCAAACAAGGAATGTTGCAAGTTACTGGTATTGATATATTACATAAAGTTGATCCAGGGGTATTTCCGATTGCCACTTGGAATCTGGAAGGAATTTTTTTCCCCTTCATAGATTTGGTGGGGTTTTTTTTGTCTTCCTCTGGATCAACAGTTAGGCAGGAAATGAGGATATTGCTAGATGGTTTGGACTGGATGGACATATGTCTTTATTCCACCTCAAATACTATACTATACTAACTCGCTTATGGCGCAACATCACAGGAATTTCCTACATTCAGCTGGGACACTCTCCAACAAAAAGTCCTGTGTCTAGTGGGGTTTATGGCCGCAACATCCCTCTAGGAAAACTACCAAGAAAACACCCAACCCCCCCCCCCACTGCACTGAACTGCACAGAACCCTTTTAACTCCCCCTAAAAGAATGCTGTGTGCACACTCACACAGGCAGTCCTTTTGAACTCTAAAGGAACACTAAACTCGTTTTTGTAAGTATATTTCATCTGTTTCTATTATTCACACGGAGGTGAGAATGCTTATTCCCACCTCCCTGTGTATATTAGAACGCCCAGGGGACACTGGAACTTACCTTACCGACGCTCCACTTGCAGCTGCTTCTGCACTGACAGCCGCGTTGTCCCGATCAAGCACCTATCTTAGGCTGATACTAAAGATAGGCACACGATCGGGACAGGGCGGCTGTCAGTGCAGAAGCAGCTGTGAGTGGAGCGGCAGTAAGGTAAGTTCCAGTGTCCCCTGGGCGTTCTATTATTCACAGGGAGGTGGGAATAAGCGTTCTCACCTCCCTGTGAATAAAAGAAACGGATGGAATATACTTTCAAAAACGGGTTTAGTGTTCCTTTAAAACATACCAAAAGAGGGAGGAGAGGGAAAAGGGGGGAACGAGACATTATATTGAATATTCTTCTTAAAAAAGGACATATACCCACCTTGTTAATCCACCAAAACTCACGACCAGTAAGCAAGACAAATATTTCATCCTTGAATACGCACCACCTTTGACCCATTAGCAAAATTGAATTGCCCCCATAGAATAAACAAAACCCCCTACTTTCACAGGGGTCACCCACTGCACTAACCCTATCCCTAAACTTCCTCTTTCCACCTGAAACCCTCCTTTCCTCCCCATTTTCTTCTCCTTTTTCCTAACCCCCCCACCAATTTATACCTTTACTATACAGCTTAACCACCGACAGTTGTCGATGATCAGCTCATACCTCATATTTACAATTTTTTATATATGCTTATTCAAAATGGTTTTAATGTTTACCAGTTTATTGTAAAATGTTGGTATCTGAGTATCACACAATACATGGTATTGACATTTATTAAAGGGAAAAGTGGAGCATTCACTATGCAAACTATTAAAAAATTGTGGAACCGCATATCTTGTCGATTCTGTTTAAATGCAGGTTATGACCCCCCCTAATTTGCATTGCTTGACCTGGAATGTAAGGGGACTTCAGGACAAATCTAAACATACCTCTATATTCCAATACTTCAAACAACAGCAACCAGACATAGTGGTCCTCACAGAAACTCACCTTCTGAGCCATCAACAAAGGGGCCTAAAACGACCGTGGGTAGGATGGGTGTACCAGGCCTCCCACACCTCTGTCTCAAAGGGTGTGGCTGTCCTGTGGCCAAAACACTACATTTTCAATTACTGGATCGACAAGGCTCATATGTTTTTATATACGGTAAAATTATGACCAGACCTATCACTATAATGGCCTACTACATCTCCCCCCCCCCATTTTCAATGACAGTATTGAAAAAGGGAATTCAGTTTATTACAACTTTCCCAGAAGCACCCACAGTGTGGATGGGAGACTTCAACGTGATATCAAACTCTCATTAGACAGACACCACCAACAAAACTGGACCCCAGCGTGGGCTCCTGACACCATCAGCATCCCTCAGAAACTAATCTTGCTTTTCATCCTCCCACACCATTACTCAGGATCTTGTCTGACCACGCACTGTACAAGGCTGCGCTGGAGAGCACACACTGGAAGCTTAACCCATTCTGGTTAAAGTTAATCCCTGAGGAGAAGGACCTCTCCGCTAGGACTTCTTCCTCCTTAATACAGATTCTGCAGACACCATTAGTCTGGGAGTGCTTCAAAATCCATGCACGCATGACCTTCACCTTAAGGGATCAACCAAATAAAAAGACGCTCAGTTGCCACTGAGAAAACAGCACTAGAAAACATAAACAAGACATCCACTAAATACCAATTAGACCCTACCTGAGAAAAAGCCCAAGCCCTAAAACTGCAAACCAGACTAATGGACCAACTAGAAAAAGCCAATAAAAAAAACCTCCAATTTCAAACTCAGAGCTTTTATGAACAGGGAGAGAAATGTGGGAAAACTACTGGCACACAGAGCCAATCACGAACATAAACCCCTGCACTGTAATTATCCTTAAACACCCCCCCCATGCCCCTCCAATCACACCACCACAACAGGTTACTGAACACTTTGCACTCTACAACCACCAATTATGCTCCACCACCAACCATTAGCCATAAGATAAAGATAAATACCACATAGACTTCCCACTGTTATCTTTACAACAGCAACAAACTCTGGACTCCCCCATTTCTAAACTGGAAATCCAACAAGCCATATCTCTCCTTGCCAGGAACAAAGCCGCTGGCACGGATGCATTGCCAGTGGAGTTTTACCTTCACTATTCTGAATCCCTAACCCCAAAACTTCTTGACCTATACAATGCATTATTTGAACCCCCCCTTCACTACAAAGCTCTTATAATTCTAATCCCCAAACAAGGGAAGGATCCCACACAACCCGAGTTTGACCAGTTTTCCTCCTCAAGGTTGACATCAAAATGTTTTGCTAAAATTCTCTCCCTTAGACATAATCAGATTATTAAACACTTGATACACCCTGACCAGACATGATCAACACCAGGCACCTTTTCCTCAACCTACAGGCCTGGCATGAATCCATAGGAACAAGATGCTTAGTCAGTCTAGATGCAGTAAAACCTTTCGACTCGGTTAAGGGGGTGTTCCTATGGCGGGTCCTCCATCACTTTGGCTTTGACCCCAGCTTAATACACTGGCTACAGATATTATACTCCAAACCACGAGCCAAGTAGCGGCCAGCAGATGGATTTCTGACCTTCGCAGAGTAGCTGAAACTAAATACTTTGGGATCCACGTATCCAGGGACCCAAAAGACTATCTAACACTTAACATGAAGCTGCCACTAATCCAAACCATAAAGAACAAAATCCAAGTTTGGAGTAAATTGCCACTAGTGGTAACAGGGATGATACTGCTCCCCAAGTTATTATACGTGCTATGGCACTACCCCATATACATCCCACTTAAATATTTTAAAACTCTAGACTCACTTCTAAAACCCTTTGTGTGGGGTGCATCCAGAAGCAAAATAAACTGGTCCACTTTACAAAGCCCCACAGAGCTTAGCGGCCTGGTGATGCCGGTCTTCAACATATATTACCTTATTTAACACAAAACATAAAACTCAGTGCTCAAATTCTCGAACTAACAGCATCTAAACCAAATTTTAGACATCAATCTGTGCTCTGTATATATCATCTGACTATGGTGACCCGGGTGCAGACGTGCCCCGGGTCCTTCACTAGAAAGAGAACACTCGTCTCCCAATATAATAAGGTTTAGGATACACACAAACCACCACGGGGTTAGACTTACCCAAATGGGTCTGTGGTCCTGGTGCAGCACGCCCCGAACCTGTCGCTACTGGTCCTGTGTGATACTCGGCTGAACAAACAATTTGGGACTTCGGCGCACACCGGAAAACAAGACACCAGGGACTCTTCAATGCAATACGCTTTATTTAAAACAGTGCCATAACAAACAGGAAGTTCCCATAGCCTTACGCGTTTCGAGCGGAACTAGCGTGCTAGTGCTAGTTACAACTTTAATCAATATGCCAATTGCAATTTTACACATGTAGTGTACCTGTTAACGTGTACGATGTGTGGCATACAATACGTAGGGAGTACGAGTAGATCATTAAAGTCACGATTTAGAGAACATCGTAAAAAATATTATAAATAAAGAGGAGAGTAGTCCTATAGCAAGACATTTTCTTTTGTGTAATGGAGGAAGAGAACAATACCTCCAAGTACAGGTACTACAGTGGATACCCATTAAGAAAAGGAAGGGAGACAGAATAGTCCCCCTACGAAAAGCAGAGGTCAAATGGATCTTTAGACTGGGAACACGGACCCCGAATGGGTTAAACTCCATTTTTGATATAGCCTGTTTTGTATGAATTTGTAGTATATTTAGTCGGACACCTAAGAGGCATATGTAAGAGTTTGGAAATATAAGTAAACACATGTTATATATTCATCTGATGTGCCTGGTATTAGAAATAGTATTTCGTTTTACATATGAGGATTTTGTAAGATTAGAACTCACTTATGATTATTATTGTATATTACATAATTATTTATTCTAGTTCTAGTACAATTAGTTGCAATATTCTAGTTACTATCATAGATTCTTGTAGGACTTACTTTGTTCAACCTTGACCAGTGTCGGTCCTTACGAGACATAATATTTATTAGTTTTAAAATTATTTTATGCCTAGCCCTATTATATTATATACATATATTATGCACATCATATTTATATATATATATATATATATATATATATATATATATAATTAATTCACATAGGAGTATTAACATATTTATCTACTTATTTGTCCACTTGTTTATCTATAGGCATTTTATTCTCAGATTAAATTTGGAAGCATATTGATATTTATAGCAATACTCATCATGTATTATTTATTTATTTATCCATTTTTGCATATTAATGCTCATTCACCATTCTGGGATTTTTAGTTTTTTGTACTAGGAGAAGTAGAATATTGCACAATATATATATGTTTGTAGAAGTGTATGTAAAATGTATTATAAGGTTTTATTGGTTGATGTTATATAGATAGAGATAAAACACAATGAAGGGTTAACACTTTTTTGAATTATGTCATGTGGGTATATAAGCACTTCACGAAGCACGCTAGTTCCTTTCCAGCCTATGACTAAGAGCAGAGGGTACGCTCGAAACGTGCAAGGCTATGGGAACTTCCTGTTTGTTATGGCACTGTTTTAAACAAAGCGTGTTGCATTGAAGAGTCCCTGGTGTCTTGTTTTCCGGTGTGCGCCTAAGTCCCACAACATATATTACCTTGCCTTACAGCTATTCCATATCTTCCTCTAGCACAGCTCAGAATCCCAGAGATTCCTGGAAATGTTAAGTATTCCAGGAATACCCAGATGTTATATATTTCTATATATAGGGAAGCGAGGCAAACTAACACCTGTACCTAACCACCCGAAATACCAATCTGCTATGGGTACATCTGTTGTATTCAGTTAGATCAACTGGACTTAAAGTTTAGTTCTTGAAGACATTTCGCTAGTCATCCGACTGGCTTTCTCAATTCAGAATGACTTGTACAAGAATCTGTACAATTATGTACCCTGGAAAGTCCCAATTAGCATATCACAGCCAGGTGTTAATGACATTATGAATGCAAGGCGTGATTGCATTGTGGCTAAGAGGAAAGCCCAGGGTAAGGCGTCAAAACCGCATTTTACATGGCAGACAGTTGGTCTCGACCCCCCACCTCTATTCAGGCTTGGTTTCTTTATTTTCACATAAATGGCCTCCTTGACACCTCTCTTGAACCAGTCCTGTTCCTTTGAAAGGATGTTGACATTACAATCTTCAAAGGTATGTCCTTTATCCTTAAGATGCAGGTACACGGCTGAGTCCTGACCCAAGGAATTGGCTCTTCTGTGCTGGGCCATAAGTTGGTGCTTTTGCTGTTTGGTCTCCCCCACATACAAATCAGAGCTCTCTTCACTGCACTACACTGCATATATGATATTCGTGTTCTTTTCTTTCCTTCTTCTTTTGACAAAGACCCAGCCTGGATATCCACAAGTTTTAAGGGCTTCTCTGAGATGTTTAATTTCTTTAGCCTTCGCCTCTGTGTTAGTGGGGATGTCCTCTGCCCTGTGTTGCAGGGTTCTGATGACACCCAGCTTGTGATCTAAAGGGTGGTGGGAGTCAAACATCAAATACTGATCTGTGTGGGTTGGTTTTCTGTAAAACTCTACTTCCAGTTTACCATTCTCCCTGACTTTCACCTAGAAGTCCAAGAAAGCCAATGTGTTGTTTTGTACCCTTCCCTTATAAATTTGATGTTCTGGTCTACAGCATTGATGTGTTCTGTGAATGCTTGTACTTCCTTATGGTGGATTTTAACCCAGGTGTCATCCACATATCTGAACCAGTCGCTGGGTGCTATGCCTTTAAATGTATTAATGGGCATGTCCACCCCTTTTAAAAACTTTTGTGGTATAGTAGGTCTCCCTCCCCCAGCCCCAACTGCTATAATAGTTTTTTCAGAAACTCCCTGATCATTACTTACCTTACCTCTTTCCTCTGGTGTACTGTCCCAGCCTCTGCTTGCATGAAACTGCAAGCAGAGTGTTGGACCGGCAGCCGTGTCCATGATTGGCTGAGAGGCAGCCAATCACAGACGCGGCTGCCGGCAGTGGAGAACGCTGGGGGAGAGAGGTAAGGTAAGTAGAGTTCGGGGGAGTTTCTGTAAAAACTATTATAGTGGTTGAGGCTGGGGGAGGGAGACTTACTATACCACAAAGGGGATTTACACTAGGGGGAGGGAGAGTGAGGGGGGGAGGGCTTTAGTGCGCATGGCAAAATTCTCCCGGAGGAGAGAACTCTGCCAGGCTCCTGGTGGCCAGTTTTTTGGACTTAGGAGGGGCATAGCAGGACAGCGATTTGGAGCTGGGATGTAAAGTAATTTTTATGCACTACACAGTGGGGCCAGTAGTGGGTTAAATTATAGTTTTGGGGGTGGACATGCCCTTAAATCACCGGTGTTTCCACTTCCTCCATGTAAATGTTTGCAACAATGGGTGAAACTGGAGATCCCATAGCACATCCATGTTTTTGCTTATAGAACCTATCCCTGTATTTGAAATAGGTGGTATTCAGGCACAAGTCCAGTAGGGAACACACCTGTTCTGGGTTAAGATCTGTTCTGCTGGTAAGGGTGCTGTCTTTGCTTAGCCGTTTTCTCACCATATCAACAGCCTCCTTGGTGGGTATACAGGTGAAGAGAGATGTCACATCATAGGACACCATAGTTTCTTCTGCACTGAGTACTATATCTTCAATCTTGTTGGTGAAATCCTGGGAGTTCTGGATGTGATGTTTAGAACTTCCAGCCAATGGCCCTAAGATGTTGGCATATTGCAAATCAAACTGTAAGGGCAAGCAAAGGCAACAAAACAAATTCTTTATTCTGTTATCCCAGAACACCCCCAAAGGAGACAAACTACCAGGGAGACAAAAGGAGGGAATTGTCATTTTATCAAACAAGGAGGAATAGGTGAGAAACTTGTCTAACAGGACCCTGACCCAGCTAGAAATGGAAGTCCCGGCTAAGGGCTTGAACTTTGCCATCACTCCTAAAGCCATCCCTGTGGTGGATATTATAGCATCCACAGAAACCTCAATACACAATAATAAGGTACCACAGAGTGAGGCAGAACAACTCCGCCTTAAGGTATCTGCAGCCTTAGCCAGTGCTAAAACTCCTTCATCTAACCTTACCACACAGGAAAGAAGAGCCTTAACATCCCTCAAGAAAGATTCCAGTATAACCATTCTGCCGGCAGACAAGGGAAGATGCACAGTGGTACTCAACACTTCAGACTACCATGCGAAGGTGAACACACTCCTGGCCGATAACAACACATAGGAGGCTTTAACAAGGGATCCCACCAGCCGCTACAAGAAAAAGGTCATAGACTTACTACAACAGCTTCAAAAGGATAAAGCCATTGATCGAGCAATGTATCATCGCCTCTACCCTGGTGAGGCACATCCATGTATATATGGACTCCCAAAGATACACAAGAAAGGGGCGCCTCTAAGACCTATAGTCAGCAGCATAAACTCTGTAACATACTAGGTGGCAAAATTCCTAGCCAACATCTCACGCCCTGCATTCATAGTGTCATTATTGCAGCATAGCCTTACTGACGCGCTGCTCTGGTAGGCTCCGCCCTTCTCCCCGTCAGTGACGAGGCCAATAGGAAGACACGTTCTGCAACGAGCGTGCCTTCCTATTGGCCTCGTCCCACAAGGAGAGGAGGGGGCGGAGCCTACCAGAGCAGCATGTCAGTAAAGCTATGCTGCAAGTTACGCAAACCCAGGGGTGAGGACCTAGCGGTTCAGGTCCTCACCCTGGGTAAAAGGTACTGACCAAAGAAGAGGAGCGGAGGGAAGGTGAGTATAATTGTCCTTTAATGCAGGCAGGGGCTGGTCACATGGCTGAAAACAGGAAGAGTTCCAGCAGGAAGTAATATTACTAAACCTTTCCAGCAATAACTTCTCACAAATTAATCTAGAGATGTGATTTAGGTTTTATTTTGAAGGTATGATGGAAGGATTTTTATATAATTCTTACTAGTTTTGAAGAATTGGAGACTACGGGTTACCCTTTAATGTTTTATTCAAACTACAGAGTAATACAATCAAGTTATGTTGTAATATATATCCTGTTTGACCAATAAAACATTCCTCCTTTTTTAAAAAAAAAGGAGAGGAGGAATAATGTTTCCCTTTCTTTAAATCTATATCACTCTATACAAGACCAGATCCTGCTAGATCTGTCTGTTGCTGCATGGCACTGTTTGTAATATTCCTGTTATCTACTAGAACTATCACTGCAAACCACTAATTTTATTCTGTAAACCAACTTATTTCTATAAATTTAATTTTCTTTCATGTAAATAGACTTTTGCCTGTAGGAAAGTGCCTCTTTGTTGCCTTAAAGTGGTATCTGTGTTTTAAAAATGATTATGATAATTTGTGAATGTTTCACAAAATTTTATTTCCTTGTAATTATGTTCACAGAGCCCACAAAGATATTGGAAAAATGTAAGTGGCAATAGGTAAAAAGGGACTGCATGTATCTTGGAATCTATCTAACTTTAGATTAACATTGTTTCTAAATAAAAAATGGGTGAAGTCCATTAACAAGTGTGTTGTCTATTGCAATTACAAAGTACTTGTGCTATATAATGTTTGTAATCTATACAGCAGATCTGCCTGTAACTGCTCCTCGAGTGTTTCTACAACCAAGCCCAGAAGAGGAAGAAATTTATGGGTAGGTTTCCTTTTTATGGACTAGTGTTTAACTGCACCTTGCAATTTATTTTTAATTTCATGTCTTTATTTTCTTAAGCAGAAATGTTTCTTAAAGAACTGCCCCATTGTTCCCCAGACACTCTTATTCTTCATGTGCTGGGCATGCACAGGAATAAGTCAAGAAACCGGCCTGGGGGACAGTTGGTGGAGTTAGTTGTAGCTTTCTTCTAGATTGTGCAGCTTTACTTAAAAAGGTGAATGGGAGGTTGGAATATTCACTCCTACCTCCCAGACACTTATATAGATTATAGGTACAGTCTCTTTTTACCAGTATATATGGTAAAAATGTATACTTCTAATATTTTTCTCTTGGAAAAAAAACTAATTAATACAGATAATACAAGATAATACACTTTAGAGACTGTTTAGTCTGAGCATAAAATAAAAAGTTAATAATAAACTATATTCACATTTCAGACCAGGTACCAAAATGATCAAGTTCCTTAAAGGAGAGACTGTTGGTATGCGGCTGGCTGGTGGGAATGATGTGGGTATATTTATTGCCGGTGTGCAGGAGGGTAGTGCTGCTGAGCAGGAGGGACTGCAGTATGGAGATCAACTACTTAAGGTAAGGGCAACTTGCTGTGTGTGGATTAATAATTTTATGTATAATATATAAGGGATAATCACTTAAAGTGTAAAACATAAGGGATAATGCGCCCCTTACAATGTAAACAAATCTTTGTGGAGGAGAGAGACATTGGTTATGAAGTGACAGGAAGCAGCTCCAGCAGGTTCCGTTAGTGAAGTTAAACACTGCAAAAAACGTTGTCATTGTTCAGGCATGAGCACTGGAATGGGAGGAGCAGTGGGATATAAGAAATGAGTATCTTAGTGACATAGCTGAGTGATTTTTATAATATTTAGATTTTTATATATATTCCACTGCAGCTCCCATTATAAAATATCACACTTGTGTATTATAAGGATATAAAGTCACAGTGGAATTCCCATATTGCTTCCTCATGCTTTTATACAGGGAAGGGAATTCCAAGACTACTTTATATCCATATATATTATCAATTTATATTTTGTAAAGTGTCACATTATTTCTTATAATACATAAGGTGTTTATTTTTTTAAAAATATTTGGGTTGTGTTTTTTTTTTGTTTTTCCTGTTCCTCCCATTCTCTTACACACAGTCTGTCTCCCTTAAGGGTGAGGCCACACTACAACACACTGGAATGCGCACGCAATCACATGCGTTAATGCCTGCTTACCCTGTAATTTTTTTTTGTCTTCTGCAGTTCAGAATTTTTTCTGTGGGCGGCAGTGCACAGCCCTTACTTTTCTGATGCCCTTGCCTAGATGGCTATGTAAAGAGGATGAATAATATTTCCCTTCCTTTAAATCTATACCACTCTATACAAGACAAGATCACAATCTTTAGCAGCACCGGGTTAAAGGGTATCTCCACTCTTTTTTCAGTTTAATTTAAAGGGCAACTGTGGTCTCAAAACAAGTGGGGGTTACGTGAAGCCTGCAGCATTTTCTTTAAAATGAGTGGACAAGAACATCTCTGGCTGGAGCCTGTGAGAAATTACATTGGGGTGAATGTTCAAACTTCCTGCTTCCAGTAGGTTGAGTGACATCACCTGTCCTCTGCCCCGCCCGTCCGCCCCAGGTGTGAAGTATGCTCCGTTAAGACTTAATTCTGGGGAAATCGGGAAGTACCTGGGGAAAAAATTGACAGTTGAGAAGGGAAGCCTATTAATGCAGGCAAAGGCTGGTCAGATGACTGCAAGCTAGTGACATGGCTAAAAACAGGAAGTGTTCAAGCAGGAAGCAATATTGTTGAACCTTTTTAGCAATAACTCACAAATTTTATCTAGAGATGTGATTTAGGTTTTGTTTTGAAGGTGTGATGGAAGGCTTTTTATATAATTCTTATTCGTTTGGAAGAATTCAAGACCACAGTTACCCTTTAAGAACAGGAGGTAAAGAAGCTATGTCTTACCTCCTGCTCTTATATTAAACCGTCAGGAGCAGGCAAGGAACACAGAAAACTTCCACTCCAAATTGTAAATCATAAGGGAGCGTCAGGACTTGCCAGAATAAGTATTTGACTCTTGCAAAATTTCTAATAATTATTGTGGATTTATATGGCACCAACATCTTCGTGGCGCTTTACAGTAAGATTAAGAAATACAATACAATACAATATGAGGAAAACATACATGTTACATACAAGGGTAGTGCAAGTAATACAAAATGCAAAAGTGTCCAGGTCGTAACCAGATTGTAACCTTGCCTGAAGAGGTGAGTTTTGAGGTTGCGTTTGAAGATGGCAAGCAATGTATAAAGCGAGGAAGTGAGGTCCAGAGCAGAAGGGCAGCACAAGCAAAGTCCTGAAGATAATTAGCAGAGTGGAGTTTACGCCTTGGGTAGTATCTGTTTCTCAGATCAGAGATGTATGGGGAGGCTGTATTGGAGAGAGCATTGTAGGATAAGGTTTGCAGCTTAAATTGGATCCTTTGTGTAATGGGAAGCCAGTGGAGGGATTGACAGAAAGGGGCAGCGTGTGAG
This sequence comes from Hymenochirus boettgeri, assembly GCA_019447015.1. Taxonomy (NCBI): domain Eukaryota; kingdom Metazoa; phylum Chordata; class Amphibia; order Anura; family Pipidae; genus Hymenochirus; species Hymenochirus boettgeri. Next base: position 245,325,704 of record CM033469.1, read on the forward strand.
AAGCAGAGAGAGGCGAATAAGCCTGGCAGCAGAGTTACGGATTGATTGCACCAAATGTAATGTAAAAACAATGTTTGCCATAATAAATCACACATTTAGTGTACATATTAGCCATAATATACCATATATACTCGAGTATAATCCGTCCCGAGTATAAACCGAGGTACCTAGTTTTAGCTAAAAAAGGAGAAAAAGATATTGACTCGAGTATAAACCGAGGGGGTTAGTATTTGCCACTTAAGATGTTTGGAAACTACAACTCCCAGCATGCTTTATTGCTGGGAGTTGTAGTTTTCAAACATCTTAAGTGGCAACTACTTACAAATAAGAGTGAAACCTTCTTTATTTGTGCATATGTATGCTCAAATAAAGGAGGATTTACCCCTATTTGCAAGTATTTGCCACTTAAGAGCTGGTTACATAGAGAAGTACCGGTAAGCAGCAGCAGATTGTGAAAATTTACCATGACCCGAGTATAAGCCGAGATCGGGTTTTGAGGCTATTTTTAAAGCCTGAAAACCTCGGCTTATACTCATGGCTTCCTGAGACTCATTCCTTTTAAACTCGTAGACTCTGTAGAATGTAATTTCTGGAAATAGGCAAGGTAGACCATACAGTATAGTTAATTAACAACATTAGTATTTATTGCAGTAAAATCATACATGCTTCCCTGTTTTCAAAATGTAAACATACACTAGACTGTGTTTGCTAATACAGTTTGGAGGTCCATATCCCTATTGAGCATTTACAGACAATAAAATTCCAATGCACAAACAATTCAAATTGAATACTGGCAATATCTGCATTAAGTTGCTACTTGGAAAGCCTGCCATGAACCCTATCAAGCACTGTCAGAAATAGAACCATCACTCTACATTAAAAAAAAAAAAAGATTTGCAAAGAAAAGTGCAGGCTCTTGCAGTTCAGACATTTTGAAATTTGATAGATCACATTAGCACACCCTAATTAAGATAATCACAAGAAAAAAATTTATTTTTGCTAGGTGCAATGGGGCTGTCCAATGCTTCTTGGTGCATGCAATACATTCATAAAGCACATATTCATTATTATGTCTTTTGCCTGCAGAAAATCTCATTTTTATTGTATTTACTGGCTTTGTCTATTTTGAAAAAAAAAATGTACATTAAAGGGTATCTCCAAAAATATGCCTAAAATATGTTTGGTGAGCCCAGCTAGAGTGCTCCTGGTCCCTCCTTTGCAGCCAAGCTCTTGGGGCAGCTTTAATGTTAAATAATTAATTTGGTTAAGCTAATTATGTGAATTCTATTGAAATGCTGGAAATGCTAAAGGAGCTGCAAATGCATGAAGTTTTATTGCAAGATGTGGAGTCAATCCCTGAGAAGAACACACTGACAGCTGTTTTGTGAATGGGTTTGGTCATTTATTACACAAGGATGTGATTATGTATAGAACCTTACAATGACTTGATGTGTGGTAGAAAATGCCTAGATTTTGCTAGATTCAGATACATATTTCTTCAAACTAAGTTTTATTGAAGCTTTTTATCATTGACTCTATAATAGTGTCATATCCCACTGATTCCATTTCTTGCTCCAATCACCTAATGTTTGAGATCATTTAAGGGAGTGCTACTAACACCCTGTAACATTGAATGACAGTTATATTCAGAATGCTTATTTTATATGGACCTGGCATGTGTAAAGTAAGTTGAAGCATAACTTTATCCTGGTTTGCTTTCAGGTAGTAAGCTTATCCTCAGATTAGACAAGGAGCAATACTGCTGGTCATCAGAATTTAAATATTTGAAACAACTGTAAGAGAAAGAGAGAGAAAAAAACTTTTGGTTGTGCTTTCAATTAGCAGCAACTCATCAAATTAACTCATCAGTACCCATGGTTAAATGTAGCTCATCAGAATGTTAACTGGGATAAGGTATTATCAGGTAAAGGTACAGAAGTGGACTGTGTTTAAGGGGATTTCTAGCAATTTATACCTTTTGAGAAATAAAGGTAAAAAAAAGAAATCTGTGCCCATGTGGCTGAATTCTGATGTAAAGAGCCAAATGGAAAGGAAGAAAAAGGCATTTAAAACCTTTAAGTTAGAGGGGACAGAAAGGGCCTTTAGGGATTATAAAAACTGTAACAAGGAGTGTAAGAAAGCAATCAAACTAGCTAAAATTAATAAGTTAGGATAGCTGAAAAAAGCATCACTAATATATTAAGTATATTAATAGTAAGAAGATGAATTAATGGGGATAAGTTAGTTACGGAGGATGGTGATAAAGCAAATGTCTTTTTTTCCCCCTCTGTAGACACTATAGAAGAACCAAGTACAGATATCATCAGAGTATAGTAGCAATAATGGTATAAAAGATGCAAGTGCACTTTGGTTAACCGAGCATATGTAACAGAAACAACTAAAGAAGGTTAATATTAATAAATCTCCTGGACCGGATAAAATACATCCTCGGGTCCTTAAGGTTTGTATACACCTGCAGATGTTTGCCAGATGCCTGAGCCCGACGTACACCCACATTGAATGGGCGTTAGGCGGATCGCTGAACGACCCCAGATCAAACGAATACACGCGCAACTATCGGCTGTTCTTCGCAGGTGTACGTTGGGCTCGGGGGTCGCTTGGGGCTCAGGGGTCTGGCAAACATCTGCAGGTGTGTACAAACCTTTAGGGAGCGAAGTTCAGTTTTATTTAAGCAATTGTTTCTTATTTTTGCAGATTTTCTCATGTCCGGATGTGTGCCTCTGGATTGGAAAAAAAGCTGATGTTATTCTAATATTCTTAAAGGGTAGTCATTCACAGCCGGGTAATTACAGGCCTGTAAGTTTAACTTCAGTGGTGGGGAAGATCCTGGAAAGTTTAATAAGGGAACATATTCTAGAGTATGTTTCTAGGACTGACATCAGTATTTACCAGCATGGATTTAGGAGAAATGAATCTCGTCAAACTAACTTGTTTGACTTGTATGAGGAAGTGAGTAGAAATTTAGTCTCTGGCATAGTAGTAGATGTAGTATACTTTTGACACAGTCCCCCATAGGCGACTAATGTATAAGCTAAGGTCTGTTGGTCTGGGGAGGCACATTTGTACATGGATAAGAAATTGGGTAATGAATAGGATGCAGAGAGTAGTTGTTAATGGGGCTTCATCAATATGGACTAAAGTGCTAAGTGGGGTTATGTGTTGGGGCCGCTTCTATTAAATCTGTTTATTAATGATTTGGAAGTGGGTATTGTCAGCAAGGTTTCTTTGTTTGCTGATGACACAAAACATTGTCGACCATTAAAAACTTCAAAGGATGTGCAGTCATTGCAGGGGGATCTAGATAGATTGTCACATTGGGTTACTAAGGGTCAGATGAGATTCAATGTTGAGAAATGTAAGGTGTATTTTGGACTTAAAATTCCTTGTGCTGCTTATACTATAAATGGCTATGTGTTAAGTGAATCCCTGTTGGAAAGGTGTGGATAACAAACTTAAAGGCAGCAAGTAGTACCAGGCAGCAACAGCTAGAGCCAGCATGCTATTGTCTTGTATAAAGAGAGGTATGGATTCAAGGGAGGAAAATGTTATTCTCCCTTTATACAAAGCATTGGTAAGGCCTCCTTTCCCCCCCTTCATAAATTTGGTGGTTTTTTTTTGCATTCCTCTGGATCAGGAAATGAGGGTATTGCTAGATGGGTTGGACTTGATGGACGTATGTCTTATTTTAACCTCAAATACTATACTAGATGCTTAGCTTTTTACTTGTCTACTGCAGTTACAGTAGATAACATCTGATTGGGTGATGCAGATTAGTAGCCCAGGCAAACGTCTTGGTACATAAGACTCGTCTTTGGCCATTGTTATTATTTTCTTTTTATTATTCAAATAACACAGATAATAGTGCATTATATTTTTGAGTATCAGAGAGCCAATTGTTCAACTATTCAAAGAATATGTTTTTATGATAGTCAATGTTATTCCATGTCTGCTGTCAAATACTGCTGTCAAGCAACATGGCTACAATGATAATAGTGTAAATAATACAGACACAAGCTGGGAAAAAATGAAAAAAGAAAAAAAAAACATTAAAAAGAAAATGCATGTAACTTCTACTGATGCTAAGTGGCAACCAGTCAGAAGACTGATCATTGATTAAAACAATATTCTGTATTCCAGCATTTTAAAAATAATACCGGCACATTTGGCTAGTTGTGTTTCTTGCCTTCAATATGTAAAAGTTTGAGGGGGAAAGCTGCAAATATTTTGTTAAATTGAATTAGGAGTTGTTCAAATCCATTTCAAAGAGAATCACTAACTTTAGGCTAGTAATTAATGTGCAATAGATTTAGTAACAAGTAGGGATGGACCAAAACGCTAACCTGAGTTTGAGCCTGACTTTTTAGTCTCTCCAAATGTTTGGGTTTTCTAAACTCAGACATATTTTTGAAAATGGTTATCGCTGAATTCAAGGTCTAGCGAATACTACATTCGAGGGTTAGCACTGAATTAGAGGGTTAGCAAACGCTACATTCCATAGTTATCAGTGATAACCCTCGAGTGAAGCATTCGGTAACCCTCGAATTTGGCAATAAACCCTCAAATGTGGTGATGAATTTCGGTAACCGTCGAAAATTCAATGCGTTGCAATGAATCAATGCATGATCATGAGGAAAGTTAGTGTTTAAACAAGTTTTGATGATATGTACATGTCCCATAGACCATTTCCCAGGTCCCAGATCCATTTAGAGTAAGTTACCATTGCTATTTTAACTGTATTGTATCAGAACTTTTCAAACAATTTTTCCCCATTAACTATAATAGGTCCATTTTCAAACTAATGAACTTTTAATGAAGTTGTATAGTTCTAAAACGAACTGAACTTTAGGAAGTTCGGCCATCTCTAGTAACAAGGTTCAAATAATATAAGGCCACAAATACTGTAGGTAGGACACTGTTACATTTACATTGTGTAAAATATTAAGTTACAGTGCTGATCACAGAAAAATGAAAATTGCAAATACTGGACTTCTGCATAATCCGTCGCTGAACATCTGTAAAACAAAAACCCTAGTGATTGACAAAATCAAACAAATTACAGAAACTCTATGCTCCACTGACTTAGTCATTCCAATTATTTACTGTTTAATCTTTTATTAAATTTTTTTCAAATTAAATTTAATTCTAAGATATTGCCAAGAATTCTAAAAGAACATACCATGCATACTACAAAACTTTTTAAGCTCAAAGGAGCAAGGATAATTTAACGTGATGTTTAGTAAAAAGTCCCCTTTGAGATCCTGTTGTGTAACTGAGCAGATTAAGAAAACTGACAGTAACTTCATGTTGTGCCTAAGTAAAGGTCTCTGCGGGTCAGTTCTTGGATCTTGTGCCGACATGTTAAACAAGTTTGTCAATTTTCCATCAGATTGATTTTTCTCACAGGTTTTGAAGCCTTATCTTCATTTTATGTTATTTCCATTGGGGTTCTTAACATTGCAAACAACTATGTACTTTTTTCCTTTGGTGTATAAGAAACAATGTTTCATCTTTCAGTGGCAATCGAGATATGACCAGCACTAAAGAAAGCATGTTTCTCATACAACAATTTTTTTGACCTATTAGCTTGATGGATGTCTACAAGTATAACATGTACTTACAAAATATAGATTACATTACCTGTTAAAATTCAATCTCTTCTAACAGCCTTTGTTTTTCTCCAAGGATTGATTTATATTCTGCAATCTTAATTTTCCCTATATACGTTATCATGAGCTTCAATTGTTGTAATTTATTTCAACAAAAGCGTTTCATTTTCTTGTACTTTACTGTAAATTGTATGACTTTGGACTGCACCTTTTACTTGACTGGGATGATATGTTCTTAGGTAAGGAAACTGAACAGAAGTGGACTGCTTTTAAAAGTGTATTAGACTATTACATTTATACCATTAGAGAACAAGTGTAAAAAAATAAGGGCTTAATGGTAATGTGAAAAGGGAAATGGAAAGAAAGAAAATGGCATTTAAAGTGTTTAAATCAGAGGGAACAGAACAGGCCTACTTGTATAAAAGCTGTAATTAGGAATGCAAGAAAGCAATTAAACTAGCAAAAATAGAAAATTAAATATGGATAGCTGAACAAAGCAAGTCCAACCCCAAATGTATGAAAAGATAGACTTTTTCCTCTGTATACACCAGACAATCCTAGCCTTAGGATACTGGAATCTTTGTAGTATCTAGTATACTTGGATTTTGCTAAAGCTTTTGATGCTATGCAGCACTGGAAAAGACCATTTGTGCATGGTTAGCGAATTGGATTTTGGATCGTGTACTGAGAGTAGTGGTCAATGGAGCTATATCTATCTAGTGGAGTGCCTTAGGGTTCTGTACTGGGGTCACTTCTATTTAATCTGTTTAGAAATGACTTTAAAGTGGGTATTAAGAGTAAGGTTTCTGTTTGCTGATGACAAAAAACTATGCAGAACTTAGCTTGAAAACTTCAAATGATGTACAATTACTGATAGTAGACCTAGAAAGATGATCAAAATGGGCAGCAGAGTAGCAGATGAGATTCAATGTTGATAAATCTTTACTTTTGCAAGGTTATACATTTGGGCTTTAACAATCCTTGTTCCACCTACACTATAAATTGCTCTGTGCTAGTTGAATCTCTGTTGGAAAATGATTTGGAGGTTTTAGTTGATAACAGACTTAGCTGTTGCAAGTAGAGCCATATAGCAACGTCTAGAGCTAGCAAGATATTGTCTTGTATAAAGAGGAGAATAGATTAAAGGAAGTAAAACATAATTCTCACTCTTTGCAAAGTACTTGTAAGTCCTCATTTGGAATATGCAGTGCAGTTTTGGAATCCCAAAAGGGACATCTTGGAAATAGAATGAGTTTAGAGAAGGGCAACTAAATTAATAAGGGGATGGAGGGCCTTGACTATGCGGGAAGATTAGAGTTAGAGTTTTAACACTGAAGAAGCAGTGATTGTGTGGGGATATGATCACTTTATACAAATATATGAATGGGCCATACAAAAACCTCTCTGGTGCATTATTCCCCAATAGGTCATTTCAGAGGACTCGTGGACATCCTTAAAGATTAGAGGAAAAGAAGTTTCATCTTCAGGTTTGAAAATGTAAATTTGATAACAGTGAAACTGTGGAACCGTCTTCCAGCAGTTGTCTTCCAGCAGTTCAGCAAAAATCTTGATACGTTTCTAAAACTAAAAAAATATTGAGAATTGCATGTATTAATACATATAGTACTGGTTGATCCAGGAATAGAGTCGAGAATAATTCTTCCTTTTTCAACAATTTTTTTTTTTGCCTAGGTAGGGTTAATGAGTAGGCTATATAGATTGGACTAGATGGTTTATTCAACCTCCATTACCATGCAATATTGATTGTAAAATTATTGGGCAAGGCTTTTTTACAAAAAAAAAACAAAACAAAACAACTAGATCTACATTCGAGTAGTGCAAAATCAGTCGTAAAATGTATTACATAAAATTATGGGCAAGTCAATTTTGCTACGCTGATCAAAATGTTGGCCATTATATTGATCTAAATAATGCGGAGTTTAAATCTAAAAAAAAAGTATGGCCTTATTTGAAAAGATATTTCCAGATCGGTACAAGATTTATACAAATTTACTCTTTAACTCAATCTAATTTTTATGTTATTCCAGTCAAAAGTTGTTCATTATTTTTTATGTTTTCTAGATTAATATTGAAAATGTTGAAGAAACAGCTATGTTATTATGTAATAAACAATTTAAATAAACCAGAATATGGTTTATTTTGTAGAGTCTTTAAAGTAGCTTTGCACACTTCAAACATTTTCTCAATTAGATTCACGAGGTAGTCTAATGAAGTAGCTTTCAGTTACTGGGTTTCAATTCATTCATAGGATTTCTTCTTTAATTGTTTTAGACTGTCAGTTTTGTTGTACAGTGGTAGGTTTCGTACAGTGTATAGACCTAATGAACTGTGCTGAATCTAGCTCTCATTAGGACCTCCACCAGAAAGGACGACCAAAAGTTCCAGTAGCTCTGCTGCAGGGAATAGGTTTATTAGATATATATATTTTATATGAATGCAACTAGTGACCAATTTTATATAATATACATACAAAATAGAATCCCAATGCACATCCAATTAAATTGCTTACATACTACTGAATCTCCTTCAGTCCCAATATATAATTTCACATTGCTGTCTTCACCTATAGATAAGTCCCTTTTTGCTGGGATGCAGCAAAAAAATGAGACATGTTTGCCCACAGAAAAAGCTGACAGGAATAAGTCTGACAAAAAGACAAGGCAAAGACAAGGAGCCGGCCATGGGTCATACACAGATCGGCAAGCGTGGTACCAGAGGATGAGACAACAGTGCCGTAAGTAAACAAACACAGGTCATATATGGAACACTAAGTAAGGTACCAGAGGTTGAGTCTATAAACCAGAATGGAATCCTAGTCGGGAACAAGCAAGTTTAGCAAGGGAAAATAGAAGAAACACACCACTAACAGAGAGACAAGCCAAACACAATATTGGGCAACTAGAAAGAAACAAAGGAGATATTTAAACAAGACATGATCCATGAAAAGCAGAGGAGTAGCTTGATGATTTAGAGACCCTTTTGCAAGATTCGCTCACTCCACTGGCTACCGATAAAATGGAGAATTCTATTTAAGATTAGCTTATTGGCATTCAAATCCTTGCACAATCTGGGCCCTGGATACTCAAGGACTTGCTTCAACTGCATCACATACCCACAATCTTAGATCAAAAGGATCCAATAACTTGGTCATCCCCAGAGTCCACCTCAAAATGTTTGGAGACAGAGCCTTCTGTCATGCTGCCCCTACACTTTGGAACTCCCTGCCACACCCAATCAGGACATCCCCATCCCTGGAAACATTTAAATCCAAACTGAAAGCCACCTGTTTAGTCTGGCATTTATCAACACCTGTATTTTCCTCTGAATTGATCTGAAACATATCTATGTGCTTTGAGTCCTTTAGGAGAAAGGCGCTCTACAAATGGTATTGTATTGTATTAAGTAGGAGAGGTAAAAGAGGAAGCACCTCTGCGCTCCTGAATAGCCGGCACCAGAAGAGGACGTGTGGAAGACCTAAGAGCATGCGCACACCATTAGAAGTAAAAGACACAAACAGAGCTGAAGAGGAAGACACGTTGTGGGAGTGGAGTGCTGACAATTCCATTTGCAATGCTGCTTTAAAAGTTAGTGCTGCCATATTGGCTCCTAAAACATGAAATACAAATTAAAAATTGCTCATAAGTTTGTCATTCATAAAATTGCAGGCCATGTGTGATAAGAGATCTGGATGTTACTCAATAAGTGTTTTAGTCCTAGCCCCAAGCTAGAATGCTAATGTACTTGTAATTGGAAAATACTGATGACTAATATATGAGTGGGAACTTGCCATTAATGAGAATGAACGTGTCGACTACATCACTGTTAATATACCCATTATTCCAAAAGCAAGAATTTATTTTAACTGCATGGATATTTACATTACTTCTATTACGTTATTTCTCAAAATATATAGCCGTGCAATCTGCTTCTGTCAATCATTGTATCAAGGTAACATACTAAAGGAACTAATGTCTTAACATTTTCCACTTCTCATTGGTCTTGATGTGGGATTGCAAGCATTGACATTCCATTGTAAGATTTAAAAAAATGTTACACAAACTTATTGTTCAATATACTGCCTTTTATTTCTTTTTCTATATGGACATCGCAGTGACTGCATAAACTTCAGACCTTGCAATCTCCAAACCTTCGTTTCTAAGCAACTTTTCAGTCTATTTTCCCTCTTCCACTAGAAAAAGAGCCTGTGGTCAGAACATTATCTTTTTACACTACAGAAATTTGTAGTGTATAAATATATAGTTAATATAAATGCCCTGTATATGTTCATAGTGGTAGAAAGCTGTAAAACATAAACAGAACATATGCATCTACAATATCTATTTAAAGGGTAAGTTTAGTGCTAATACATGTGCTTTTCAGAAAAAAGATCAGTATTTTTTCATCCTAATGACCTTAACCTGCCCATTCAGCATTTTGTCTGTATATAAATAAATGCAACCAAAAACTGACTTCCTGTTTGCTGGACCCCTATTAGAGACCGTTATGGTCTTGCCCTTGACCCAGCGCCTGGGTTGATTCAGTTGCTCAGTAGAGATCTGAGCATGTTTGACCCATCCAACAGCCAATCAGTAGAAATTACTGTTAGGAACATTCCAAGGATGTGGTGCATCATGGGAAGAAGAAGGACCATTAGAATCTGAAATGTCAGCTCACTAATATCAACAGCAGGGAACAGCAAAGGGCATGAAATCAACTGATTTGTCAAATTGGAAGAAAATATGTAAAATAACATAGAAAGGGATTACACAAACTAACAATTTAACAAATATTGATAATTTCCACTGAACTGTCCCTTTAAATATTACTGATCTCATAGTTATACTGGATAAAAATTTCTCTATTCTTCTAAGCCTTTATTGCACAACATTTGGCACAATTCACCCCATAAGTTGTTTATTTATGTTGGCCATTGTCCCTACTCAGTATTATACTCGCAATAAATATCATGATCACAATGTACAATTAACCTGGACAAACCATGGCAGCTAAAAGAAAGATACAAGACTCAGGAACAGAAATCCAATTGTATGAAATTAGTCTAATAAGGAAATCAACTGCGTTTCACAGAAGTCAGGTTTATTCTAATTATTTTATGCAATGAAACAAGAAAAACAGACTTGACATTCATTCTGTGATGCCTAACATAACAATATTCTACTTGCATATTCATTTATTTCTGTACACAGACTGACTGCATAGGAAGCTACAGTAGGGGGAGTTTCATAACCATGTGTCTTGGTTTTTCACTCAATGTGTTAGAAATTATTTAATTACTTAATTTGCACACAAATGCGTTTGCTTGCATGACAAATTAAGTCTCTTAGCATGGATCATGCATATTTATCAAATGTCAAGAGTACTCATGTGCAGGATTATTGTATGTTTTCTTATTTTATGGCTTTTCCTTGACAAATGAAATCATACATTAAAATAAAAACAGAAGAAGCTACAGTATATATGGACACAAGACCTGTATCTCAATGGATTGGCTGGATATTGAGCAATAGGGTGCCCATACATTACAGCTTAGCTGCAAAACAATCCTGCGACTTTCAATCAATTTCCGAGGAACCGCCTTTCTGGACATCATACAATCAAGAGGTCCAGCCTTTACCATTCATTTTGCGATCGTTTGTAGGTCATAAAAAAGACCCGTAAAGGCCATTCCTCGTAAAATGATTGAATGTTACGGAATCGGTCTGCAGGTAAACTGTATGTATGGGCACCTTTAGACTTCCTCTTGATCCAGATTTTGATAGGTCAGAAGAAAATTAACTGTATTAAGTCTCTGCAATAAAGTGTATAAAATAATTAATAAATAAATGCATATACAAAATTACACTTCTCTGATCTTTAAATTAAGTGCCTAATATAAAGGATCTCAAACCTTTTTAGATTGTGCCATTCTTGGCAATGCAAGTTTATGGTGCGGACATCTGTGTTCATAATGTGAAATTTAAAATACCTTACATACGTAAACTGTATATTAATTTGAAACAATAAACACTTTGTACAAATTGTTTTTAATATATTCGGGTATTCATTGCAATTTATATTTTATACAAAAAAATTAGGCAAGTATAAATATTTCAGTATAAAAATATAAAGGCACACCTCTGGCACCAGTGTGCCCTGGCACACTATTTGGGGAAACAATGACCTAACACGTTGCGGAAGCTTGTAATCCTCTACATGACTTGCCTCCTACACGATTAGTTACACTTGCTCCAATCATTACAGTACCTAACAAAAGACACAAAGCAAGAAGAATATATTGTCCTGGATTTAAATGCTAAACATTTTCCATATTTATTGGATTAAAATGTTTTCCTTTTTTTTAAATTGTCAGTTAATGTACAGTGTTTGTCTTTTGAAAAGACAGTGACAGCAGATGACATTTACTTGACCTATATCTACCGTAGCAGGACACCAGAACAAATACTAATTGGTTTAGGTAGATAATCAGCATTCATTAACTTGTGTATGTATATATTACAAACAGTAAACTGTTGGAATTATGTATTGGTTTTGAATTTATAAATAATCAACCTTTAGAAACATTTATAAAGCTAATATATTAGTCCAATACTTTCTCTTCCTTATTATTTGTGGTTCTTTTTTTAAACTCTGGCTTTAGCATCATTGCTATATGATATTACCTGTTGGTTCTTTTACGAGGAGAAATTAATTATGGGTTATTACCTGTAAAAAAAAATGTATTACAGAACACAAAGGTAAAACTATACTCATGGAAATCTGCAGTTCCCTTTTTATGCATCTTTTTGTTTGATTTATGGCAACTAGATGTTTTGTTGTGTGACACTTTTTCTGTTTCTGTTTTTCTGTCAAATAGTGTAAAATGGCAGATGTCTACTACCCAATAGGAATTGCCATTATTGCTACCTCACAGCTTATGTTATATTTTCTGAAATACTCCTGCCCACTAATAGCCATTAATCACAGACCTAGGTAACAACATTTCGACAGTAGTCTTTTATTTTCATAGAACAAAAATATCTTTGTAAACAAAGTACATATGTTGTCAAGTCTTATTAGAAATTAAGACATTAACAAAATCTTTATTTTTCTCTTGGTCTTGCAGATAAACTTCTTGGAATTCTCTTTCTGTAGTATAATTCACCTATTTGAAAGAGAGAGTGAGGAAGAAAACAAATAAAATTAAAGTAACATTTGGAGCATGTAAGCACTACAGTATATTTCAATTATTGTAAGAAAAAGATAATTGGTGTTGGCAGCTTACAAATGGATATCAATCAAGAAGTCTGCACTGTTTGTGTAGTCCACTTCCAAAGCAATTCCCAATGTCATACACATCACTTCAAATGCTTCCATGTATGGCACTATCTGTTTGTGTGTGTATTATGAGAGAATGAATGATTAGAGTGATTAGTTTGTGATTGTTAGCAGGCACGAGCTGGCACATATATCCAGACCTTGAGCTTGACATTAATAGCTAGTGTTAAATTTAGATACATGTGTTCTATGTTATAAGATCTACTTGATTTCTCTATGTTAGTGTGTGGGGGGTTAAACATTTCAAGTAAAAATGAATTAGAATTGAAGTAAATGTATGAATTTCATAACAATCTCAGATATTAAAATGATATAGTAGAGGACACTTTGAATAGCCTGTATTTGAAGGTGAAATAATAATGTGCAAAAGCTAGTTTGTTGCTTAATCAACCCTGTACAGGGGAATATATGGAGACAGTAAAATGTGTTTTCCAGGGCTCAGGGGTAACTGCCCCCAATGATTTTAAGATCCTTCTATTGAATAATGGGTTTGACAATGGGTTGTAATGATAGATCTAGATATATTTAGAAGTTATGAATGGTAGCGAGTTTGGTTATCGAAAAAACGAGAACCATCATAAAATTACCAACACTGGTTATGATTTTTTAAGACAATGACCAAATAGCCTCAGATATTCAGATTTTTTTGCAGTGATAATCTACCTAAAACCCAATACAAAGTTGTACATACTGTATGTAATTTATATGCACAGGTTTTACATTCTACCCACATACAAATGGGTGTTTAGATGGGTGATTAGATGGGCTTAGAATCAGGTTGACCTACAGTGGTACAAAGCATACCAGAAGGTGTGTGTGTAAAGGTAACTTGTATGGATAGAAATCTGGGAAATATATGCACGTTAGTTGAAGAAATCTAATTCAATATAGAGCAAATATACAAAATCCAGATATCCAATTAATAGGTTAGGTTACCAACATAGACTGTGGTTTTATTGGTCCAAAATTAAAGTGAAATTTGACCAGTGTAAGTTTGTAGAAAGGTGTTGTACATGAATGTTATGAATTTGAGACACATACATTACTGTACATGAAATCAAATCTAGAATTCTTCTGGAAGTTGAGAAATTTGGGCATGAACAACTGGTTGACTTTCAATTTGTATTGCAGATCTTATTTAGAGTGTCAATCAAGGATAAGGACTATAATGATTTTTACACGAAGCACATTAAATTTATTATCTAAAGTTGTTTACTGGAATAATAAATTAGTTATTTCGTCTATCGTGTATAGCAGGATATGTGTAAAGATAAACACAGTTTCTATTAAATGTACCTGCAGTACATGTAACCCATAGGTCCATATTTACAGGGTGGTGCACAGATTTTTGGTGTTAAATTCGCACTAACCTATTCAGTGTTGTTTCGCTTAACTTTAACTCATCTATTGTCTGCACCGGTATCGCAAAAGACACACTGCAAGGAATTCAGTATGCGGTTTGCCAGCTATAAGTTTATAAAATTAGGAAGGGGAAATTTACCCAGAGCAATAGCTCAAAAATCTCCCCCCTATTGTGCTTGAGTCAGGTAAATTCCTACTGTAGCTCTGCATAAATTGTATATACCTTTAATGACATCCCTTACAAATATGTTAAAACCTTCAATGCTGGAGAGAAACCTTTAACACGTTATTTTCAAGCAAGAAAGAAAATGAATATAGAACCGTTTTTTGAAGACTTGATACAAATACAAAAATATGTATTACACAAGGAAGTCCCTCCCCTTAAAACAGGTATGAATGGAAGTGACATCTTTCTACATGAAAATATAATCTATCTATGTTACACTTCACAGGTAAATACATACATAGGTATACGGTATTATCAAAACCAATTACAACAATCTCAAATAGTATTTTTTTTACATATATGTTCCATGCATCTAGACAAGAATGAATAATACCAAAGGCAAATAAAGACCCTGTCCACAAACTTTTCTATGAAAGTAAATATAGATTGTAGTCTCTGTTCAGACCATTAGGGTGGATTGATCCCAGTGTATGAACCTACCACACTTCCCTCTGTTTTTATCTAAGTTCACGAACATCCCCTTGTCTAAGGATGGGGACAGATTCAAACACCAAAAATTTTAATTGTTGGTCTGTATTACCCAATCTCAAAAAACTGTTCGAGGAAAGGTAATTTATTGTTGCTGGTCCTAATGGACGATATATGTTGTGAGATTCTTGACTTTACAGCCTGAGTCGTCTCGCCCACATACAATAGTCCAGATAGATGATACAATATATGGCAAACTTGGAATTCCAAGTATAATATTCCTTCAAGACAAATTTCTTCCTTATTTGGGGTTGGTAAAACATATCTGGCTTGATCACTTAAAAATACTGGGCGCATGACCTACAAGGAAACATGCTTATAGTGAAGATCTTAGATTTCTGGCAAAGATATTCAAAATGGACTAATGTATAAAACCTAAAGGGGTTATTTAAACTCCTCGATGTAAGACTATGTCTGATGAAGAAGGTGTCTTAAATTCTTAGGGATACCTTTTGTAACACTGTTGGAGTGCTGCTAGTTGTGACGAGTAGAACAATAGAAGATTTGACTCAGTTGGTTACAAGTCCTCTGGAGTGCGTTTGGTAAACATTTGTATATGAAAGCAGCACAAATACCAAAAATGTCCACATGACTGCACTACTTATTTAATCCCTATGATTTAAACACTTGCTAAAATCCCACACATAAATATAGATATGAAAAATTATTCAGAATGTCCCTTACACTTTCACAAGGGCGGCTGGCATCTATATACCTGTGTACTCTGCCCTGAGTACCTGACAATGAAAGGTTTTAAATAGAAGATAGTAGGAGTCAAGGTGGACTTAAATTCAACACCAACAGCGTCTGCATTTTAGGCTTTTTTTGAGTAAGTGATGCACACACTACATGTTTCGGATCATTGTCCTTATTCAAGTGACACTTGAAAAAGGACAATGATCATGTAGTGTGTGCTCACTTGTTCAATAAAAGCCTAAAATGCAGCTGGCTGCCGTTGGTGTTGCGTTCAAGTCCAACTTGACTCCTGCTATTTTCTTTTTAAAACCTTTCATAGATATGAGAAATACCCACTACTGAAGGGGGGTTGTGTTCATTTTTGAATTTTCTTAACTTTTAGAACATTTCGGAACTAAAGTCAACGGTTTCGAACATCTCTACTGTTTTTCATATTTCGGTAGTGAGTTTTACATGTACGTTATCTTATAGTTCGTATTATAAAAGGAACATTGGACTTTAGCTGTTTCCAGTTTTAGAATTTCATCCTCAAGGAAACAATTAGCTTCAAGGCCTCCAAATATTGTTTATTTTTCCATGACATTCTAGTTGTTTTTTTGATTGTTTGTGTTCCAGGGATTATTTTCAATGTGTACAGACACAAATACCAATGTGCTTACAGGGTAAATGTCTCATATTAGTTATTAAAAAGACTGATTCCAACATATGTAGTTTTCTGTGTTCCTGTGGTTAATGTTAAGAGTTACATGAGTATTACACAAGAATTTGCGTTAAGCATTGCTTTGGCTTTTAACAACAATATCTCCTGAACCAAAAAGGTGTTTAGAGCTGCATGTCTTTGTAATAGGATTCTCTTTAATGTGATTTACAGGCACTAGATTTGGAGAATACACTTAGTAAAAGCAAAGCACATGAGAAGGCTTAGCACTTTACATTAACACATTCTATATATTTATTTATCTGTAATATAGTTGTGTGTGACATGGACCGTTAATAACAGACCATAGCAAAAGTGAGGAAGAATTAATTTTAGCAAAAGTGAGGAAGAATTAATTTTAATCTTCGTGGTAGTTCATTTCTAAACTGATATCACCCTTGTAAACCAACTAATGTAAACAGGCCTCACTAGGTCAGCCAAATCCAAGGCAGGATGGCCTCACATTAATCACTGCTCGTTTTTGGATTGAAAATTCAATTTTGAGTTGGTGGGGGAATTATACAAACATTTTTTTAACTGTATATGCACAGAAAATAACGCCTTATAAAGCCCTGCAATATATCTCAGCTGTCTTCTCATACCTCAACTTATATCAACATTCCAGTTAGTAATTTCCATAAAACTGTCATTTCTAGCTGAAAATATTCCTTATCATTTTTCCCCCAAACCAGATAGAACAAATCTTTTACTGGGGAAAACCTGTTGTGAGAAGTCTCTTAATGCTCTTGAGCTGAATTGCTTCCCCCCCCCCCCAGTGTTGGGAATGTATGACCCCCTATATGTATTTATACAAGGAGTTTAAAATATTTTCCCGATGACTCTGGAAACATTATTTAATTTAGTTGCTTGTATTGAGATTTTATTGATATATTTTTGTTAAAATTACATTGCAAATATTCTAAGTGCCATAATGCTTAAGTCATATTTACAAAATATAGTTTAGCATGACTTTAAGACTATTTTTCAGGTGGCTAACAGGTTATATAGAAGAAGAAATGGACCAAAACTCAGTCCTGTAGTAGCTTTAAAAATAGCCTTTATTGCCGACATTTAAAACCAAGATACATGGAGGAGAATCCTGACGTGTTTCATGCAACAGGTGTAATAAAGTTAAGTCATGATCTCACTATCTTCTTGTTACAATGGGAATGCAATTGCACCAGAGTACTATAGTGGCCAGGGGTGCTTCTATACCTATAATAGAGGTTAGGCATCCTCACAAATTCTACTTACGCTGATTCAAGGATTCACGGGTTCCCACTCTAGGAATTCAATAGATACACGATACCAAAGGAGAAGGAATCCAGGACAGTGTTAAATATGCTAACACAGTGTTTTATTGGCACAACATGTTTCGAGTGTAACTCTTTTTCAGTAACAAAGAGTTACATTCGAAACATCTTGTGCCAATAAAACACTGTGTGTGTTAGCATATTTAATGCTGTCCTGGATTCCTTTTCCTTTGATATCGTGCTTCTAGACCTTTTGGCACCTGAGCCCAATTGGTACGTATAAAAGTTTAAACTTACTCCAGGTGATGCACACACGGGAGAGGAGAGACACACATGGGTACATACTCTGAAAGCAATGGACTTTTGTAGCACTTCTTGCTTTTTTCTGTACTGATGCCTGCCACCTGAGTCAAAAGGTTCACTCTGCCTCATGGGAGAGGTGGTCCTGATAGAGGCTCACAGTGCATTACCCTTTTATACCCTAAAGCATGAGGCTTCCTGTCACTTTCCTGCCCATTCTCTGCCATGTGTCCTGCTCCACCAGTTATCAAACATGGGGAGGTCTGTAGGCCTCAGCATCAGAGCTTTTGGGAATGTCAAGGCCCTGTTTTACAAACGTTACAGAATATATTTGAAATGTTTATTTAAAGTAATAAATCTATGAATTAATCTGCTTTATTTACATTCATGAAGCCAATTAATTCTACAGGCATGTATGTTACATTAAAGGTGGCCATACACACTAACAAGAATGTGTAAATACCATCGGGGAACAATGGGATTTACCCATTATCGTCAGTGTGTTGGTGCTGTTCCCCAACCGACTGCAGTGCCGATGAACGACCATATTCAGCAGTAAGGTCGGTCAGGAAAGACGGTAAAATATCCGTCAGTATCTCTTCACTTTAGTAAAAAGAGACGATCTGATCTTTCTGTGTATGGGCGCAAAGGCTGACCGATCACCATACTTTGAGTATGGTGTGTGAGGTTTCCTACCGCATGTGTGCTGACAGATACCAATGTGATCTGTCGGCCTTACTGCATGTAGCTTGGTTTTCTTTTTGGCCCATAAGATCACATCTATTAAACAGTTACACCTTTGGGAAATATAATGTAGAATTCAGTTTTGTTTTTATGGATGGCTGTATGCCTTTTGGACTTTTTAAACTCAGAAGATGAAAAAAATCAAAGAAATTGGGTTTAGAAGCCCATCTGATTTTCCTTTTATTGATGTACAATGTAGATTGTTTGCTGCTATTCTTTCCTTTCAATAAGTATTGAAGCTGCCTTGGTCAGGCAAAAATAACATCAATCAGAGAAAAAAATTATTGATTTTCCTAAATGCAAAGCACTGTGCAAAAATGATGCGGATTTGTCTGCCACCTGAAATAATATTACATGTTATTTAGCTGAAAATAGCAGACTGCCAAGAAAAAAGAACCCTGTCATACAAGTAAATGAACTGCAGGCTTTCAGTCCACTTTTTACCTATCAATGTGTCCCAGACAGCACTTTGTATGGGTAATTTATTTACATAGCATGTTTCATTTGGTAACTATCAGAGGTGATTTAGGTTTATTCATTGCTCTGAAAACTAAAACCCAATAACAAGGGGGATAAAAGAAGTTTGCAGAAGAACCTACACAGCAGATGTTCCCTTTGGAAGTTGGCTTTCTGAAGCTATTGTGGAGTGTGAGCCATAAACTACATGTGAGCATTTAAAATAGAATTATTTTCTAAATGTTTCACAGAAATAGTGCTTGTGAAGGTTCTCATTCATCCAGGTCATGGTATATCTGTTGTATTCAATTAGATCAACTGGGCTTGAAGTTTAGTTCTTGAAGACGTTTCGCTAGTCATCCGACTGGCTTTCTCAATTCAGAATGACTTGTACAAGAATCTTTGGCAATTATGTACCCTGGAAAATCCCAATTAGCATATCAGAGCCAAGTGTTAAGGGCGTGATTGGATAGTGGCTAAGAGGTGTTATAGGAACGCCCAGAGTAAGGTGTCAAAACAGCATTGTACATGGCAGACAGTTGGTGTCGAACCCCCCACCTCTATTTAGGCTTGGTTTATTTTATGTGAAAATAAAGAAAGTCCAGTTGATCTAATTGAATACAACAGATACACAGAAATAGTGTATTTGAAAGAACGAGTTACCTTTAATCTAATGCAAATATTCACTTTCCCATGCATGGAAATATTGCTGTAACCTTTAAAGCTCATGTCCACCCTTAAAACAAAAAACTGGTCTCATATCGCTTACCTGCCTCCAACCTCAACTGATATATTCAGCACAAATTAAAGGTATTACTAACCAGACATTTAAGTATAGTTATTGTTCCCATTCTGGCAGAGTAAGCTGGCACCTTTCCTCCATGACTGCTGACATCACAACCAATGATTGAGTGCTGTTTCCCCTGCTGCCTCCACTGCACATGCTTAAGCTTGTAAAAAGCACATTGAGCAGAAGGAGGAGGCAGATACCTTTGCCATGATGGAAGAGAACGTATCATTAAATATCTGGTCAGAAATACTGTAGCAGTTGGGGTTGCTACTGCAACTGAGAAGTCACCTGTTTTATATTTTAAGGGTGGGACATGCCCATTAAAGAATTACGGTGAAATACAACGCTCCCATCGTTGCTTACCTGATCTTACTCCCTCTATGCAGTTAGCAATGTGCAAACTTTGAATCATTGCAGGGGTGCAGTAAGGTAAGCAACACCACTTGTTGCACTTCAAATCTAGTGATGGTAATTTCACTGCAAAAGTGAACTAAATGTTATTACACCGGGTGCACTGCACATTTTCCAAATAGTTTATAACACTGGGTAGTGTAGGTTTTTCTTGTAATTTATGTGATAGCGCCCTTTACAGCGCATTCCCTATTAGAGTTTGTCTGTACTCTGCTCAATACTGATTAGGGATGGACTAGAACCCAAGCGCGACTTCAAGCCGAAATTTGAGTTCGAGGGGACTCGGACTTCTCGAACTATCCCAGACCCAGATTTTCGATGTTTTTGGACTTTCGATCGTAAATTCGATAATTATCAAATTTACGATAATTATTGAATTTATGGGCCGTTCACTAACTCTAGAATGTAGTGTAGTGGTTAAAGGCAGTGCCTTTGACATGGGAGACCAAGGTTCGAATCCTGGCTAAGGGCAGCTATACAAATATTTGGATTATTATAATACCCTAGTAATATAATAACCATATAATAACCTAGTAATATAATATTATATTACTAGGTTATCATATGGTTATTATATGGTTATTATATTACTAGGTTATTATATTACTGGGGTATTATATAGTGGATAATGCACCCCCAACTGTAAATTATAAGGATATTAGAAGTCACAGAGGAGTTCCGTGACCATATAAAAGCACGAGGCCGCAGGCCGAGTACCTTTTATACAGGGCACGGAACTCCAAGGTGACTTCTAATATCCTTATAATTTACAGTTTGGGTGCATTATATATTATAACCTACCCCTTTGTGGCTTCTGGTTTCCTTCTCGTCCTGGAACTGTAAGATTATAAGGCTATAATCTTACAGTTCCTCCCATAGAAATCCACTACAGGGGTAGGTTATAATATAATAACCATAATAACCTAGTAATATAATAACCATATAATAACCTAGTAATATAACCATAGGATAAACTAGTAATATAACAATATTATATTGCTAGGGTATTAAATGGTTATAATATTACTAGGTTATTATATGGTTATTATATTACTAGCTTATTATATGGTTATTATATTACTAGGGTATTATAATAATCCAAAATTTGTATAGCTGCCCCCAGCCAGGATTCAAACTCTGGTCTCCCATGTCCGAGGTGGAGCCTTTAACCAGTACACTATCCAGCCACTACATTATATGGATGATATATTACTAGGTTATCATATGGTCATTATATGGTTATTGTATTACTATATGGGAGACCAGGGTTCGAATCCTGGCTGAGGGCAGCTATACAAAATTTGGATTATTATAATACCCTAGTAATATAATAACCATATAATAACCTAGTAATATTATAACCATATAATACCCTAGTAATATAATATTGTTATATTACTAGGTTATCATATGGTTATTATATTACTAGGTTATTATGGTTATTATATTATAATACCCTAGTAATATAATAACCTAGTAATATAATAACCATAATAACCTAGTAATATAATAACTATATTATATTACTAGGGTATTATATGTTTATTATATTACTAGTTTATTATATGGTCATTATATTACTAGGGTATTATAATAATCCAAACATTTGTATAGCTGCCCCTAGCCAGGATTTGAACCCTGGTCTCTCATGTCAAAGGCAGTGCCTTTAACCACAACACTATCCAATTCATTCGCTAAGCCAAGGAAGGACCGTTCGCTAACAGGAAGGATCGTTCGTTCGATAATCCTCAAATGTATCGTCGAATGTTGCTTGCGCAAAACCCGACAATTGCCCGCCTGACTTAGGAAGTGTTTTAACAAGTTTTGGAGATAGTGACATCTTCCCCAGACCATTTCCCAGGTGCCACAGCCATTTACAGTACCGTATATACTCGAGTATAAACCGTCCCGAGTATAAACCGAGGTACCTAGTTTTAGCTAAAAAAAGGAGAAAAAGATAGGGGTAAATCCTCCTTTTTTTGTGCATACATATGCACAAATAAAGAAGGTTTTACTCTTATTTGTAAGTATTTGCCACTTATGATGTTGCCCTGGTGTCCCTGTATGGTATAGTTCTCCTACCTTGTCCGGCGGCCGCTCGCTCCTCGCTCCGCATCCTCGGTGCACATCCAGATGATGTCACTACTTGGCGCCGCAAAGTGAGAGGTGCCGGGTAGTGACATCATCCGGATGCTCACCGAGGATGCGGATCGCGCGGCCGGCGGACAAGGTAGGAGGAAGATTGACTCGAGTATAAACAGAGGTAAGATTTTCAGGCTTTTTTTAAAGCCTTAAAACCTCGGTTTATACTCGAGTATATACGGTAAGTTACTATTGTTAGTTTAGCTGTAAATCACTCCCCCATTGACTTGAATGGGTCCGAATTCGAACTTTCTCTGAAGTTCGAAAACGGACCAAACTTTATATAGTTCGGCCATCTCTAATACTGATCTCCACTCAGTTAGTTTGGTTGCAGGATTTTAGAATCTCTGATTTAGTACAACCAGCTTTATAACATTAGTAGCAGGAATATAATAACCAGGAATTACCTAGAGCCCCCCAGTAAAACTTTAATGGGGCCCATTCCGTGTGTTGTTTATAGTGTTTGTATGGTGGGCCCTGTATATTCAGGAAAGAGGGTCCAAAAATTTCAGACTATGATAGTCAGAGTGAGATATTGTAAAGATTTCAATTCAGTTCCTTAAATAGGTTTATTTATTGCAGAGAAGACAGGGATTTATTCCATACTTGATTTAGACCGTTTTGTTGGATTAAACGACTTTCGGTAAGGGTCAAGAATGTCATATTCCTGCATTACCTATAACATGAATCAACACACTGTACAATAACTGGAACATCTTATCGTAAGACATATTGCAACTATGTGCTGCACAGAGAGTATCCGATTCCTATCGTTATGCTTTGAAGTTCTGCCATTGTTGCCAAAAACATTTATGGTTCCCATAATTTTAAAACAGTGACAAGTATATGTCTACTTGACAGTTCAATTTCACTCTAGCTACTCACACCTCACAGTGGCAGATGGAATCCACTCATCTTTAAACAGAGTTAACCCTTTCATAAAACGCTCCATAGCAATGCTGCTCCCTAGGATAGATACATGCAGTATGTTTTCTGTCCTATCAAACAAGGTGGAGTTGGGGGGATGACACAAAATAAGCAACTTTGTCTGAGTCAAAGGTTCTGGCTAATAACAAAGTATTCCCAGATGGCACATTTATTAATGTTATAGAAATGAATCTTTGGTATTGTTGGAATATGCAGACAGGTGGTTTGATATAGGAAATACAATATACTGCACGTTTGGGGATTTTTATACTGGAAAGCAAACAAATGTGCTAATAAATATATTATTGGCAGGAAATCTCTGCCTCTGCTCTGAGCTGAAGGGAACGCTGTGTAAATATAGTTTTTTTTTTTTTACTTGTTTAGACTTAATTGTTTGGACGTGTTCAGATAAAGGATATGAAGTGTAAAATTGAAGTTGTATTGAATGGGAGACTATTCAATAAAAGCACATACTGTGCAGTAGTTATATGGGAGAACAATAGGATAGGCAATCACATAATATTACTAACTTCTTGGAACGAAAATTTCAGCAATGTAGTTAAAAAGAAAATCATTGCTTTAGCCATAAAAAGCCCCAGTCTATTTCCACATGGGGAATGAGGATTGGAATACGTACTGTATGAAAATAGAGCCTATGACAATGCATTTAGATTGCATTTGGCATCTGGTCGCATCTATTAGATATTCTGTTAATCTGCGTTTGACCCGCAGTATGATATGTGGATGTAAGATATATGTTTGGCACAAAGAATTAAACAAAGTTTAATATGAAACTTTATGAATGATAACAGAGGGAACATTTTAAAGAACTGCTTCTTGATGTTTAGTGGTTGTTTCAAAAGTTCAACTTTGGGTAATCGTTGAGAAGAGGAGCCTATTAATGCAGGCAGAGGCTGATCACATGACTACAAGCTGGTCACATGGATGAAAGCAGGAAGTTACATTGCTGAACCTTTCCAGTAATAACTTCTCACAATTTTTATCCAGAGATGTAATTTAGGTTTTGTTTTGAAGGTGTGATGGAAGGCTTTTTATATAATTCTTACTAATTTGGAAGAATTCGAGACCACAGTTACCCTTTAATCTTTTATACAAATCAGCTCACTTACAGCAGACAACTACAGCAGAAATCAGTATAATAGGAACCAATGATCTGCTAGTCATTACACCCCTGTCCTTCATTGGCTGTCCAGTTATTACACCCCTGTCCTTAATTGGCTGTCCAATCATTGCACACCTGTCCTTCATTGGCTGTCCAATCATTGCACCCCTGTCCTACATTGGCTGTCCAGTCATTGCACCCCTGTCCTTCATTGGCTGTCCAGTCATTGCACCCCTGTCCTTAATGTGTTGTCCAGTGATTGCACCCCTGTCCATCATTGGCTGTTCAATCATTGCACCGCTGTCCTTCATTGACTGCCAGTCATTGCACCTCTGTCCATCATTGGCTGTCCAGACGTTGTACCCGTCTTTCATTGGCTTTCCAGTCATTGTACCCCTGTCTTTCATTGGCTGTGCAGTCAATGCACCCATGTCCTTCATTGTCTGTCCATTCATTGCACCCCTGTACTTCAATGCCTATCCATTCATTGCACCCCTGTACTTCATTGGCTGCCAGTCATTGCACCACTGTCCTTTATTGGCTGTCCAGTCATTGCACTCCTGTCCTTCATTGGTTGTCCAGTAATTCCCCCTGTACTTCATTGACTACCAGTCATTGCACCCCTGTCCTTCATTGCCTGTCCAGTCATTGCACTCCTGTCCCTTATTGGCTGTCCAGTAATTCCCCCCTGTACTTCATTGGCTACCAGTCATTGCACCCGTCCTTCATTGCATGTCAAGTCATTGCACGCCTGTCCTTCATTGGCTGTCCAGTCTTCCCCCCCCCCGTACCTTATTGGCTACCACATTGCACCCCTGTCCTTCATTGCCCGTCCAGTCATTGCATTCCCGTCTTTCATTGGCTGTCCAGACATCGCACCCGTGTCCTTTATTGACTGTGCAGTCATTGCACTCCTGTCCTTCATTGGCTGTCCAGATATCACACCTGTGTACTTTATTGGCTACCAGTCATTGCACACCTGGCCATCATGAGTTATCATTGACTCTCCAGTCATTGCACCCCTGGCCTTCATTGGCTGTGATTCTATTTCCTTTTATGATCTTTGCCATTTTTGCTCCCATAACAATGAGCACCTCTTGCATTGCAGGAAAAGAAAAAAGAACTAATAGGGCGGATGTTAATAGGATGTTATTTTCAAAAACATACAGAGATTTAATAAAATGACAGCAATATTTCAGTGGAATTGGGATATGTCCTATTTTGACAGTGGTGCTAGCATTTACTATTTTGGACACTATCTCATCAAAATGCAATAATAGTGGAACACTGTGATGAATATTTCTAATAAAATATGTTTTATTGGAATCTTCAACTTTCTAAATATACATCCATAACGTGTATTAAAATACAGGGCCTAGCAAAGTCAATAAGGATCAGTAGGCATTACAATGTTCAGAAAACATCGGCCCAGTGTCCAAACTTTGGCTCTCCAGATGGTTGGAAACTACAACTCCCAGCATTCCTTGGTTGCAGAATGCTTTGAGCTTAAAAGGGAAAGTTCAGTGGAAAAGATCATTATTGTTAACATTCTAAGTTTATATTATGCATAGCTAATTATTCTACATATTCTTTTTTTTGATTGATTTTGAAAAGTCAGTTGAATTTATACCCTTGCTATTCCCTGCTATTGACATTAGTGAGCTGACATTTCGGGTTCTGTAACAGTCCTTATTCTTCCCAGAATGCACACAACCCTGGAATGTTCCTAACAGTTATTTCTACTGATTGGCTGTTGGATGGGTCAAAGATGCTCAAATCTTTACTGAGCAACTGAATCAACCCAGGCACTGGATCAAGGGCAAGACCATAATGGTCTCTAATAGGGGACCTGCAAACAGGAAGTCAGTATTTCAGAAGCACTTATTTATACACAGACAAAATGCTGAATCTGGGCAGATTAGGGTCATTAGTTTGTGATGGTTCTCATTCATCCAGTTCATGGTATATCTGTTGTATTCAGTTAGATCAACTGGACTTAAAGTTTAGTTCTTGAAGACGTTTCGCTTGACACCTTACCCTGGGCGTTCCTATAACACCTCTTAAACCACACCTTGCATTCAGAAGGTCCCTAACACCTGGCTGTGATATGCTAACTGGGACTTTCCAGGGTACATAATTGCCAACAGATTCTTGTACAAGTCATTCTGAATTGAGAAAGCCAGTTGGATGACTAGCGAAACGTCTTCAAGAACTAAACTTCAAGTCCAGTTGATCTAACTGAATGCAACAGATAATTCAGGGCATTAGGGTAGAAAAATACTGCTTTTTTCCCCTTAAAAGTATATGTAAGTGCACTGAACTCTCCATTTTAAAGGGCATCTTTAGTGGGAAAATGTAATTTTATTTTTCTTTCTATGTGTTCCATAATTCCCCCCAACCCCTAGAGAGTATTTTGTTCAGTTTCCTCCTCTGTCCTGAGATAAATAAGTTAAAAGTAGTCAAGATTTCAATACACCACTCCTGCTTGAGCTGTCAATCAAATCCCATAACAGCATGTTAGTGTGTAGTATGTAGGCTTACACAAGTTTTACAGCAAGTCTCCCAATTACTCAATCCTGCTCACTAAAATGCTTGGCAAATACTGGGTTAAAGACAGAAGTAAAGGGAAGGAGAATGAAGCAGCTTTCCATTTATTGCCTGTCAAAAGGAGATCGGGCTGCAGTGATAAGGCAGGACTCGGGTCTCTCTTAACTAACCCCCCTCCCACTCCTTATGCTGCAAGTATCTCCTGAACAACAAAGAGACTTCCTCTCTACATGCTTACATACGGAGGGTTTTTTTGTTTACAAAGGTTAGAGTGATGTGTAGGAGGATTAATGCGCATGAGCGGCTTGTTTCACAGGCTTGGTTCACAGCCAGATTATTTGAATGGGGGAATGACCAGAGAGGGGAGGGGGAGTGGGGAGCTCTGCAGTAAATCAGACTGTGTGCAAACACGGAGTCACAGAGGAAGGTGGGAATAAGGCAGTATACACTAACCTTTTTTATGTTTGGATTAGAGCAATGTACTATTTCACAATAGATGCCCTTTCATTTAATGCACCAAGCTGATAGCGGCTCTTTAAGACAGAATCTTTAAACCCAGCAAATAGCTGGCCTTATAGATTTGAAATGCACTGACCCTATTAATGATGTATAGAAAGCTGCTTGTTTCCATACCAAATGATCTGACAGAAATTTTCCATCTGACCCAATAGATAGTTTGTCAGCTTCGAGGTCCATCCATAAATATTTGCAACATTCAACAAATCCTGTCAGATGAGACAGGATTTGCTGAATATCGGCCATAGGTTTGGCTGACCAGATTTGTGTAGATGGAGGCGAGCTGGAGATCTGTGCAGCTGGAGTGGGTAAACCTGATTATTCATGAGATATCAAAAATGAGCAGATAGCTTGGAGAATCACTGTTTGGACACATGCCTATATATACATAAGACAATGCAGTAATGAGCCAGATGTTATGTTAGATTAGGATCTGTTTAACATATTTACTGCTGAATTAGCCAACAGCACCTGCAGTTATGCATGCAGTAAATCTGTAGTTAAGAGTTTTCCTAATGCAGTATTAAAAGAACTGTGGAAAATAATATGACAAATATAGTGAATTTAATTCATATTATTCTTTTTTTATCCAGTATACAAAAACATACTTGCCTGTGGCCGGGGAGACTCATTCTTTATTAGAACCCATTTTGAGTATGAAAAAGAAGGGCCGCAGTTCCTATCCTTTACCAGAGGAGAGATTTTCCGTGTAGTTGATACACTCTATGATGGGAAACTGGGCAGCTGGCTTGCTGTTAGGATTGCAAATGAATTGGAAAAAGGCCTCATTCCAAATAAAAGCAGGTACTGCTGTTATGTATACTTAGCTGAGCTCTGTATTTGAAATGGCAGCATTTATGTTTTAAAGGTTAAAACTTAGGTTGGTGCATTTCTTATTGCAAATAGGAAGGTAGCCACAGCAGTTCCTACCTTCACTTTATTGTAAGACTAAAGGGGAATAGTTTTTTTTGGGTAAAGATACCCTTTAAAGCATAACTGTGACCCAAACACCAAGGGCTTTTGTATGAACAAACATTTTAGAATTTTTATAATGAAAAGCCAAAATGGCCAGTAGGTACAACATCATAACAAACCAATAAATAATAAAACCAAAGCTCAAATTCAATAGTCTTCATGCTGTTAATAGGATGGGTTAAGAATCCAGGTTGAATGCTCTCATGTTTGCTTTTAATTGCAATGAGACTTCCAAGTATCACAGCACATTCTCCTAACAGAAAAAGGGTAGCTAGTATCTGTCAAGATTGTGTTACTGAGATGAAATACCTCAATGGTCACTTAAAAACTGATTGCATTTGTCAGAATGTGCTCGCCACAAGCTGTACCTTGCAAAATGTGTAATAGAATAATGTGTGTATGTTTTGACCTTTTAGAGCCGACCAGCAAGCAAGTGTGCAGAATGCTCAGAGGGGGGCGGCTGGGGACAGAGCTGATTTCTGGAAAAACAGGGGACAGAGAGCAGCAGCAAAAAAGAATGCAAGGAAAAGCCGTGAGGATTTGTCTGCAATATCTATGGTCTCCACTAGGTTCCCTTCCTATGAGAAAGTGATGCTGCGTGAAGGTGAGGAGCTATTTACATTCTCTCCTTTTTTAGAATAGACTCTATTGTTTCTAAAGAAAGATAATGTGGTAATAATGTGATACTAATTATGTATCTGGCATACCCTGTATAACAATACCCTTATAACATCACCCCATTACCTGTCCACACATCCAGCAGCTGAAATCACTTACTCACATTTACAACCATGCTGCCCTCCCTTAAAGGAGAACTAAACCCAATTTTTTAAACTCCAGAATCTGAAAACAACCCCCTAAAAACACCAATAAGCTATAAAATACCACTTCAGTAAATTGTATTAAAGTAAATGTAAGCCTGTTAAGAACTGGATGAAGTATCTGTGTGTATGTGCAGTGTCAGACCACACTCCTGACCTCAGTCACATGCTTCCTTGCTGCATCTGTCCTGTAAAAGGATTGGCTAGAGATTATTAATGGGTGTGACCAACTGTAAAAGTTGCCATAGCTTAGGACTGAGCATGTGCAGAACATAATGGTCGTTGACCAACCTGTTTGATACTAGAATTCTGTGAAGTAAAACACAAACCACGTTTTATTTAGGTAAATTTCCCAGCGCCTGTACCAAAATGACAGTTAAGACACAGATTACTGGTTTTGTATCAAAGTGTTCTGCCTTCTGGTTCAGTGTTGTTCTGTTGCTTTAGTTGTCCTTTAAATATCACACAGCAAAGATGAGTGCTAAAAGCCCGCCTCCTAGCTGGCCCAGGCCCTTGGTTAACAGCACTTGTCATTAGCTGAAGGAAATGTCTGTTACAACCTCTCTCCTCCTCTGTCAGTCAAACAAACTTGAAATTTCCTGTTGCTCGGATACAGCCTTCATAATCAAGCTGATTAAGGGTGGGTGGAGGAGTGTTTTCTCGCATTCTAGCTTTGAGTGACGGTTCGAGGCAGACCTACCTTAACTATTTTTAAAGCAAAAAAAATGCATTGAGGCAATACAATTATCCTTTAAATGAGTGGATTCCAATATAAAGGAACCTCCAGGACACTTTCCAAACCTGTAGTAATATATATTAAAATAACAAAGAGTCTTCTAAAAGCTAAAGGTGATCTAACATTGGGCAAGAAGGCCTACCTCATAAATTGTATTGAGGAATAAAAGTTGACATACGCCTTCCTCAGGTGTAACAGCCACTCAGCCAGTGCAATCTAACAACCTTAATAGACATAGGAATGCTGCCATCTAGTGATCACAATACATAAACACATCACATATAATCAACACTTTAGCTACTTGTTTATATGACAAAGCATAAAAAATGTCCTTGCAAAACTTTAGAGAATGCATTTTTTTTTACTAGACTATCTTACAACTCTGCTTTAAAATTTAAAAAAATTAAATGAAAAATAACTGTAAAGCTGTCCATACACCGATCTGATATTTTTGTTGACAAATTTTATTGATTTCCGACAATTTAATTAAAATTGTTATAAAAGCAAATGTTTAGTTACTATAGTTGCAAAATAAATAATGCAGTGATCTGCTTTCTATATGGAAGTGATCGTTTTAATTGTGGGTCAGCTGTACCTTTGCCATAAAACTTTTGTAGCTGTTGAATGCTGTACTAACCGTTATATACTATTATATACTATTCTCTATTACAGCTGGTTTTAAAAGGCCTGTTGTGGTGTTTGGGCCTATTGCTGATGTAGCAATGGAGAAACTTGCAAATGACCTTCCAGACCTGTATCAAATTGCCAGTAAGTGCTGCTTTATGCAAGATCTTTCACCTTCACACAGAGCATGCAGGGTTATTTACATGGTTATATTATCCTTTACAGAGACTGAGCCAAAAGATGCTGGCTCTGACAAGGCTTCTGGAGTTGTGCGGCTCAATACAGTGAGAATGATCATTGAACAGGTACTTTTATTATCTGAATAAGCAAGTGTGCAATCGTTTATTTGAGGAAAAAAATGATTGGCCATAGGCTATATTTATATAGTAGGATAGATAGACATATGGAGGGATAGGTGGGAAAAGAGAGATTATATAGTTTTCTTTTGGTACCAGTATCTTGCCCTTTGGATGGGATCCAATTTTAATCACATAATTTTAACAGAGAGTAGGTGTGCGAACATAGATATGTATGTCTTTGTGTAAAATGCATATATAGAGGACAGACCCTCCAAGTAACCCTTAATAGCACTCACAGTATTGTACAAACACTTGTGTGTAATACATTATAAGCGCAACATATAAAATATGGTTGAACTTTCTAAAAAGTAATATCTTTATAGGGTTAGTGTAGCAGTTTCAGCTTAATACCAAAACATATCGTAAAATAGACACATCTTTATTCGGAATATTAAAAATATACATATACAAAAATGCAATGCAATGATCATGGACCTACACTCTCTGAGCAGATAACATGAACCACCTCTTCAACATTTACCTTTTTATACTAAGTTAGATCAGGATCAAGGGTCTTCTGTAGAGATTCCATGCATGTGCTTATTTCCAGGTGATAAAGAGGTAGGCTTAACTTTTGGATTGCTGCCTTATCTTCCCTAAAAGTTATGTTTTACATTTGTTATCTTTTAAATACACTGATGCTTTTATTAAAAAAAGTTTTTCTTTTTGTTGTTAAGGATAAACATGCACTATTGGATGTGACTCCCAAAGCTGTAGATCTCTTAAACTACACTCAGTGGTTCCCTATAGTTGTGTTTTTCAACCCAGACAGTAAGCAAGGTGTAAAAACGATGAGACAACGGTTATGTCCCTCATCCAATAAAAGCTCTAGAAAACTATATGAACAGGCAATTAAGCTCAAGAAGACATGCCCTCATCTCATTACAGGTGAGAAAAACAAAATGCATAAAGGTATGAAATTTCATTGGCAATCTAAACAGTGTGTTTTTTTTTCTTTAGATGTGACTGTGATAAACCTAATTGACACTTTTTGATATAATGATGAATGCACTTACATGAACTTTATGTGGATTTTATTGTGACGTGAAATGTGCACAATTTTTAGGGTTTTCCCTCTTCGTCAAGAAACCCCAAAACATTGCGCACATATTATGTCACAATAAAGTCCACATAAAGATCATGTGAGTGCGTTCATCATTATACCCATTTTTTTTTTTAAATCCCCTCCTTTGGAGGAACTTTATTAATATTAAAACAGGATAAGGTGTTGAATACATCTCAAGGTATATTGTTGTACATAAATAAAGTAAGTATAATTTAACAACTTATAGTTTCTTTGTGGTTATTTACCAAATAAAGCAAGGAACTGCGTATGGTAGTTATTGCATTGTAACACAATTTGACAGTTTAAATCGTTATGGAAGGGTAGATATAACTTTAAATAACAATATTAACAAACAATATTCCATGGTTCATTACTTTCTCAAATCCCTGGTGGGTCAGTTGTTTTTAAAGGGTTACTACTTGCTATGCCTGTGGGTTATTCCTTCTCATATATTTTGCAGTACCTTTTTTTTGTTTATTTATTCATCCCCAATTATCTTTATCAAGAAGTTGGAAGATGAGGCACTTATGTGTTTCAGCTTGTTTGATTTGTATCTAGTTTGAGGAATCGTTGGAGACATACACCACCTTTCTTATATAGGGTATACAGTCATTTATGGCTGATTTCCATTGAGAGATCAGTGGGGTATGACCTTATATCCATACCCTTGCAAGTAGTTTTTTTGGCTGTGAACAATGTGGTGCAGAGGAATGTTCTGGGATAGCTGTCCACCTAGAGATGTTCTGTTATGATTAGTAGGCACACTTTTGGGTCCATTCCCACAGGGGAGCCCATTTCCTCATGCAGGAATCTGCCGATTTGTTTCCAGTAGCTTTCTACCTTAGTGCAGGATCAAAACATGTGGTAGAATGTGCCTGGGTGGCTTTGGCATTTTGGGCATAGTGGGCTGCGGTTTGGGATAAATTTGGATAGTTGTATTGGTGCTAGGTAGCTTCGGTGTAGGGTATATAGGTGTCATTTGTCTGTGGCTTTTAGGGAAATCTGTCTGTGTGCTGTCAGGGCTTCTTCCAATTCTGTGTCTGGTAGGGGGCGTAAGTCTTCCTCCCATATATGCTTTTTGAATATAGGGAGTTCCTGTTAGGGTGGGCATTGTAGATCTCTATATATGGGTGTTATGAGTTGTTTGTGGTTTGGACGTGTCAGTAGGGAGTATAATTTGTTTGAAGGTAGGTGTATAGGTTGTCCTTTAAACTGAGTTTATAGTGCGTGCCTAATTTGCAAATATCGAAATAGCATATGGTCGAATTCTTTTTGGAGTTGGGTGAATGTTTTTATAGTGTAGTTTTGTATTAGTTGACCTAGTTTGGAGATACTTAAATTGAACCAAATTTCTGTCTGTAGGATTGTTTGAAATTCTTGCAGGTGTTTGTTATTCCAGAGTGGGGTCTGTGTGTTGATATGGGGTATTTGGGTTTTTGTCAATGCGTTGTCCCAAACTTTTAGATCTTGGTGTAGAGTTAGGTTAATGCGGGGGGTGGGATGTGGAGTGCCTATATTGCCTTTGCTAAGCAAGTATAGGGGGTCTGGGATTTGAGAGAGTTGTAGTATTAGGTCGGATTCAGAGTGTCCCCAGTGATAGTGGTGTGTTAATTGCGAGGCTATATAATATAGGAGGAAGTCTGGGAGTGCCAATCCACCTAAGTCAAGTGTTTTTTTAGTTTTGTCCATTGTGTTTTTGCCTTGCCTTTCCCCATACAAAGAGTTTTAGTAGGGCATCCAATTTTTTGCAAAATCTAAGGGGTATCCATATTGGGAAATGCCATAAGATGTATAGTATTTTCGGTAGGAGTACCATTTTTATGAGGTTTATTCTTCTCATTACTCCAAGGGGTAATTTGGTCCAAATTTGAGTTTTGTCTTTGATTATTTGTAGGAGTAGTTCTAAGTTTAACTTGATGTAGTCTTTGGGGTTGTTGGATATGTAAATACCTAAATATTTTAGTGTGGTGGTTCTTTTGAGTAGAAGAGGTTCGGCGGTATTAGTTGGTGGGAATTGGTCTATCGGGAGGATCTGGGATTTTTCCCAGTTAATCACTAAGCCCATATATGTGCCATAGTCATTAATTATATTAAGGGCTGTTTGTAGGGCCTTGATCAGGAAGGTAGAGTAGGAGGTCATCAACATAGAGACTTATTATATCATTAAGGGTTCCTGATTGGAGTCCTTGGATGGTGTTTTGTGTTCTTAACTTTGCTGCCAGGGGCTCAACTACTAGCGCATATAATAGGGGAGATAATGGGCAGCCCTGTCTTGTGCCTCGTGTAATTGTAGTTGGGGTGGATGTGTTTGCCCAGATTTTGGCTGTAGGATTAGAGTATAGGATATTAAGCCATTTTAAGAAGTTTGGCCAAAAGCTTGGAGAGTCTGCCAGAGAAATCTCCACTCCACAGAATCAAATGCTTTGGCTGCATCCAAACTAACAATTACCCTATAGACAGTTTCTTTGTTAGTGGCTTGTAAATGGAGGAATAGTTTTCTTGTGTTGAAGGTGGTGTTTTTGTCTGCTATGAATCCCTTCTGGTTGTCTTGGTAGTGTATAGGCTTTGATAGAAGGAGGCAAATAGGCTGGTTACCAGTGGTGGATCTGTGATGCATTGGCCATTTGGTTGTATCAAAGAGATCACTGTGGGGGGGTTGTGTTTGTGTAGTGTTATGTAGGCTAATAATGTACCACAGCGTTCGCCATGCTCAAAAATTTGTTGGGAGCGGAAAAATAGTTTCTTTTTGTATTTTTTTAATAGTATGGAATCAGTGAGTCTGGTTTGCATTTTCAGGTTTTGGGCATTTTCCAAGGTTGGGTTTGACTCAAATGTGGAGTTAGCCAGTTTGTATTTGTATGGCCTTTTCCTCCGCTGCTGCGGATTTGTGTTTTATGTCGTTTATTTTGTGGGATAGTTGTGATTTGGCAAATAATTTGAAGGGTTCACAAACTGCGTGTAATGAAGCTGTTTGTATGTTGTTATTGAAGTACGTTTGCCAGTCTGTAGAGAGGACGGATTCCTCAGGGAATAGGGTGAGCCAGAACGGGTTTAGGCACCATGAGATGGTAGGGGGGTTGGGGTGCCAGTGGAATGTGGCCCAGCAAGGTGCATGGTCTGAAAGCGTCCTTGGCAAGTATCCCGCATCTGTAAGATGGGGTAGCATGTTGGATTTAGTCAAGATCATGTCTATACGAGACATGGTATTGCATGAGGTGAAGAAGCAGGAGTATGCTTTTCCTGTTGGGTATTTAAATCTCCAGGTGTCAGCTATGTGCACAGAGGAAAGTAGTCTAGAAAAACGGGTTTCCGGGTTTGTTGGTGGTGCCCAATCAGGTGGATGTATACATCTTTTGCCAGATTCAGCACTGAGTTGAAATCTCCTAGCCATATCTGGGTGTGAGGTTATGAATTGTAGGCCTTGTTGTACTATGGATATTTTGAAGGGGGGGGGGGGGGAACATACATGGCTATGATTAACACTGGTTTGGATTGAATATTTCCACATATTGTTGGTCGAGTCTCAGCTCCAGCAACTCAAACTGTATTTACGTGCAATTAGGACTGCCACTCCATGAGAAGTGGTACAGTAGTATGTGTGGAGCAGTAAGCCCAACCAATCCATGGGCATTTAAATTTAGTTAGTTGTTGTCCTGTTAGGTGGGTTTCCACTAGGACTGATATGTCGGGCAAATTTTTTGAGAAATTGCATTACAGAAATGCGTTTAAGATTGTTTTGTAGTCCATGCACGTTCCAACTTATCAGTTTGAGTGTCATTTATGGGGGTAGTGGAAGTGAGACTGGCCAGTTTGTATTGTAATACTTTTTTTTTTTTTTTTTTAAATCCCTTCCCATGGAGGAACTTTATTAAAATGTAACAGAATGGTTATTTACATACATTTTTATATACAATGTATAGCGTACAAGAGTCAGATAAACAGCATATAACCACTTTGAGTCTCATTGTCGTTACTATTAAAAAATGGATACACTTCCATGCGTAGCTGCTCTTGTTCCATGACCTAGTACTGTGTTTCATACCTTTTGCATACATTTTCAATGAGAGGGTAATCAAAAAATTTACTTTTAGATAACAAATTTAAACATTCTTTTCTGGTTTACTGTTTCTTAGGCACTTAGTGGGTCTTCTTGAATGATTATCTCTTTTATGCTAAACCTGTAGATATTATAGTCCCTTTGTCTTGCTTAATTCCCAATCATTGCAGGTCGCTGGGGAGACTTCCCATCTGTCCCAGATTTTGTTGTATTTGCTGGGGCGCCCCCTATTTATATATATAATTTTTTTATATGCCAGTGTGGCGTTTATCCGGGTTTTCCATTGAGTAAGAGTAGGAACCGTGGGAAGCATCCAGCTTTCTGGCAATAAACAGTGTTTCGCATATAAAAATAGATGTGAATTTATCTAGTGCCAGATATTATGCTATGCTAAGTAGGCATACTTTGGGGGTCCACTCACACTGGGCTGCCCATATGATCGTGCAGGAATCTTATAATCTGCTGCCAGAATCCTTGTATTTGTGGGCAGCTCCAAAGTAGGTGGTAGAAAGTACCAGGGGCCCTGTTGCACATGGGGCACAGAGGACTTCTTCCCTGCCTAAACTTTAATTGGGGTGAGATATACCCTGTGTAGAATATATAGCTGCGTCAGCCATTCTGACACCTTTAGGGTAGCTGTTTTCGGTGCTGTTAATGCCTCTTCCCATTCATCGGCCCCGATCTGGCCTAAGTCCTTTTCCCATGTGGACTTCTTTTCGAAAGGCCTGGGATCGAGCGTTGGGGCTTTGGAGATGGGTATAGATATTTGAAATTAGTTTTGTAGAGGTTGGGGCAGTAAGCAGGTCCTTGAGTGGGTTGTTGTCTAAGTTGAGAGTATGTCCCTGGAACTGGGTGCAGA
Organism: Hymenochirus boettgeri; assembly: GCA_019447015.1. Lineage (NCBI taxonomy): Eukaryota > Metazoa > Chordata > Amphibia > Anura > Pipidae > Hymenochirus > Hymenochirus boettgeri. The sequence continues at coordinate 245,362,863 of CM033469.1, forward strand.
AGGCATGCTTAATCTGTAAGTTATTACAGTATATGGTATTTTAAATTTGTCTTTTAATAGATCAAATGTTTTTAATTGTCCATTCGTCAAGAGATGTGACAGTTTATTAATTCCATATTTATGCCAGATTTCAGGCTTTTGATAGAGAGAAACTCAGGAAGAGTGTGATTAAACATAGTGGGGTTTGCTTGGTTGGAAGGGTCAATTTCATAACTTGTGTCGCAAGGTCCCAGGTTTTCAGTGCTTGGGTTAGCAGAGGAGAGGGGGGGTTTGGTTGGCTACCAGACCTTCATACCACTTGATATTATATGTAGTGGGTTTAAAAGATTTCAGGTGTGATCAGGTGGAGGAATAGTTGCGACTCGTCTTTTGACCAATGTTATATATGTGAAATCTGAGAGGCGATGTAGTCGAAAGTCTAGGAGAGCCATGCCCTCCAGGTCTGTTGGGCGTTTCAGTGTCTGCCAGTTTAGTTTTGACCTGCCCGCTCCCCACACAAATGATCTGAGACTGGTGTCCATTACTTTATAATATTTAAGTGGGATAAGGATTGGGGAGTGCCATAAGACGTACAGGACTTTGGGGAGGAGTATCACCCTTATAAGGTTGATGCATCCGGTTGTTCCTATGGGATTTGTGTTTTGTGTTTGATTAATTGGATCAGGGGTTCCATGTTTAGGTTCAGATATTCTCTGGGATCTTTGGAAACGTTTATTCTTAGATGTTTGATTATGCTGGATCTCTGTAGAGGAAGGGGGGTTAGAGTGATGTTGGGGGGGGAAGATATCTATTGGGAGAATTTGGGATTTGGCCCAATTGATAGAGAGACCAGAGTATTTTCCGTGTTGATTTATGAGGGATAATGATGTACTACGGACTGTATCTTGGTTTGCTAGGTATAATCACATATCATCAGCATATAAGCTGATTTTTTGTATGTGGGCTCCCACTCGCAAGCCCTGGATTGCTTGGTTGTTTCGGAACTTTATTGCCAGGGGTTCTATCGCAAGTGCATAGAGCAAGGGAGAAAGTGAGCAACCCAGCCTCGTTAACCCGCTGTAGTTGGAAGGTATCGGTGATTATTCTGTTGACTACGATTTGGGTCTTGGTATGGGAATATAAGAGATGGAGTAGGCAGAGTTCCAGTGGCGGCTCCAGTGTTCGTATTTGGTTGATCCATAGTTCTAGTTAGTATTTATAACTTTGTCCAGGTTGGATGGGTACTTTGTGTCCAAAAGAAAAAGGGGGGGTTGATTCAGTTGCTATGGACTTTATAGCTGGTCCTTGTAGGGGAAAAAAGTAGGCTTTCTTTAGGTCTATTGGTCTCGCGGTCAGGATTTGTGATCAAGCCATGCGGAGGCTTCCTCCGGAGTTGAGAAAAAAGTAGCACGTTCTCTGTTGATGACTTTTAGGCATGCCGGATACATCATGGCGTACTTTATGTCGTGACTTCTCATGCGACGTTTGACCTCACCGTATTTCGAACAAAGTTTTTGTAAGTCTATCAAGAAATTCGGGTATATGGAAATTGAGGCATTTTCTTGGCGTATGTTGCCTTGTTCCCTTGCTAGCCCGAGTGCGGCATCCCAGTCTTTGAATATCTGTTGTATTCAATTAGATTAACTGGACTTGAAGTTTAGTTCTTGAAGACGTTTCGCTAGTCATCCGACTGGCTTTCTCAATTCAGAATAGTGAAACGTCTTCAAGAACTAAACTTCAAGTCCAGTTGATCTAATTGAATACAACAGATATACCATGACCTGGATGAATAAGAACCTTCACAAGCCCAGTCTTTGAAGTTTAAAAATTTGACTATAAGGGGGCCCCCGGCGGAGGAGGTTTAGGTGCAAGTTGGTGGGCTCTCTCTATCACAAAGGTAGAAGAGAAATTGCTCTTACCGTATGTGTTTGTGAGTAGGGTTTCTAGAAAAACCACTGGGTCACTTCCCTCAGCTCACTCCGGCAGGCCCACGTCCGGCTTCTGTTGTAAGTTACGGAGTTGTACTTGCAGGTTGTCCGTTTGGGCCTGTAAGGGGGTAAGGATGTCCTCTGCGTTACTCACGCGGGCTTCCACCTCCGTCACGCGGTCCCTCAGTGATTTAAAGTCCTGTCTTAAGAGTGAGGTATCGATCCTAACCTCCTCTATTTTTGCGGTATGTGCTGCTTGGCATTCAGCTATTGCATTGATGACTCTATCAGAGATGTCTGTCGGGGCCTCGGAATCTAGTGTCGGTTCATCCGGTGGTTGCGAGGCCTGGTCCGTGTCTCTGTCCTGCCCGCGGAATTTCTCCAGCTTAACTGTGGTACACTTTGGAGGCATTGTGTTGCCGAAGGTTGTTTTATGTTGTTTGGTTCGTTTTCCAGATCAGGTAAGGGTGTTTAAAGGACTTAACAGAAATATTGCAGTGCGGAGCTCCAGGAGTGCACATCCTACTCCATGCTATACCAGACCATGCCCTCCATTATACAGAAATTTGATGTAAAACACTGTTGGTGGTTAGCAGCTGAGAGGTAACAGCCCCACTACAATAAAAGTTCCAGGTGTGCACAGAAGATTCAAACATTGTTGTAGTATATTTAACCTTTACATAAGTCAACTGCTCAAATATTAAGAATTTAAAATACAATGAAATGTCTTTTTACTTGCCGTACAATAACATATAGTAGGATGGACCCCTAACATATCCCTTCAATAAGCAATCTATAATATTCCTCATAAAAGGAAATGCTTCTAAAATCAACTGTTTATTGCTATTTTTTTTTAACATAAAACCTAAAACCATGAATACTGTCATTGGCCGAGACTCATGTCTCAGCCAATCACAGTAGCCAGTCCGGCCCCTTTTACTTCCATGCATGGAAGCAAGCAGGAGCAGGCTGAGGGAATAGAGGCTGGTAAATAGGGTTAGCAGCATCTTAGAAAGTTAAAACCCTTGCGAGGTCAAGGTTTTGGGTGTTTGTTAACAAAATATAAAAAGTTTTTTGAGGGGGTGGACATACCCTTTAAAACATAATTGAGTTAACACTTTTAATCAAGTTAAACTAAATAGATACCGTATGTACTCGAGTATAAGCAGAGGTACCTATTTTTACCTGGAAAATTTATAAAAACCGATTGACTTGAGTATAAGCCGAGGGTAGAAATTATGACCACTACTGCCTTCTGATTCAGTATTTTTTTGTGGCTTAAGTTGCCCTTTAAATGGACAGCAGAATTCCCATACAGTAATCCCATACAGTAATAGCCAAATCCAGTACCAGTAACCCCCAATTCCTTGGCACTCCAGATGTTTGGAAACTACAACTCCCAGCATGCTTTGAGTGACATGGTTCAATAAACTTTTAATTAATCTTACCATCATTTACAATTCTCCTGACCCCCATATAGTAAAGGGCACTCTGACCCCAATAGTTTAGTGTCACCTGAGAATTGTAGTTTCAAGCTGTCACTTGCATTGAACTAGCAGCATTTTTGCCTCACACTGAGAAGACCCATCAGATTTCCAGCATCCAGATGAGCAGTGACAGTGCTGCATGAGTCCATCAGCCTGACTACAGGAAGGAGTGTTAAGGCAGATCAGCTCCTGTAACTTTCTATGCAGGTGAAGGATTTTTCACAGTGCCACCTACTGGTTACTATCTGCAATTGCAGCATTTGGAGCTAAATTTGGACTGGACCCGGATATAAGCTGAGGTTAGGTTTTCAGGCTAATTTTAGAGCCTGAAAATCTCGGCTTATACTCAAATATATACGGTATATAGAAATGGGATAGTATACATCCACGCAGAGTGCAACTAGAGACCAAATTAATTCAATACATACAAAAATTAGAAGCCTAGTGCACATCCAATTGATTTGCTTACATTTTCCTCTACCATTGTAATGCAACTTAAAAAGCCTGCCCTTCTCTCTGTATAAATTAAAGCAATTAGTTCAATAACTTGGCCAAATTATTTTAAGCCCAGCAACCACTTCACGGTTTGCTTTATTCTGGTGGGTCCTAACTGGTTGGGACAAAAGTATCACCATTTTAAACGATAAGAACTTGTATTGAATCTCCCTGTTTGTGTTTATATCAGTACCTGCCTTTTATGAGATGAAAGTCCCTGCTGCTCTTTCGCTTGCTTTCTTGGGACTAACTCTCCAGCTTTCAGTACTTGAATATATGACACACTGTGGGTGGAGTACACATTTCCCAGAGGCCTGGTCAAACCCCCAGTGCAACATAAAGGCGTGCAGAGGTTTACTCTGCCCATTTCTCGTGCCTGCCTGCTGTAACACTGCCCAAAGTGCGTGTTCCCTTTGCACGTGCACAGAAACTCCACTGCTTTGTCAGGTAGACTTGACCCGCTGCTTGCAACTACAGGGAAACGAAGCATAAGCATTTCGTTCCCGTGGCAACTGATACAGTTCCTCATTCGTCTCATGATCACTTATGCAGGTACAGGTACTGAAATGTAAAGATTTGAGCATTTTTATTTATGAGGGGTTGGGCTAGAATACAGCCACTACTTTTAATTGATATATTTACAATATGAAAATGTACATTATCAAATAATTAATTATATGCTACATTTAAGAGTTGAATTGTAATGCATGTGTGTATGTATGTATGTATGTGTATATATATATAATCAGCAGGGACTTTCATCTTATAAAAGGCAGGTACTGATATAAAGACAAAGTTTGATAATTATGTCTCCTAAGAAGGTAAAAAAGGTTAAAAGTTAGGACCCAGCAGAATAAAGCAAACCGTGAAGTGGTTGCTGGGCTTAAAATAATTTGGCCAAGTTACTGAACCAATTGCTTTAATTTATCCAGAGAGAAGGGCAGGCTTTTTAAGTCACATTACAATGGTAAAATGTAAGCAAATTAAAGGACAACTATACTGTAAAAATTATCTTTTTAAAAATGAAAAGCACCTGGTGCAAGGAGATATAATTGATTTTTCCCACCTCCCAATATTGTTTTGTTGAGGAGCTACAGCACATACAGGTTTCATCTGCCAGGTTATGGCCCTGGGCCATTCTATATTAAAGGTAGTGCTGAAGCATTCAGGAAGACTGGCAGAAGCAGTTTTCTTCATCCGCCTCCTACCGCATAGAAAGGATATTAGAAGGTAAAAGCACCAATCCTACCTCCCTGTCTCAGGTATTTTTTATTTTAACTGTTTTTGAAAAAACTTAATACGCACTATAGTTTCCCTTTAATTAGATGTGCACTAGGCTTCTAATTTCTGTATGTATTAAAAATAAATTGAATTGTGTGCCTTCAGGTCTATGTCCAAATTTTTCATCAGGACCCTTAGCTACGCCACTTAATTGTCCTTGTAAATTTTAGCTGCAATGTACTGACATCTTAAACTTTTTTTTTTTACTGCAGCCACTATCAATCTAAATTCTTCCAATGAAAGCTGGTATGGTAGCATAAAAGATGTGATCAAGATAGCCAGCAAACTGAAGCAGTCTGGGTGTCTGAAGGAAAGGTACTGTTGTCTTGTAATTTGATGGTTTTGTTCAGAACTGATATTACTAGAACAAAACGTAACTTTTGAAAAGTTCAAGGCAGATCGCAGCTTAATGCATCATTAAAGAATAGGCTTGCTAACAGCCTGGGTAGGACATGTAGAGGACAGGCAGATACTGACTAGTAACATTGCTAATTGGTATTCATTGGTAATGTGTATATGTTCTGCTCTGATGCAGACAAGTTAATAAGTGCTTAATAAGTAATTAAAAAGGTAAAATAAACAAAAAAGTACACAGACAATCATACACTATATGAACAAACATATTTGAGCATATCTTTTTATCTTTGAATTTAGGTGTTTTATTTTGATACATTGCCTCAGTTGTATACATTAATGAGTGGTGTGGAAGAACATGATTGGCCCAAATAGAGCCCAGATTACAACCCCATTAAACACCTTTAGAATGAACTTGTGAGTGAAGGTCTGTACACATGCGTGATCACAGGACCGATCCAGGATGCACATGTGTGCTCCGAACGGCCAACTATTGCTTAATGTATGGGTGCTCAGTTGGGCAACACAGTCGTTCATTTGGGCATTGTTGATGATCTGACCCATCAGATAATTAATGATGCTGACCTAGCGCCCATACATTTAGTTATTATTATTAGTTATTAAGTCGGTAAAAACAGCCATTCAGAATACACCCGTTCCTCGTGGGTCAGCCCGGGATCACGCATGTGTATGACGTTTCAGGCTTACTCGTTTCTAACGTCACAAATGCTCTTCTGGGCAAATGGCAAAAATTTCCACAGACAAACTCCAAAATCTTGTGAATAGACTTCCCAGTAAAGTGGAAGTAGCTGTAGCTACTAAATGCAGACCAACTACATGATGATGTATTTGGATGTTGAATGAGATGTCCTAAAATTCATGGCCATATGTCCCAGTATTTTCGTTTATTGTATTGTACACGTGTATGTGTTTGTTAAGGATGTATAAATATGCTTAAACTGTATGAGAAACAAAGTCTCTGCACTAAGGCTTACAACTACCGTATGTGATCTGGGAATGCTATGCAGTATGGAAAGCAAATGGAATTTGAGGATGTATTTTAGGCGAAAAAGGCATAGTTTAGTGCAAAATGGTGGTGTTTTTAAGCTTTAGAATCTGCACAAACATGTTTATTTTCCTTACAACCAGCAGCCTCAATGCAGTGTAACGGCATAACTGTGCTGTAAGTAAGCCTTCATTTATTCTTGCCTTTAAGAGCTGTTGAACAGAAAACCTATTAAAGTGCCCATATTCAGTAGGGAAAGGAAAATGATGATAAATTCAGAAAGAATTTGCATGTGACCCCCTGTAAACCCAAGTTTCCCACTGTTACAGTCTTGTGTACATGTTCACAAATGATGTCCCTGCATCAGCACCATTCTTTTTTTTATTTTGTACACTTTCCTTAAATATAGAAATTTTATACAATGATGTACAAGGTTTTCACAGATTCTGTATACCGTATGCCAATATGGAACGGTAAAATGCACTCATTGTTAATTGGCCTAATAAGCTGTTGAAAACCCAAGGGTGAGCATGTTTTTGTGTTCATTCTGTATCCAAATTCCATTCTACCATTGTGATTCCATTCATTGCTGAATCCTTCACACAAATAAATTTGATGTTCATTACAACCTATGATTTTTACAGGCTGAAGGAGCTGATGAGGATGATGACCGCATGTCTTACCTGACAGCAATGGGAGCAGACTATCTAAGCTGTGACAGCCGTTTAGTCAGTGACTTTGAGGACACAGACGGTGAAGGTGGTGCATACACAGACAATGAGTTGGACGACCTTGTTGATGATCCCCCTCCTGTTTCTGCTATTAGCCGTTCTTCTGAACCAGTGCTCCAAGAGGAGGTACAGTATATGGTGATTCTCTCTTTAATCTTAGTATATGTTATACAGTAACTTAAGAAGTGATTACAAACTATCAGCTGTTTAAGCAGTTTCTGACTGGAGTTGTTTTTGCTGTTGTTGAAATACAAAATTTAACTCAAATTGCAGCATCCTAAATTTCTATAAAGGTTTTTTTGTTATAAATGTCAGTGAGCTTCATCTTTTAGGAACTTAATTAACTGAGATAGCATTTAGCATTGCTGAGATTATGTTTTCACATCAATTTCTGGGGACATCTATTGGATCATTTCAGTTTAAAGTTATAGGTGCTAGGTGTTCCCTGTCAGGTGTGGGTACCAGTGCACATAGTGCAGTAGCATTCGGGAAGCATTACATAAGGAGGAGACTAGGTGCAAATTGTATTGCACTGTGTTTTTCCTACCATTTTGCGTTTGCAGTCAGTTTTGTGCAATGGAAACACTTTACATTTCTGCATAAAACTGTGCAGCTCCAGACTTCTAATTCTAAAACACTGTTCTTATTTTTGTTTAGAATAGAATTAAGTGAAAAAGATTACAACATGTGGTTTGTGCTGTTTAGCGAAGGACAGAATAAAAAGTATTATTGCAAAAAGCAGGGGAACGCAAACAAATATTCCTTATGGTATTTTCACAGTTTGTCATATGTAGGCTAATGAGGCAAACATGCTTTTTGTTTTGCATTCCTGGCTTTGTTCTCTATTAGGCCATTTTCTCTTGGTAGAATGAAACCTTTTGACCTCCATCTAATTAGGTGCATAGTTTGTAACAATTGTATAGTATTTAACTGAATTATCAGAGCATCTTTCATTTTGTATTAAATCTCACAGAAGTGCAGTTAAACCTTTACCAGAACCACGAGGTCAGATGAAAAAGCTGGAAGCAAAGAAATTCTCCGGAGCCCAGCCCCCCCATCTTTCAAACCAGATCCTCCAAAGGTAATGTATGATGACAATGGTCCAAGTAGATTTAAATGCTGTTCTGAGTAAAGCTGGGTACACACAGTAACGATAAAGCCCCGATACCGTCGGATCCGACGGTATCGGGGCTTTATCGTTTGTGTGTACGTTCGTTTCCCGAACGAGCGCGCGGCGCGAACGATCGGGGGGCCGTACGCTCGTTCGGGAAAGGCCGAAAATTTCCATCGGCCGCGCTAGACTCCTATAGGGGTCTAGCACGGCCGATGGAAACACACAGTCCAGCGTTCTCCACGGCTGATGGAAACACACAGTCCGAGCGTTCTCCTATAGGGGAACGCTGGGACTGTGTGTATGCAGATCTTTGAAAGATGGCAGACAGGATTTGCAGATCTGTCTGTCATTTCAGAAATCGTTACTGTGTGTACTAGCTTAACTGTTGTTCGGCCGTACGCTCGTTCGGGAAAGGCCGAAAATTTCATCGGCCGCGCTAGACTCCTATAGGGAGTCTAGCACGGGCGATGGAAACACACAGTCCCGAGCGTTCTCCCACGGCTGATGGAAAACACACAGTCCCGAGCGTTCTCCTCATAGGGAGAACGCTCGGGCTGTGTGTATGCAGATCTTTGAAGATGGCAGACAGGATCTTGCAGATCTGTCTGTCATCTTTCAGAAATCGTTACTGTGTGTACCTAGCTTAACGTTGTACAAGAAAAACACATTTTAAGATGAAAGATAAATGTGAAAATATCAGTCACTTACTAAAACATCTTTGACATAAATTTGGTGTTTGTTGGGGAGCTATGCAGCATGCAAATATATATGAAGATATAAATTAAGGTATTCATTCTGGTGTTCACTGCCCCTTCTTCCAACGTTTAACACTCCTTTTAAAGCAGTTCAAGCATTGGCAGCAGCAGACAGTCATTAGCCATGACATCATGCTACCAGTTAGAAAACTGAGTAAAACAAAATTGTGTGACCAAGCTTAATAAATATTGGCTGCAAAAAAAGGATTTCAATTTATCTATCATTCACAGGTTAAAGCGCAAACCAAGGATGAGATATATGACTCTCCACGCAGCCATGAGACAGTAAGAAGCAATTCCAGTGTAGCCAGCAGCGAAACTTCAGGGGGCTCAGCTAAAGCACTTCCACCACCCACTGCAGCAAAGCCAGTGTTTGCAGGAAAACCAGTTCTGAAGCCTTTAGTCCCTGTAAACCCAAGGCCAGAAGAAGAAGTTCCTGTTCAGGAAGAAGGAAATGTGCCTAAGTCTGTCTTGGGAAAAGTCAAAATATTTGAGAAAATGGACCACAGTGCAAGAGCGCAAAGGCTGCAGGAATTACAAGAGGCACAAAATGCAAGGGTAAGAAAAAAGCACTCAAGAAAAAAAGCTCACTTGGAGACATTTGTGTATTAAACTTAATCCATATTTCATAACTGCAATAGCAAAAAAGTGATTGTATTTGAATTTCACAAAGGCACCTTACTAAAATCATACAGTCAATTATATTTTGGGCAAAAACCTAATAAGAGGTTCCCATGCCTCCTCCCAAAACAAAGAAAAAAAGGGAAATCACTGTGCAAAAAAAAAACAGGAGCCAGAGAGTAAAAGCACCTTTCAGATTTACACCTGGCAACTAACTTACTAACACTTAAATTGTTCTCTATTGAGGTCTGTGGAAGAGGCTACCTCAAAGGGCATGTACACTGTAAAAACAACTTTATCTTACTGGCTAGCTGTGGCTTTAACTCTAAAGGGGAGGAGGAAGCCAGCAAGATTCAAGCACTAAAGGTAGTAGGGTTAAAAAAAACTTTATTTAAAGCCACAGCTAGCCAGTAAGAGAAAGTTGTTTTTGCAGTGCACATTTTAGTAAGTGTTTTAAATCTAGTGACAATTACTTACAAACATTGGTGCACTGAAAAACTGCCCGCCTCAAAAGCAATATGAGATGAAAAGATCCAGCAGTAGTGAAGAACTATAAAATATAGGTCTTTATATGTATCTTAATAAACATATACTTAAGCTAATCAAGGCAGGAAGTAATATGCTGTCTGTATTTTTTAAGCTGGAACTTGCACAGAAACTCCCTGATATTTACGCAGTGCCGATAAAACCACAGAAGAATGAACAAAGCAAACTGCCAATAACAAGGTAAAAAAAACTACTTGTAGTTGAAGTAATTAACAAATTGTAGCACATTGCAATAAAATATTTATAACTTTAAAGAAACATCCTTTATTTCTTGCAATCTTCTATTTGCCACATCAATGGTCTGTGGTAATACAATACTCTACAGCACTTATAGTAAACCTGCATCCCTCCAGATGTTTTCAAACTACAACTCCCAGCATTCTGCAGACAGAGAATGCTGGGAATTGTAGTTTGCTGTCTGGAATTGTAGTCTGGTGGGGCACGGGTTTAAAATCCCTGCTATACAGGAATGGAAATGTCTCATTATCAGTTCAGGTCTGCTGCAATATGAATGTTAAATTCTGTGTTTAGTAAAAAGAATTAAAGAAGTGTGTTAGTCATAGTAGAATGGTAAAATCTTTGTATTTATTTTAGCTCCCGACCACCAGAACCTCAAAAACCTCCTTCCAAGACTTATACAGATAAAAGAGAAAGTTATGGCAGTGATGAAGAGATTCAAGAGTATCGTAATCAACTAGCTGACCAGTCAAGGCGTGGCTTTTATTCTCAGCCTACTAAATACAGAGACACTGAGTTGTGAACTGCTACAGAGACCGCTTTGTTAACTGCAAAGATGATAAAGGGAATACACTTTTTACCTGTGGGTTAATGTACTGTAACATCTTATAGGCTGCACAGAGAATCAAGAGCTCCCATGTAATTTACTATAGCATATCATCTAGTCATGCTTGTCACTCTGGACTGGTGGATTTTTTTATTTTTTTTTAACTATTTTGGAAATACTGGGATTACTTACCGGTAGACTAAACTGGAAATAAATTCTTGTCAATATGATTATTTTATTATTTAAAAAGTGTCCACTGTGGACTCACCACATCTGCTAATATCTGTAAAGGTATAATATTTTAGTTATGCAGACATTTGGCTGGAGCAATTTAACCCAAAATAAAATACATGCTTTCGTTTTTGACAGGAGTTGCATGTTTCACTCGTGAATGTGCCTTGATTCAGTAATCTATTACATTAAGGCTATCAAACCTATGGTTTTCTGTTTTCATGCTGACTTATGGTTCACAGACAGAGAGAAAATCATGTACTTTGAAGCGCTATCATTATTGTGATCTGACCGTGCTTTTTAAAGCACGCACTAGTGTGGCCCAGTTGATGTGGCCACAATAGTTGGCTGTGTGTCCGTTAATCAGAGCACATGCGTTCTGCATTTTTAGTGCAATTGCTTGCGCTTCGATTGTGAATCATCGGCAATCACAATCACTTGTGCGAGGGGAACATGTGCACAATCACAAGCGTGGTGCGGTGTGGCCTTAGCCTAAGTGTCTATAAAAGTAATTTGATACATGAACTGCTTGGAAATAAATTGGTTATAAAGGTTTCTTGTGACATAAAATGACTGTTACAAAGTCAGGCTGTAAATGCTTTGCTATTCTTTGTAAAATGCTTTTGAAGATAGGAACAAACTGACAAATAAAATTTATTTTTTCCTTTTCTTTAGTGAAAATGTTATTTTCTCATTTACATTTTAATGAATTTATTTTAATCTGTCACAGAGACACTGTTTATTCCTTACAATAAAAAATGTTAGTACAATTGTTTAAATTTGGTCAGTATGTGATTGAAATGTATCTGTGGAGTCTGCCGAATGGCATTGAATACCTTCCAGTAATACACAGAACATTATGCATTAATAATAGCTTGCTGGGTGGATTGGCATTGTTAGACTGCATTGATAAAATGCAGAGTATCAGAAATTAAATAGTCAATATTCATTAAAATTACATTTCAGGTGAAAATTTGACCTATAATTTTATTTGTTTGCATTAAGGCTTTCTAAACGGGCCTCTGCATCTGCACTATTTTACTGCCATGGCTTATTTATCTTCTTTAGATCTATTCCAGGCTTGCAGAAAGATGCACTTATAATACTAGTTACACAAATGTGTATTTATTGTAATACATTACCCATCCATTTATATTATTTATCAGAAATGAGGAGCATAATCAAGGAATTATGGCAATACTTAAAATTGTTCCAGGGTTGCCTCATAGTGATTACTGAGTATTCTTGCCCTCGCAGAGTAGTCAAAATTTTCAGATTATTTAGGGAGAGGTGATTGTGAACCATGTACTGGAGTGAAGACATGCAGCAAAACACCTCAGAGGAAATGCTGCTTACTTGTATTTAATTTTATAGATTTATATGAGGCTAAGTCATTGAGTATACATACCCTTTAAAGGAATTGTACACTAAAAAAATAACTTTCAATCTCAAATGAATACATATAAGCAGAACTTTGTGATGTGTATGTTGCTGCATGACTTAAATCCAGTACTTGTTTTGCTCAAGCTCAGTCTTCCAGCCCCCTGCCAGGCTATCTGACTCTCTTTGAGGGCAAGCATGCTTAATAATCCCTATAAGGCAGCAGTGGGAGTGTCCCACCATGAATTTTAATGTGGACGTGGGCATGCCCTTTAATTGTATGACCTTTAAGGAAAGGTTTATGATGCATAATTACTTACCTTACTAGCTAACTTGAGACTGATGTACCAATAAATGTAGGCATTCCAATGCTCTAGCGGCTCTCAGTATATTGCAATTCAGTGGTTAACTATAGCAATGGCTTATCCTCACTTAAAAGAGAACAGTGTTCTCTGTTTACGTTTGTAAAAGCATGCTAGTGGTCATACAATTACGATCACCTATAAAATACCATTGCGGTACTGCATGGTGCTGCATAGGCGCAAATGTACAGACTTGTCTGTACTTTTATGCTAACCTGTAGTGTCTGAGGATATGCCAACAAGATGACTATAATCTTTTGGTACCAGCAGCCTAATATCTGATTGACCCTATATTCATGCTGATATCCCCCACAGTAGACACATAATCTTACTTTTTACTAAAAGTTTAAATGTCATATTTATTCTTCTGTTAAAAGCAACTAAATGTCACCTTTCACACACTTGAATGGGAAGTAATGTCATTGTATATTAACTTGATATTTATAACCAGCAGTCAATGACACAACTGTGATTCATCGTGGCATTGAAAAGGTTACAATTCCATTGAATTGTGTTTGTGTCTGTACTGCAACTGTTGGCACCTTAGGCACCAAACCGAGGATGAAAAATATCAGAAACTGGTTCCTATCATATTTCCCACAAGCACAGGGCTATTTACCCATCATCACTGTTGTAGTAATAAATGGGATTTCACATGATCTGTACAGCGCGTGAATTGAAATCTTGAGAGTAAATATTCCTGCTGCATAATGTAATCCTAGTCCCATTTAGCAGTGTTATGGGTGGGGCGTGCCTGTTCTGTGGTATAGAACGTCAGCAATTTGCTTTCCAAATGGACAATGGTCGAGTTGTGATTGAAAACAGTAAACAGGATATTGAATTTCTGTTGAGAGATTTATTTCTCTAGGCAAGTTTCAGAGAGCTACAATAAAGCAATGATTGAATTGCAACTACCGGTATATCTATACTGTACTGACATTGGCATTCATTTATTAATAGCTTTAATAGAGCTGCGAGAAATCATGCTTAATTACACCAAACAAATACATTATTTTTCAGCCTTTTTAGTGCTGCATTATCATCAGCTGCATCATTTAACATCAAAGCCCTGCAGTCTGCTGTAAAGACCTGACTCAGCCTGCCTACCTTCTAGCACACTCTGCCTGGGGTAAAACCATAATGGTAGAAATCAATACGAAATGCCTTTTTTGGACACCAATTATCTATACATTTTCTAAGCTATTTTACTGATTTCATAGGGAATATTTTGGTTTCTACCCCTTAGACCTGCTATACAGTACAATACTTTGAACTCATCATTCCACCACCACAAAATTTCATTCAACCAGGTCGAAATATTGGTGGTAAGTTTCATCAAAATGTCCAATGTCTGTCAAACTTTCATCTAAATCTTACAAAATTTCAATCAGAAAAATAGTTTTGTGTAATATGGGCAAGCTGTATAGACACCTTTACTATGGGACATATTTTTAGGGGTATATCATTAAAAAAATATCAAACAAAATATTACTGCGTTTTATTAATATGCAATTTTTTTTAGTCATTCTAGTGTTGTGCCATGGGTAGCAACTGTCATGAAGGATGCTAGAATTGGAAAACCTGTTTTCAATCTTCTCTCGAATTTTCCTTTTCTGACGCCTACAATGTCAGCATAGAACTTTCTTAGACAAGTGACAAACTAGTCAGCAGACAGAAAGCCTAAGGGAACCTTAAAGGGCATGTCCACCCCCAAAACTATAATCCCCCCACTAATGGCCCCACCATGTAGTGTAGTAAAATCCTTACCTCACATCCCAGCTCCATAAAGTTTTCCTGTAGTCCCCCCCCAAAGTTCCAAAAACTGCCCACCAGGAGGATAGCAGAGTCCATATAGGACTCTGCCACTACCTGGCCTCCGGAGAAGTTTGGCATGCGTACTGCAGCCCTTCTCCCCCTCCCTCCCTCTCCCTCCCATTTTGCTATCCCTCCCCCTACTATAACCCCTTGGCCACATAATAGTATATGTTTCCCCCAGCCCCAACCGCAAAAAAATTATTTTAAGAAAGACCCCCGAACTCTACTACCTTCCCTCTCTCCCCCGGCTTCTAAGAAGCCGGCAGCCGCGTCCGTGAGTGCTGCCTCTCAGCCAGTCCCGTACGCGGCTGCCGGTCCCGCCCCCTGCTTGCAGTGTCTTGCAAGCAGAAGGCCGGGCCGGGCATCGGAGGAGAAAGGGGAAGGTAAGTAAACATCTGGTCACTTTCTTAAATTATTTTTAAAGCGGTTGGGGCTGGGGGGCTGTATTCTATTGTGTGCCAAAAGTTTTTATTAAGGGTGGACATGCCCTTTAAGTTTCTTTTTTGGCTCTGTACTGTATTATCAATCTGTCTGCCAACAGGGAGTTATACAATAACTGACATAGAGCTATATTTATTAAGGCGCTGTATTGCTATTTAGCAATGTACTACCATTTTAGCCTTTTTTTCCCTAATATTCTCTTTTATATTTCTCTAGTACATTTACGCTAAATGTTCGTTAATTTATGAATGTTCAGTCATAGAATACCAAGCGATAGTAAACTATTGCAATGGTATTCTCTGGGGATCGCAAATCTATGATTGTTTTAAATTAACAATCATTTTAACGATTGTTTAAGTCCCTTAAATATAGCCCTTATTTCTTATAACACAATGATTTTTTTTGTAGGGCCCTTCTATAACTAGCAAGAAGTACGACCTACATCTTGCTAGTTATAGAAGGGCCCTACATGTCCTCGCACTGTCTCTTCCTTGGTGGTTTAGGAGACATAATTTCTTTGTATCTTCTGCTGCAGATGTCTGGAATGAGAATATGTGATCAATTACATTTCTGAAGCCTGAATTGTCAGATTTTTACTCTTTGCCTAAGAATGGTTATAACTTAAATGAAATGGACCTCAGACATCAAGAAGTATAACTGGTCATAGATGGTTGGTTAAAATTTGGAATTGATTATGAGGTAGAATAAAAATGATTGTGGGCTAAGGCTTATTTGCCTCTAGTAATGTCACTAAAATGTACTTTGGTACATCCTGGACAGCACGGCTTATATGGGACCTTGTTTTATAAAGTGCTCAAAGGTGGCCATAGATGCAGCAATACGATCATTATAATTATTAGCAGTTAGATAATACAGCCTTCATTAACACTTTCCGTGCTATCAATCTGAAAAAATCTGAGGTGATTTTGGCAGCAACAGTGAATGATGTGGGTCGCCTGGATCGGATGTACGAGCAATCTGACCTGTCAGTAAATCATGGCGGATCGTGCAGTCCATAGGAGACTTTTGCCATGACCAATAGTGCTTTGCCCCAGCCAACTGTTCAATAGCAGCAAACAGTTGTCCTCATGTTCTGTTTTACTGAGAAATCCACATTTTCACTTCATTACCATTAGTGTATCTGTTGTATTCAGTTAGATCTTGAAGTTTAGTTTTTGAAGACGTTTTGCTAGTCACCTGACTGGCTTTCTCAATTCAGAATGACTTGTACAAGAATCTGTTGGCAAACTTGGCAATGTAAGTACCCTTGAAAGTCCCAATTAGCATATGATAGCCAGGTGTTAGGAACCTTCTGAATGCAAGGTCCCTAACAATCCTTCTGTATAAAGAATATATGGAACCACTGCACCTGTGAATACAATCCTTCTGTATAAAGAATATATGGAACCACTGCACCTGTGAATATATAATATATATATAATGCTGTGAATATATAATATAATGTTGACAATCTAATTGATCGCCTTTCTCTCCTCTTTAGAAAGATTAGGTTTCACAATCGCCAGTTCACCCAATTTTTTACAAAAAAAAAACCTACCACAAAATTAGCAATTTCACCCAATTTTTTACAAAAAAAAAACCTACCACAAAATTAGCAATATTAGGGAAACCCTGTATGGAGGGGAATTAAGCTGATTTCTTTTAAAAATAAGAATACCTTACAATCTCATTTGGACCTTGAATTGGTTCATTACCTAGTTCCTTCAAAATCTCCAATGTTGGTAAGTCTTGCTTGGTTAATGCCTCCATACTCGGTTTTCCTTCATAAATTTTTGACAGTACACATTTCCTTGCAAACAAATGTATTTCTTTTATGAGCTCACATTTATTTAGTTTACAGGAAGGAGTAAAAAACAAGCCTTTAAATAACAGTTGGATTACATCCTTGTCTTAGATTTCACCTGTTAAATTCACAACCTGCAAAGTACCACCCTGGGTGTCTATAGTTTCTTTTTGTTCTGGTACTCCCATTTTTTTACGGTCCTGAAGCCTCAAAGGGGATTGATCTCTTCTTCCTGGGTCCTCTCCTGATCCTCCTTCTCTTAAAGGGACCTCAGACCTAGGGCCCTATTTATAAAAGATCGGTATCGTTATTGTAAAATACCGATCGTTATCGTAAAATAGCGACCGGGTTTTTACCGATAACGATCGTTATTTACCGATAACGACCGTTATTTACCGATACCGGTAAATAACAGTCGTTATCGGTAAATAATGACCGTTATTTACCGATATCGGTAAATAGCGGTCGTTATCGGTAAATAACGGTCATTATTGACCAATAACGACTGCTATTTACCGATATCGGTAAATAACGGTCGTTATCAGTAAATAACGACCGGTATCGGTAAATAACGGTCGTTATCGGTAAATAACGGTCGTTATCGGTAAAACCCCGGTCGTTATTTTACGATAACGATCGGTATTTTACGATAACGATACCGATCTTTTATAAATAGGGCCCCTAGTCCCATTTTTTCCTGAAAGAGCTTAATAACTAGAAAACACCTTCCCTTGCCTATTCTGTACAATCACGTAGGAACTTTTACTTTTTACTCTCCTTTATCACATGTTGTATTTTATCCACTACAAGAATTGTGGAAGCACTCCAATTAGACTAATTTACTACATTTAGTAGAAGTTCTACTGATCTGGTCAAATATTTATACAAACATAGAAAAGATAATCAATGCACATTCCTAGGCCCCTACAATATCATATTATCTGCACACTGGCATACTTTATAAACAAAGGGGTTTTAGTATACATTACTGTGATCACATGAATGAAAAGCCTTCCAACCACGTTAAGGTAACCCCTGTCTGGAAGGTCCTAACGTCTAACCTTTCCAATTTCTTTTACTTCAATTACGATTAGCAAACTTTTGCATTTCTCATTCTTACACACTGGATCCATATAACAGGCTCTCTCCCTTCCCCTCAGCACTTTGGCTTTTTAAAACGAGGGAAGAGGCCATCCAGTGCTTTATATTAAAGGCAAAGGACCTTCCATAAAAGGGGCGTGTTGGGGGTGCTATTACCACATGGAGGCTTGACCAAGCCTCCCAATAAATACATACAATACAAGGATTGTGGAAGCACTCCAATTAGGCTAATGGGGTTACCTTGACGTGGTTGGAAGGCTTTTCATTCATGTGATCACAGTAATGTATACTTAAACCCCGTTGTTTATAAAGTATGCCAGTGTGCAGATAATATGATATTGTATGGGGCCTAGGAATGTGCATAGTGCATTGATTATCTTTTCTATGTTTGTATTTTATCCACATCTTTTTTAAGTATCTCATTAAATTTTATAAAATCCCCCTCTTGTTTCCAACTATCTAGATCTTTTTGACACATCATTATGTTACTTGACAGCTTTTCCAACTGCTCCCCATTACGTTTGAGCAATAGCTGTAAGAGTTTTAATAGAACATTCGGACAGTGTTTCTTCCCAATTCTTAACAAATTCTCCTTTATCCCCTTTGGTTAAATTTTGGCCTGGGTTCACAAATACCCTCAACCCTCTAGGTACCATATTGTTTTTAGAATAGTTCTTCAAACTTGCAATTTCCCATTTTAATTGTTGGGACAGGATGAGGCTTTTTTTATAGATTTTGCATAAAGATTTCAAGCATCCACTGAGTTCTCGCTGCTTGAAAATACTTCTGCTACATCCGAGTCCCAATTCAAATCCCCTAAAGAGTAAGCTATTGAAAAATTGTATATTTAAGAGTGTCCTCTGCTATTGTGGGTTACATAGATTGTGTTACATACAATCTATGTAACAGTCTATGGACACCAGGAGACGTAGAACAGCAGACTGAACTCAGCAGGCAGAAAGGGGGGATTCCAGGCACCAGTAATCATCCCTCTAAACACGCCACTGTGTGCAGTGTCAGCTGCCGTAAGTAGAGAGAGCAGATTTTTTAAGCACATCCAGCCAACTGATCTCCATACAGTAAGGTTGGCAGAACACCAATGGAATTTCTCCCACAAAATGCTATGGCAGACACATATGTATGGCCACCTTATAGTAAAAGTATTAAGGGTAAGAGGGAATAAGCCATTGATACAAGGAGAACAAGGATTTTTTTACTTCGTCTTTTATCTGCTGACAGTCTGGTTTCACACTATAATGGGACTGGCATCGTGCATGCAAGAGCCCGCAATTCTGCTAAAATAATGTGCATCACCATGCAATTCGCTGCGATCTACCAATCTGGCATTTTTTGAGTGCATCCAATTGGGCAAAAAATGGTGATCGCATGCGCTCCAGTAAGGGTATTGCAGCACAGCACACCGAGTGTGGCCCTAACACCTGGCCAACACTAGCATGTGAATTTTTAAACGTGATTGGATCGATGTCAAGATCGGATCACATGTTAAAACGGGCTGGTGTGGCCTAGCCCTTACTCATTTTACTTACACATGGTCATTAATATAACTAGAGGTCACAGAAGTCAGCATTCTGCATTGACAGCAGGAAGAAGATTGAGCCAAAGCTTTTTTTTTTTAAAGTGTCACTGGACACATTTCCAGCAATGACTTGAGACTGTTCACAGTTATTTTCTCAAATTCAACATGAAATAAAATATTGAAACTTCAGAAGCTTTCCATCTGTTTCCTTTACCTCCCCGTTCTTCAATCAATGCATTAAAGGAATGGTTCACTTTTTCAGTGAAAGATTCTTTTAAGTGCTAAACATTCTAAGCATTCTCATGCACACATAATGCACTGAAAATGCAAAATGTACTTATTGAATTTTTGACTACTACTTGGGTTTAATCTATAAAAGTGGGTCTGGGTGCATGCAGGTAAAGAGATAAAAAGAGCTGCACAGGGTGACATGTTTGTTAAGAGATGAAAGGATGAAGGTTACTTATTCTTTAAAGCAATTTCAAATAACGTTGGGGCAGTGATTCTTGGTGATACCTCATTACGTAACCGGTGTTCCCTCTGTGTACACAACGCCGCAGTCTTTCACGCACAGGATAAAGTGGTGCGTACCAAAAAAGTATTAAGCGCACAAAATGTAATTTGTGCACACAATGTCTGCACACAGTCAATTTTAAATTATTGTAATTACATTGGATGTAATATGTACCTCTAACTTTATTCTAGATTATTCTGTAGTCAACAGATGACCTGTAATCCTCAATAATGCTTAACACTGAATTGTTTCCACGTAACCAAATGGTGCTACCAGCCCTGAGTATGTCGATACGGCCAAACTTGGACATCAAAATACCAGCATACTGGTTTTGGTTATACTGGTTTTGTTCATGTTGTGTTTATTTCTTTAATTGGAGGTAGGTGGAACCCTATTGATACTTGTGTGTATTAAAGGGGCGCTCCTATTCCCTCCTGATTAGTCATTTCTACCAATGGTTAATTACCCACGTGGTACGAAACAAGTCAGGTGACCACTGGTCCGTCCGTTTAATATGATTCTACAATAAAGTGAGCTATCTATACGGAGTACTGGCTCCTGTATTTCAGGTTGGAAGCTCTTGTATGCTGGTATTTCGAAATGTTTGGAGGACATTCTTTAAAAAATAAAAAAGAAGGGATAAACTAACTGCGAAATGATTGCATTTAGATTCCATTCATTCTTACTTCTTTGCTTGTGGTTTTCAGGCGTGCAACTATTTTTATATACTATGATTTAGAGATAAGCCTTCATACAATATCAACAGTCCTATTTTGAGCAATACAAACGTTTTAAAGAAATTGATCACTTAGAAAGTGAACTATTCCTTTACTGCATTAATTAAAGAATGAGAAGTAATTGAGCTATGCCTTACCTCTCATTCTTCAATTAATTTAGAAGGAGCCAGGAACAAACGTGAAAAAATGTATCTTGCACACGATCCAAAACCGGCTCCACTGACAGGTCCTAACCTCTTCCATGCATGCTATAGTTTAAGTGAAGCTGGAAACGGTCGGGACCTGTCAGTGGAGCCGGTTGTGGAGTGTGAGCCTGTCCTGTTCTATCAGTCACTCTCAGCCTATTCCCACAGTGGGCTTGACTTTTGTGGAATAGGGACATGTCCTGGATGGTCTTTGGCCTTTGTCTCAGCTCAGTGTTGGTATGTTGCCAGATTTTCTAATTATAAATGGATACTTAGAACACTGGGTCAGCATTTAAAAGTCTGGCAATTAAGGGCCTTGGTCTCGATCTTGGGGGTGCTTGTTCCACAGTGAATGTGGGAGAAAGAGACCATTTCCCAGGTCCCACAGCCATTTACATTAAGTTACCATTGATATTTTAATTGTATTTCATTCGAACTTTTCAAACTATTTAACTCCCATTGACTTTAATGGGTCCGTTTTTGAACTTTCCATATAGTTCAAAAGATTGAAAACGGACCGAACTTTCGAAAGTTTGGCCATTTCTATTCTTAAGGATTTCATTGATGTTTACAGATCACATAAAAGTTTCTGGAAGATTAAATCATCTGATTAGTCAAACCGCTCCCAAAAAATGAAGGCATATGACGCATTGGTTCAATTGTGCAAGACTGTACATCATTCAGCAAATGTTAGTTATGTAAAAACAAGAATCCTCGGTTTCCTCTAGCAAGTACAGTAAAACAAGTGCTTTTATTTTGTGGTTGGAGTACATGATAAATAAGAACCCAAACGAAAAATAACTTGTTTTAAATAACATTCGTTCGTTGAAGCAAAACAAACCAAGAGTGTTCACTATCGTTTTACGTTCGTGACGTAAACACATTTGTTGCGTAAACACGTTCGTTACGTAGTAACGCTCGTAACACGATAATGTTCTCAATGTAAGTAGGTTTGTTACGCTGTGCGTTTACGTTTGTTGCATGTCCTTAATCGTATATTTATACGTTTGTTTACTCGATCGTATCTTAACGTTCCCGCCAAAATATTGCAACATTTTAGTAACCAAACTGTTTCCAACTACATCCTGTTTATGCGAACGTTCCCACCAATATTTCCTGCCAAAATGTTGCAATCTGGATACATCGCCGCCCAAACCAACACTATAAATTGAACATTTCTTTCAGAACCAAACTGTTGCTGATCTGAAAAAATATTCGTTTTTAACAGAGGCTGCTGGTCTGATTGGGATCTAATCACTTTCCTCATCTCTGGGTATGGTGGACTAGATATTGTAAAAGGTAGGACAAGACTGTCCAAAGCACTTAACACCATATCCAGAGATGATGTTTATTTGAGACACTCACCATGGACCTCTGCAGATGATGGGTGATACATTTCTGAGTTTGACATTTTATCTGTCAACAAGTATGCCAATTCAGACCAGTAGCAGTCTCTGTTAAAAAAACAAAAACAAATGAAAACATTTTTTTTGGGGAAAGTTACTTGTGTTGTTTAATTGATAGTTAGGTGAAGTATGTTTTGTGTTCTTGATTACAGAAAAAAACTGCAATCACAAAGCAACAGTGATGTGACACAGCAGTTAATACAGAATACAATTTTCAAACATAATGCTATTTCTATAACAATTTTACACAGTTGAACATCTTTATTAACTTGATATTTTTCATTCTATTGAACATTGTTACATTGTAATGAGGGAAGTAGGTGAATGAAAATCTTATAAAAAGTAAAATACAGAGAAGGTCTGACGTCCACACAGAGAAGGTCTGACGTCCGCACAGAGAAGGTCTGACGTCCGCACAGAGAAGGTCTGACATCCGCACAGAGAAGGTCTGACGTCCGCACAGAGAAGGTCTGACGTCCGCACAGAAAGGTCTGACGTCCGCACAGAGAACGTCTGACGTCCACACAGAGGTCTGACGTCCGCACAGAGAACGTCTGACATCCGCACAAAGAAGGTCTGACGTCCGCACAGAGAACGTCTGACGTCCGTACAGAGAACGTCTGACATCCGCACAAAGAAGGTCTGACGTCCGCACAGAGAACGTCTGACGTCCACACAGAGAACGTCTGACTCTAACAACTATTGTTCCTACTATAGTTGCTGTGTGTACAGAAGTTGTTTTAAAAATGTGGATTGAAGATATTGTCATTGAACGTTCGTCGGCTGTATCGTACAAAAATTATTAAACCTCTGTACGAACCTTAAGTGACCCCTTGGTTAGAAGTACCCAGATTGAGGACCTAAACTGCCAGGTCCTTGCCCTGGGTCTAACCTAATTACTTAGAACGAGCCCTGCAAAGTTGGCTTTGTCAAGCTGCAAAACTACTATTATTAAAAGAAGTCGTATATTTTAATATTTTGAAATTTTGAAAAACTGATGCGGCTTGAAGCTATTCAACGACCTTGCCATTACCACATCAGCTGGAAGAAACATTTCCTAACCTAAAGATGAAACTTCTTTTCTTTAAATCTTTATGGATGTCTATGAGTCCTCTGAAATTACCTCATCAGTTGAAGTTTTCAAAGCTCTGTATAGTTTTGTGTCATAAGCAAATGCAGAGACCTTCCTCTCAATATCCACTTCTAAGTCATTCAAAAACAGATCAAATAGACTGTGTTCGCAGTACAGAACACTAAGACACTTGCACATAGATATAGCTGCATTGAAAACCACTTTCTGTACAAGATCTATCAACCAATTCTCTATTCATGTTAAAAAAATTTTTTAATGGCCAACAGACCTATGCTTATACATAGTATAGTACAGTATAGTGGTGTAACTACCACCCCAGCCCCCCCCCCCCCCCCCCCCCCCCCCGAAAGGTAAGAGGGCCTGCGAAAATCAAGCTTATGAAGGAAACATACACACAATCATCTGTTTAAAAGCCTAGAACCGAACTGGCAGTACGCTCCTGCAACCTACTCAGCAAAACCAACATTTCCTGAAGTTGATCCGGAGACAGGAGGAAAGCAAAAAAAAAAACTATCCAGTGAACCTACTATCACCACGTCCAATGGAAGGCAGTTCCATAATTTTACAGTTCTCACGGTGAAAAAACCCTTGAAGACTAAACTTTTTTTCTTCAAGTCTTAAGGGATGTCTGTATGTCCTCTGACATGTTCTATTGGTGAATAATGCAATAGAAAGTTTATTGTATGGGCCATTAATGAATTTATACACTGTGACCATATCCCAACACAAGGGCCTTTTCTCTAGTGTGCATAATTGTAACTTATTCAATCTGTCTTCATATTCAAGCTCCCCCAGTCCCCATATCAATTTAGTTGCCATTTTCTGAACCCTTTCCATTTCCAAGATCTTCCTGTGCACCTTCTTGTGCACAGGATTCCAAAACTGCACTGCATATTCCAAATAAGACCTTCTCATTCCTTTGTAAAGAGGGAGAAATATCAGAATACAATCCTGTAGCAAAGTATCCAGTACCTTCCCCACCACTGATGTTAGATTTACATGTCTATAGTTACCAGACTGGGAATGACTACATTTTTTGAATATTGGTATTACCAATCCAGAGGCACCTTGCCAGACAAAAGTGAATCTAAAAAAGGAACATAAAATGTAGTCCTAATGTATCAAGGCCCACCTCACTTATTTCATATAAATGTATTCTTAACCTAAGTATGAAACGTTATTTATGCAATTTTAATGTATCTATTTAAATGCTTGCACCTGTTTATAATGTACCCAAGTGGCGCTTTATAAGCTCCACTACCCCTACTCCAAGCAATTTTAGGGTAGTTAAAAGCCTGCATGACTAGAATATGCTTTGTTCACACTATGCGTTTTTTTCATGCAGCGAAACATTGTGCTTGTGATGTGTTATTGCATAGTGGTTTTCATTGTTTCCAATAGCACTGCTATGCGTTAACGCATCAAACTGCTGCAGGCAGTGCGTTATGCGCAACTCACTGCAATGCAGCTCATAGGTGTGAACAGTAATATTCATTCCAATGAGTTAAGTGGTTCACCACATGAAATTTAACCAAAACGCTCCCTAGTCTGAACAAAGCCTTGCATTAATACTCCTAAGCTCTTGTAAGCACGTGGCTGTGGTAGTATTTCTGAAAATATTACACTGGAGGCTAAGAGGTTTTATCGAAACTGCCCAGGGTAAGGAGTCAAAATAGCATTGTACATGGCAGACAGTTGGTGTCAAACCCCCCCCCCCCAGCTCTATTCAGGCTTGGTTTCTTTATTTTCACATAAATGTCCTCCTTTACACCTCCTTGTCACCTCTCCTGAACCAATCATGTTCATTTGCCAAGATGTTGACATTACAGTCTTATGATACAAAGAAAACAAAGACCACTTGGTCAATCCCAACCCCTCCCAATCATCTGTCCACACGATCCACAACATGTCAATTTCAGATTCCAATCCAGCAACCCACTCATATCTGACACAAACATAGGTCCCCTGGATTTGCTCCAAGATTCTATACATGTATTAGGATGCATAGTGCTTGGACCCAGCAAAAGTAGCCATGCTAAATAATTCACATAATACCCAAACAGCATTCTTGTTATAAATGTCTCAATGCCCATAAAACAGAATGCCCACTCAAAGCTTGCTTTGCAATGCAGATATTTAAGGTGAGGTTCAAAACCAAATGATATCCAGTGTGGCAGCACACCTAGCTAAAGTAGTTTGCTGTGATCTGATCCTGACTGCTGGCCATCACATCTGCCGCAGTAAGATAAAATTATATTAACAGTTACTGTGAGCAACTTTTATGTATCAGTCACCGTGGGCAACCTGAATGTACCAGTCACTGTGGGTAACTTGCATGTACCAGTCTATGTGGGCAACTTATATGTACCAGTCACTGGGGGTAACTTAAATGTACCAGTCACTGTGGGGAACTTGCATGTACCAGTCACTGGGCAACTTGCTTGTACCAGTCACTGTGTGCAACTTAAATGTACCAGTCTGAGGGCCACTTGTATGTACCAGTCACTGTAGGAGACTTGTATGTACCAGTCATTGTAGGAAACTTATATGTACCAGTCACTGTGGGCAACTTTACATGTACAGTCTGTGTAGGTAACTTATATGTACCAGTGACTGTGGGCTTCTTGTCTATATTAGTCTATTAGTCACTGTGGGTTATGTATGTATATGTTTATATAGCGCCACTTGGGGACGCAGCGCTGTACAGTATAAAATACAATAAAGTCAAGCAAGGGGGATAAATACACAGATAGTTCAGTACATAAATATATATCTTATATAAATAGAAGTGCTAGGGCTTTGCCACAAATGGTAATGAGGTCCCTCCCGTAGAGCTTACAATCTAGTTAAGTGGGTAACACACATACAATGAAATGGGTATAAGTGCTGGAGTGAGACATATGCAGTGCAAATAAAACTATCGAATGCTGTCACTCACTGTGTGCAACCTATATGTACCAGTCACTATGGGCAACTTATATTTACCAGTATCTGTTTAGGGCACTCTAGCACATACATTACCACACTGTGTGGCATGTCAGCCCTCCAGTTCACCACCACTGTTAAGTCAACACTGGCTGGTGAACTGGAGGGCTGCCCTAACAGTGGCAGGTGAACTGGAGGGCTGACCTAACAGCAGTAGCCTAACTACTGCCCCCACCACCCCAGTGCACGGGGGGGGGTACGGTAAGAGGGTCCACCACAACTTCAGTGATCAGCTGTTTTTAAACAGCTAATCGCACGTATGAAGGAAACGTATGCGTGATCAGCTGTTTAAAAGACCAGGCCCTGAACTTCTGGAAATTAAAGTTTGGGTCCAGTCTTTTAAACAGCTGATCACACATGTTTTCTTCATATGTGTGATCAGCTGTTTAAAAACAGCTGATCATGGATGTCAGTTTGGGGAGGGGGGTCAGGGGCCTGGCCTCCTATCTCGCAGGGGAGAGGTGAGGCTCCTGCAGTTATTCCCCTGCCTAACGGTGGCTGGTGAACTGGAGGGTTTAGAATTCACTGTTAGGTCAGCCCTCCGTATACCAAGACGTGTTAGTTGGCCCATCACACCCACCACGACAAGCCACACCAACTCTTCCTGGCAGTGAGCTTCGCGTTCTGCCAGAAGATATAGCAAGACAGCTTTAGAAAGTTTGGTTCTGGTGCCAGAAGGTCTAGAAGTACCCCTGGGGCCTCGTGAACGATTGGGAAAGAATATCGGCGTGTGTGTGTGTACACTTCTAACTTCCATTTCCATCTGACAGACCCAACCAGCCTCTTCCTTCCCATTAGTGCCCATTCCTGTAGGGGGCGGGGCGTCTTGCTTCACAGTTCCCGCCCATTCAGACTCTGCCAAAAATGTTAAAGCGAATCGCTGCTGTGCTGCTCCCTCCCTTCTAACCATTGGAGTTTATTTTAAACTTCCAGCTCGGATAACCGCGTGGAGATAACTGACCGGGGCAGAGAGAGGGGAGAACTGGGAGGGGGGAACACTGTGAGGGAACAGCATGGAGTTGAGGATGATGACTCGGAGCCCCCAGCCCAATCACTAAGCATGTCCCTCCCTGTGCTGCTCCCAGGCTCATGCTGCCCTATGGCAGGCCTATCCACCACTCTGGGCAATGGCGCCCCCTCTTCCTCCGCCGGTGGGGACCAGAATGACCACCGATTCCGCAGGATTCGCTGGGGGCTACAACCTCCGCGCTCTTCTCCTCCCCCTTCCTTATCTTTCAGGCGCCGGGCGGGGTCCGGGATCATCCTGCCAGGCAGACCGCTACTGTCCCTGGGGTTATTGCAGCTCATCCTGGGCTGTTGCACCGTGGCTCTCAGTTTTGGGGCTCTGTCTCTCAGCAAGTCCCCCCAGATCAGAAGCTCCTGTCCCTTCTGGGCTGGATCCTCGGTAGGTACAACCCCCTGCATGGCAGGGACTACAAGGGTCTGGTAGTTGGGTGGGGTAAGTGATGGGCTGGGACACCCCTTCCTACCAGATGTTTGTAACTACAGCAGATGTCTAACTACAACTTCCAACAGTTAGATGGCTGCAATCTGTACTTCGTACTCTGTCTGTAAGGTTGGGTCATTATAATAGCTGGATAGTGATAGGTTAAAATAGATTATAATAGCTGGATAGTGACAATGATCGGTTATAATAGATTATAATAGCTGGGTAGTGACAGTGATAGGTTATACTAGATTTTAATAGCTGGATAGTGACAGTGATAGGTTATAATAGCTGCATTGTGACAGTGATAGGTTATAATAGATTATAATAGCTGGATAGTGGCAGTGATAGGTTATAATAGCTGGATAGTGACAATGATAGGTTATAATAGATTATAATAGCTGGATGGTGACAATGATAGGTTATATAGTG
Source organism: Hymenochirus boettgeri (assembly GCA_019447015.1). Classification (NCBI taxonomy): domain Eukaryota; kingdom Metazoa; phylum Chordata; class Amphibia; order Anura; family Pipidae; genus Hymenochirus; species Hymenochirus boettgeri. The sequence goes on from CM033469.1 coordinate 245,391,414, forward strand.
GATAATGCACCCCCAACTGTAAATTATAAGGATATTATAAGTCACCGAAGAGTTCCGTGACCATATAAAAGCACGAGGCCGCAGGCCGAGTACCTTTTATACAGGGCACAGAACTCCAAGGTGACTACTAATATCCTTATAATTTACAGTTGGGGGTGCATTATTTATTATAACCTACCCCTTTGTGGCTTCTGGTTTCCTTCTCTTGGAACTGTAAGATTATAAGGCTATAATCTTACAGTTCCTCCCAAAGTAATCCACTAAAGGGGTAGGTTATAATAGATTTTAATAGCTGGATAGTGACAGTGATAGGTTATAATAGCCGGATAGTGACAGTGATAGGTTATAATAGCTGGATAGTGACAATGATAGGTTAGAATATATTATAATAGCTGGATAGTGACAGTGATAGATTATAATAGCTGGATAGTAACAGTGATAGATTATAATAGCTGGATAGTAACAGTGATAGGTTATATAGCTGGATAGTGACAGTGATAGGTTATAATAGATTATAATAGCTGGATAGTGACAGTGATAGATTATAATAGATCATAATAGCTGAATAGTGACAGTAATAGGTTATAATAGCTGGATAGTGACAGTGATAGGTTATAATAGCTGGATAGTGACAGTGTTAGTTTATGATTGGTTATAATAGCTGGATAATGACAATGATAGTTTATAATAGATTTTAATACTAGCTGGATAGTGACAGTGATAGGTTATAATAGCTGGATAGTATAATGGATCATAATAGCTGGATAGTGACAGTGATAGGTTATAATAACTGGATAGTGACAGTGATAGGTTATAATAGCTGGATAGTGACAGTGACCCCCAACACAAAGAAAAAAGGGAAATCACTGTGCAAAAAAAAACAGGAGCCCGAGAGTAAAAGCATCCTTTTCATATTTAACCCGGGCAACTAACTTACTAACACTTAAATTTGTTGCTCTATTGAGTCTGTGGAAGGGCTCCTCAAGGGCATGTACACTGTAAAAACAACTTTATCTTACTGTCTAGCTGTGTGGCTTTAACTCTAAGGGGAGGAGGGCCCAGCAAGATTCCAAGCACGCAAGGTAGTAGGGTTCAAAAAAACTTTATTTAAAGCCACAGCTAGCCGTCAAGAGAAAGTTGTTTTTGCAGTTCACATTTTAAGTACGTGTTTTACATCTAGTGACATTACTTACAACATTGGTGCACTGAAAACTGCTGCCCGCCTCAAAAGCAATATGAGATGAAAAAGATCCAGCAGTATGAGAACTATAAAATATAGGTCTTTAATATGTATCTTAATAAACATATACTTAAGCTAATCAGGCAGGAAGTAATTGCTTCCTGTATTTTTTTAATCTGGGAACTTGCATCAGAACTCCTGATATTTACGCATGCCGATAAAACCACAAAGAATGAACAAAGCAAACTGCCACTAACAAGGTACAAAAACTACTTGTACGTTGAAGTAAGTTAACAAATGGTAGCACATTGCACATAAAATATTTATAAACTTTAAAGAAACATCCTTTATTTTTCTTGCAATCTTCTATTTTTGCCACATCAATGGTCTGTGGTATACAATACTCTACCATCTACATGCACTTATAGTAAACCTGCATCCTCCAGATTGTTTTCAACTACAACTCCCAGCAATTCTGCAGCCAGAGATTCGGGGAATTAGTTTGCTGCTGGAATTGTAGTCTGGTGGGGCACGGGTTAAAATCCCTGCTATACAGGAATGGAAATACTGTCTCATTATCGATTTCGGTCTGCTGTCAAATATGAATGTTAACTTCTGTTGTTTAGTAAAAGAAATATAAAGAAGTGTGTTAGTCATAGTAGAATGTAAAATCTTTGTATTTATTTTAGCTCCCGACCCCCAAACCTCAAAACCTCTCTTCCAGACTTATACAGATAAAAGAGAAGTTAAATGGCATGATGAAGAGATTCAAGAGTATCGTAAGCAACTAGCTGCCAGTCAATGCGTGGCTTTTATTCTCAGCCTACTAATACAGAGACACTGGAGTGTTGTGAAACTGCTACAGAGACCGCTTTGTTAACTGCAAAGATGATAACGGGAATACCCTTTTACCTTTGGGTAATGTACGGGTACATCTTATGCTGCACATAGAATCAGAGCTCCCATGTAAATTTACTTTACTATAGCAATATCATCTAGTCATTCTTGTCACTCTGGACTGGTGGATTTTTTTTATTTTTTTTAAACTATTTTGAAATACTGGGGATTACTTACCGGTAGACTAACTGGAATAAATTCTTGTCAATATGATTATTTTATTATTTAAAAGTCCCACTGTGGACTCACCCACATCTGCTAAATATCTGTAAAGGTATAATATTTTAGTTATGCAGACTTTTGCTGGAGCAATTTAACCCAAATAAAATACATGCTTTTCTTTTGGACAGGAGTTGCAATGTTTCACTCGTGAATTGTGCCTTGATTCAGTAATCTATTACTTAAAGGCTATAACTAATTGTTTTCCTGTTTTTTCAGGCTGACTATGGTTCAACAGACAAGAGACAATCATGTACTTTGAAGCGCTATCATTATTGTGATCTGACCGTGCTTTTTTAAAGCACGCACTAGTGTGGCCCAGTTGAATGTTGCCCACAATAGTTGTGCTGTGTGTCCCGTTATCAGAGCACTGCGTTCTCATTTTAGTGCCATTGCTTGCGCTTCGATTGCGAATCATCGGCATCACAATCACTTGTGGCGAGGGGAACATGTGCACAATCACAAGCGTGTTGCGGTGTGGCCTTAGCCGAAGTGATCTATAAAAGGTAATTTGATAACATGAACTGCCTTGAAATAAATTGGTTCTAAAGGTTTCTTGTGACCTAAAATGCCTGTTCCAAAGTCAGGCTGTAATGCTTTGCTATTCTTTGTAAAATGCTTTTGGGGGGGGGGAGATGGACACACTGAAAATAAATTTATTTTTTTCCTTTTCTTAGGAAAATGTTATTTTGCTCATTTACATTTTAATGAAAGTTAATTTTAATCTGTCACAGAGACCCTGTTTATTGTCTTACAATAAAAAATGTTAGTACAATTGTTTAAATTTGGTCAGTATGTGATTGGAAATGTTAAGCTGTGGGAGTCTGCCGAATGGCATTGAATACTCCAGTAATACACAGAACATTATGCATTAATATAGCTTGCTGGGTGGATTGGCATTGTTATACTGCCATTGATAAAATGCAGAGTAGCAGAAATTAAATAGTCAAATATTCCATTAAAATTAACAATTTCAATGTTAAATTTGAACTATAAATTTTATTTGTTGCATTAAGGCCTTTCTAAACGGGCCTCTGCATCTGCACTATTTTACTGCCATGGCTTATTTATCTTCTTTAGATCTTTCCAGGCTTGCAGAAAGATGCACTTATAATACTAGTTACACAATGTGTATTATTGTAATACATTACCCATCCATTTATATAGTTTCAAGAAGAGAGCATAATCAAGGAATTATGGCATACTTAAAATTGGGTTCCAGGGGTTCCTCATATGATTACTGAGTATTGCTTGGCCCTCGCGAAGTAGGTCAAAATTTTTCAGATTATTTAAGGGAGAGGTGATTGGTGGAAACCATTTACTGGAGTGAAGACATGCAGCAAAACACCTCAGAGGAATGCTGTCTTACTTTATTTAATTTTTATAGATTTATATGAGGCTACGTTCATTGAGGTCATCAACCACTTTAAAGGAAGTGTACACTAAAAAAAGACCTTTCAAGCTCAAATGAATACATATAATCCGAACTTTGTGATGTGTATGTTGCTTGCAATTACTTAAATCCAGTACTTGTTTGGCTCGAAGCTCAGTCTCCAAGCCCCCGCCAGCGATCTCGCTCTCTTTGAGAGGGCAAGCATCTTAATAAATCCCTATAAGCAGCAGTGGGAGTGTCCCACCATGAATTTTTATTGTGTACGTGGGCATGCCCTTTCATTGTATGACCTTTAATGGACAGGTTTATGATGCATAATTTACTTACCTTTTACTAGCTAACTTGAGACTGATGTACCCAATAATTTAGGCATTCCAATGCTCTAAGCGGCTCTCAATAATTGCAATTCAGTGGTTACTATAGCACATGGCTTCTCCTCACTTAAAGAGAACAGTGTTCTCTGTTACCGTTTGTAAAAGCAGCTAGTGGTCATACAATTAACGATCACCTATAAAAATACCATTGCGGACTGCAATGGTGCTGACATAGGCGCAAAGTACAGACTGTCTGTATTTTATGTCTCAACCTGTAGTGTCTGAGGAATATCCAACAAGATGGCTATCATCTTTTGGTACCAGCAGCCTAATATCTGATTGACCCTATATTCATGCTGATATCCCCCACAGTAAGACCATAATCTTACTTTTACTAAAGTTTTAATGTCATATTTTATTCTTCGTTAAACAGCAACTAAATGTCACCTTTCACACACACTTGAATGGGAAGTAATGTCATTGTATATTACTTGATATTTATAACCAGCAGTCAATGACACACTGTGATTCATCGTGGCATTGAAAAGGTTACAATTCCATTGAATTGTGTTTGTGTCTGTACTCAACTGTTGGCAAACCTTAGGCACCAAACCGGGATGAAAATATCAGAAAACGGTTCCTATCATATTTCCACAAGCACAGGGCTATTTACCCATCATCACGGTGTAGTATAAATGGGATTCACATGATCTGTACAGCGCTATTGAAATCTTGAGAGTAATTTCCTGCTGCATAATGTACCATCCTAGTCCATTTAGCAGTGTTATGGGTGGGGCGTGCCGTTCTGTGGTATAGAACGTCAGCAATTTGCTTTCCAATGGACAATGGCGAGTTGGTGATTGAAAACACGGATATTGAATTTCTGTTGAGAGATTTATTTCTCAGGCAAGTTTCAGAGAGCTACAATAACGCAATGATTGAATTGCAACTACCGGTATATCTATACTGTACTGACATTGGCATTCATTATTAATAGCTTTAATAGAGCTGCGAGAAATCATGCTTAATTACACCAAACAAATACATATTTTCAGCATTTTTAGTGCTGCATTATCATCAGCTGCTTCATTTAACTCAAAGCCCTGCAGTCTGCGTAAAGACCTGACTCAGCCTGCCGCTGTCTGACTACCTTCTAGCCACTCTGCCTGGGTAAAACCATAATGGTAGAAATCAATACGAATGCCTTTTTGGACACCAATAATCTATCTATACTTTTCTAAGCTATTTACTGATTCATAGGGAATATTTTGGTTTCTCCCTTAGACCCTGCTATACAGTACAATACTTTGAACTCATCATTCCACCCACCACAAAATTCATTCAACCAGTCGAAATATTGGTGGTAAGTTTCATCAAATGTCATGTCTGTCAAACTTTCATCTAAATCTTACAAAATTTCAATCAGAAAATAGTTTTGTGTAATATGTGGCAAGCTGTATAGACACCTTTACTATGGGACATATTTTTAGGGGTAATCATAAAAAAAATCAAACAAATATTCTACTTGCGTTTTATTAATATGCATTTTTTTTTAGTTATTCTAGTGTTGTGCATGGGTAGCAACTGTCATGAAGGATGCTAGAATTGGAAAACCTGTTTTCAATCTTCTCTCGAATTTTCCTTTTCTGACGCCTACAATGTCAGCATAGAACTTTCTTAGCAGTGACAAACTAGTCAGCAGACAGAAAGCCTAAGGGAACCTTAAAGGGCATGTCCACCCCCAAAACATAATCCCCCCACTAATGGCCCACCATGTAGGTAGTAAAATCCTTACCTCACGATCCCAGCTCCTAAAGTTTCCGGTTTCCGAGTCCCCCCCCAAAGTTCCAAAAACTGCCCACCAGGAGGATAGCGAGTCCATATAGGACTCGCCTACCTGGCCTCCGGGAGAAGTTTGGCATGCGTACTGCAGCCCTTCTCCCCCCCTCCCTCTCCCTCCACTCTCCCTCCCATTTTGCTATCCCTCCCCCTACTTAAACCCCCTTGGCCACATAATAGTATATGGTCCCCAGCCCCAACCGCAAAAAAAATATTTTTAAGAAAGACCCCCGACTCTACTTACCTTCCCTCTCTCCCCCGGCATTCTAAGAAGCCGGCAGCCGCGTCCGTGATTGGCTGCCTCTCAGCCAGTCACGGACGCGGCTGCCGGTCCCGCCCCCTGCTTGCAGTGTCTTGCAAGCAGAAGGCCGGGCCGGGCATCGGAGGAGAGGGGAAGTAAGTAAACATCTGGTCCCTTTCTTAAATTATTTTTAAGCGGTTGGGGCTGGGGGCTGTATTCTATTGTGTGCCAAAAGTTTTATTAAGGGTGGACATGCCCTTTAAGTTTCTTTTTGGCTCTGTACTGTATTATCATCTGTCCTGCCAACAGGGAGTTATACATAACGACATAGAGCTATATTTATTAAGCGCTGTAATTGCCATTTAGCAATGTACTACCTTTAGCCTTTTTTTCCCTAATTTCTCTTTTATATTTCTTCTGTACATTTACGCTAAATGTTCGTTAATTTATGAATGTTCAGTCATAGAATACCAAGCGATAGTAAACTATTGCAATGGTATTCTCTGGGGATCGCAAATCTATGATTGTTTTAAATTAAACAATCATTTTAACGATTGGTTAAGTCCCTTAAATATAGCCCTTATTTCTATAACACATGATTTTTTTTGTAAGGGACCTTGCTAAGCAAATGTTTTTCTACTACCTCTTGCTAGTTATAGAAGGGCCTACAGTCCTCGCACTGTCTCTTCCTTGGTGTTTAGGAGACATAATTTCTTTGTATCTTTCTGCTGCAGATGTCTGGAATGAGAATATGTGATCAATTACATTTCTGAAGCCTGAATTGTTCAGATTTTTACTCTTGCCTAGAAATGGTTATAACTTAATGAAATGGACCTCAGACATCAAGAAGTATAACTGGTCATAGATGGTTGGGTTAAAATTTGGAATTGATTATGAGGTAGAATAAAAATGATTGTGGGCTAAGCTTATTTGCCTCTAGTAATGTCACTAAAATGTACTTTGGTACATCCTGGACAGCACGGCTTATATGGGACCTTGTTTTTATAAAGTTGCTCAAGGGTGGCCATAGATGCAGCAATACGATCATTATAATTATTAGCAGTTAGATAATACAGCCTTTCATTAACACTTTCCGTGCTAATCAATCTGAAAAATCTGAGGTATTTTGGCAGCAACATGAATGATGTGGTTCGCCTGGATCGGATGTACGAGCAATCTGACCTGTCAGTAAATCATGGCGATCGTGCAGTCCTAGGAGACTTTTTGCCATGACCAATAGTGCTTTGCCCCCCAACTGTTCAATAGCAGCAAACAGTTGTCCTCATGTTCTGTTTTAACTGAGAAATCCACATTTTCACTTCATTACCATTAGTGTATCTGTTGTATTCAGTTAGATTCTTGATTTTAGTTTTGAAGACGTTTTGCTAGTCACCTGACTGCTTTCTCAATTCAGATGACTTGTACAAGAATCTGTTTGGCAAACTTGGCAATGTAAGTACCCTTGAAAGTCCCAATTAGCATATGATAGCCAGGTGTTAGGAACCTTCTGAATGCAAGGTCCCTAACAATCCTTCTGTATAAAGAATATATGGAACCACTGCACCTGTGAATAGATAATATATATATAATGCTGTGAATATATAATATAATGTTGACAATCAGCTATACAACCACCTCCAAGATTTCTTAATGTCCCTAATCCTGCTCACTAAGTTCCATCACAGTGTAGTAGGTACAGTAAGTAATGTATATAAACCCAGTCTCACAGTCACCTCAGGCAGCTCAGGGTTATGTTGATACAGATCTCTACGCTGCTGTCAATCACAGGGAGACTGGATATTTTTAAACAAAATAATACTTTTTCACACTTGCATATCAATAACAAACAATTTGTGTAACAACCTATATAACAATCTATTTGACATACACAGTCTATGTAACAGTGTATGTAACATATATACCTGTGGTGTAGTGCTCCTCCCTAATATAAACCACAAAAATAATAACCTCTCTGAATAGGGGGGTGCCTTTAGGATAAAAGATTACAAAACAAAAAAGAATTGCATCCCACCTTTCAAAAGATGAACAGTAGTAAGCCAGTTCCTATAAGGCATACACACTAGTATGCATATAAATAGAGGCAAAAGGACATACCTTTCAAAAACCTTTATTTGCTTTGGACACTCATATGTTATCCTATCACAGATTCCACCATCCCTTTAAACACCCAATATCATAATACACATAACCAATGTTATATAAAAACAAAGTGAGGCGGAGGGGCCATGAATAAAGTTGGAGTATGGGGTATCCTCACCCTCCCTTGAGACTTTTGTGTTCACTGTACATAAGCAAGTAGTACACCAATGTGATTTAGCGTGTCTTTGAGACTCAGAAATCAGAATCACTGTTTAACTGCTTACTGTCGCATTCCAGAGCCAACACATTTGTGCCTACACTATAACAATTTCAAGGACGCAGTCCTCCTGAGCAACAAGAAGTTCAAATAGAATATGCCACCAAAATCAAACTGTGCACAAGATATTCTCCTGGGAAGGTTCAAACACAGCAAGTGCGGATGTATAACCTGCTGGAATAGTTGGGAGGGGTCTTGGGACAAGGGCATGTCCACCCCCAAAACTAACTTTTTATATTTATTTTGCCCAAATAATTGCTCCAAAAAAACTTTACAGCATGTAAATCGTCCAGTGGTTCAAAAGTTACAGACCTTTGTAGCTGGCTTATCAATCCTGCAGCATGGACCAATACAGCGATGAACAGAGACAGGTTACATTACCTTGCCTCTGTTCTTTTCTGTTCTTGGAGCATGTCTGTTAACATCCAGCAGTGAGAATAGAGGAAGTTGCATCAGTAATGGGTCTGACTCCTGGACCCCGCCCTCTTTTCCTCTCAAACCAATCACAGCTGTAAAGTTATGTGTACTGAAGAAATCCAGGATCAACAGCTGCAGCCAGCCAGCCCAGAGAGAGAGAGAGACACACACACACACACAGGCAATTTTTTTTTTTTCCTTCCTAAGCTGCAGCTTGGGGTCATCTAAAGAGGAAGTAGAGAGGAAGGGCAGCCTGATATATATCTCATTAAATATCAGGCAAGGCAAATGATTTTTTAGAAAAATGAACATGGCGTTTTGAGGTTGGTGCTATTATAAAGAACATAAAAAGTTTATTTTTGGGTGGACATACCCTTAAGAGAAAGCCATGGAAATGTACGTGTCCTTGTTATTCACCACAGTCTTTTCTGCAATATCTACGTGGTATCTTCGCTGGCTTGAATCAGACATAAATCTTGACCGGTATCAGGTCTTACTACAACTCCCAGCAGCCACGCTGATATACTCCGCAAACACTTGTTCTTTACCCGTCCCACCTCCACAACTGATTCCCAAGTTCCTTCATTGCACATAAATACACACCCATGATGCAAAAGTGGCCATACTTACAGGTTCTCAGATGAACACAACCAGTATTAGAACCAACACTCACGTCCCAAGTTCGGCCTCCTCCACCATTAGCCTCACCAAACACTGACATGCATTTTGCGCTCTTGCTGAGCGCTTCGTCATCACTCAGGACCTCCTTATATTCCCTGTTCTTAAAGGAGCCCAGATCCATAACGTAATATTATACAACAATATATTAATACAAGATCATTTATTTACACATTTTCTAAACCCCCAACGGCTTACCTCTTCACAACATCAGTACATATATTATACAAAGCATGAAAACCGTTGCGGATGTACCCGATTTCAATTTTACATCCATTTTGCTTTCTACTTGCAAAAGTTTTTTTATTCAGATTTCCTCCTCTTTCCCCCTGATCTTACAGTTTCTAAGCCCAACAATGATAGCCCATTAAAAGTCCCTTTGTGGGCCTCAAATACATGTTTAGCAATGAAACTTCTCAAAATCTGACCTTTGCTACATGCCTCACATGTTCTCCAATCCGCACATTCATTTTCCTAATGTTTTTTCCTACATATTTATCCCCGCAATGACAGTATGCCAATAGACAACTCCCCAAGTCTCTGATTCAATTCCCACTCTTCCCCATTAGGTTAACATTTCTTTGCTGTATTTTTTTCATAAAAGGGCACATGTGCATCTCACCATTTTCTAGTTCCTTTCTTACTCTTACATTCGGCTTCTAATACCTAGCCATTGTCTGTGGACCTCCACTCGCACAAAATGACTCGGACTTAGTTTTCCTTGCCACACATTTAGCCGTAACATTAGGACTGTCAGTACTTCATGCCACTGTTGATTGATATTAAGTAATCACTCTTAACTTGTTATTTGCTGTTATCCTATTCTTATTCACATAGGCTTTCCTAGGTGTGTACCTGCCCGATTGAAACCCTTACGAATTAAACTGTAGAATAACCCCCTCTTAATCTTTGGGTCATTTCTACCCGCCTGCTCCTTGAAATCACTGTCTTGACTGACTGATGTAGCCTTCCTATTCCCCTCGAGACCAGTTTACCTGCTCCCTTATAGATTTCAATATCTAAGAAACTCACTTTCTCCCTGCTCCATTCCATTTTGCTTGATGTTCAGAGAATTATTGTTGAGAGTGTGGATGAAGGTTTCTAGGTCATTGACAGTGCATAGCAATGCATAGCAGAAGCACGTTCATCCACATACCACAGCCATAGAAGAACACCTGTCTCCCCATCCTCCTCCATCCACAGTCCTCAGTCACCAACTGCTGCTCCCATCTGCCTAAATGTAAGCAAGCGTACGTGGGGGCACAAGTCGCCCCCCATTGCCGTTACCTCTGAGTTGGCGATAATGCCACTCATCAAAAAGTCCTAGTGAGACTCTTATGTACTTTAGGGATAGTGTAAAATGTGGGGGCCTCGGTGTAGGGTTAAAAAGGAAGAACTTTTTCTTCTAACCCCTTATTCAATATTTTAAAACACTGTTCTGTAATGCAGGTAAGGGTAGCCGTCAACCTTTCATATGGCGTTTTGTCTCTTAGTTGATGCATTACTTCACTGTGGTACATTTTTCTTTGGTCATTACGACTACATTGTCCCCCTTATCTGCATTTCTTACAATCCAATCCTTTTAAAATGCACATAATTGATCGCCTTTCTCTCCTCTTTAGAAAGATTAGGTTTCACAATTGCCATTCACCCAATTTTTACAAAAAAAACCTACCACAAATTAGCAAATTAGGGAAACCCTGTAGGAGGGGAATTAAGCTGATTTCTTTTAAAAATAAGAATACCTTACAATCTCATTTGGACCTTGATTGGTTCATTACCTAGTTCCTTCAAAATCTCCATGTTGGTAAGTCTTGCTGGTTAATGCCTCCATACTCGGTTTTCCTTCATAAATTTTTGACAGTACACATTTCCTTGCAAACAAATGTATTTCTTTTATGACTCACATTTATTTAGTTTACAGGAAGGAGTAAAAAACAAGCCTTTTAAATAACAGTTTGGATTACATCCTTGTCTTAGATTTCACCTGTTAAATTCACAACCTGCAAGTACCACCCTGGGTGTCTATAGTTTCTTTTGTTCTGGTACTCCCATTTTTTACGGTCCTGAAGCCTCAACAGGGGATTGATCTCTTCTTTCCGGGTCCTCTCCTGATCCTCCTTCTCTTAAAGGGACCTCAGACCTAGGGCCCTATTTATAAAAGATCGGTATCGTTATTGTAAAATACCGATCGTTATCGTAAAATAGCGACCGGTGTTTTTACCGATAACGATCGTTATTTACCGTAAAGACCGTTATTTACCGTCCGGTAAATAACAGTCGTTATCGGTAAATAATGACCGTTATTACGATATCGGTAAATAGCGGTCGTTATCGGTAAATAACGGTCATTATGACCAATAACGACTGCTATTTACCGATATCGGTAAATAACGGTCGTTATCAGAAATAACGACCGGTATCGGTAACATAACGGTCGTTATCGGTAAAACCCCGGTCGTTATTTTACGATAACGATCGGTATTTTACGATACGATACCGATCTTTTATAAATAGGGCCCCTAGTCCCATTTTTTCCTGAAAGAGCTTAATACTAGAAAACACCTTCCCTTGCCTATTCTGTACAATCACGTAGGAACTTTTACTTTTTACTCTCCTTTATCACATGTTGTATTTTTCCACTACAAGAATTGTACACTCCAATTAGACTAATTTCTACATTTAGTAAAGTTCTACTGATCTGGTCAAATATTTATACAACATAGAAAATAATCAATCACATTCCTAGGCCCCTACATACATATTATCTGCACACTGGCATACTTTATAAACAAAGGGGTTTTAGTATACATTACTGTGATCACATGAATGAAAAGCCTCCAACCACGTTAAGGTAACCCTGTCTGGAAGGTCCTAACGTCTAACCTTTCCAATTTCTTTTACTTCAATTACGATTAGCAAACTTTTGCATTTCTCATTCTTACACACTGGATCCATATAACAGGCTCTCTCCCTTCCCCTCAGCACTTTGGCTTTTTAAAAACGAGGGAGAGGCCATCCAGTGCTTTATATTAAAGGCAAAGGACCTTCCATAAAAGGGGCGTGTTGGGGGTGCTATTACCACATGGAGGCTTGCCAAGCCTCCCATAAATACATACAATACAGGATTGTGGAAAGCACTCCAATTAGGCTAATGGGTTACCTTGACGTGGTTGGAAGGCTTTTCATTCATGTGATCACAGTAATGTATACTAAACCCCGTTGTTTATAAAGTATGCCAGTGTGCAGATAATATGATATTGTATGGGGCCTAGGAATGTGCATAGTCATTGATTATCTTTTCTATGTTTGTATTTTATCCACATCTTTTTAAGTATTCTCATTAATTTTTTATAAAATCCCCCTCTTGTTTCCAACTATCTAGATCTTTTTGACACATCATTATGTTACTGACAGCTTTTCCAACTGCTCCCCATTACGTTTGAGCAATAGCTGTAAGAGTTTTAATAGAACATTCGGACAGTGTTTCTCCCAATTCTTAACAAATTCTCCTTTATCCCCTTTGGTTAAATTTTGGCCTGGGTTCCAAATACCCTCACCCTCTAGGTACCATATTGTTTTTAGAATAGTTCTTCAAACTTGCAATTTCCCATTTTAATTGTTTGGGACAGGATGAGGCTTTTATAGATTTTGCATAAAGATTTCAAGCATCCACTGAGTTCTCGCTGCTTGAAAATACTTCTTGCTACATCGAGTTCCCAATTCAATACCCTAAAGAGTAGCTATTGAAAAATTGTATATTTAAAGTGTCCTCTGCTATTGTGGGTTACATAGATTGTGTTACATACAATCTATGTAACAGTCTATGGACACCAGGAGACGTAGAACAGCAGACTGAACTCACAGGCAGAAGGGGGATTCCCAGCACCAGTAATCACCCTCTAAACACGCCACTGTGTGCAGTGTCAGCTGCCGTAATAGAGAGAGCAGATTTTTTAAGCACATCCAGCCAACTGATCTCCATACAGTAAGGTTGGCAGAACACCAATGGAATTTTCTCCCACAAAATGCTATGGCAGCACATAGTATGGCCACCTTATAGTAAAAGTATTAGGGTAAGAGGGAATAAGCCATTGATACAAAGGAGAACAAGATTTTTTTACTTCGTCTTTTATCTGCTGACAGTCTGGTTTCACACTATAATGGGACTGGCATCGTGCATGCGAGCCCGCAATTCTGCTAAAATAATGTCATCACCATGCAATTCGCTGCGATCTACCAATCTGGCATTTTTTGAGTGCATCCAATTGGGCAAAAATGGTGATCGCAGCGCTCCAGTAAGGTATTGCAGCACACCACACCGAGTGTGGGCCCTAACACCTGGCAAACACTACATGTGAATTTTTAAACAAGTGATTGGATCGATGTCGATCGGATCACATGTTAAAACGGGCTGGTTGGCCTAGCCCTTACTCATTTTACTTACACATGGTCATTAATATAACTAAGGGTCACGAAGTCAGCATTCTGCATTGACAGCAGGAAGAAGATTGAGCCAAAGCTTTTTTTTTTAAAGTGTCACTGGACACATTTCCAGCAATGACTGAGACTGTTCACAGTTTATTTTCTCAAATTCAACATGAAATAAAATATTGAAACTTCAGAAGCTTTCCATCTGTTTCCTTTACCTCCCCGTTCTTCAATCAATGCATTAAAGGAATGTTCACTTTTTCAGTGAAAGATTCTTTAAGTGCTAAACATTCTAAGCATTCTCATGCACAATAATGCACTGAAAATCAAATGTACTTATTGAATTTTTGACTTACTTGGTTTAATCTATAAAAGTGGGTCTGGTGCATGCAGTAAAGAGATAAAGAGCTGCACAGGGTGACATGTTTGTTAAGAGATGAAGGATGAAGGTTACTTATTCTTTAAAGCAATTTCAAATAACGTTGGGGCAGTGATTCTTGGTGATACCTCATTACGTAACCGGTGTTCCCTCTGTGTACACAACGCCGCAGTCTTTCACGCACAGGATAAAGTGGTGCGTACCAAAAAAGTATTAGCGCACAAAATGTAATTTGTGCACACATGTCTGCACACAGTCATTTTAAATTATTGTAATTCATTGGATGTAATATGTACCTCTAACTTTATTCTAGATTATTCTGTAGTCAACAGATGACCTGTAATCCTCAATAATGCTTAACACTGAATTGTTTCCACGTAACCAAATGGTGCTACCAGCCCTGAGTATGTCGATACGGCCAAACTTGGACATCAAAATACCAGCAACTGGTTTTGGTTATACTGGTTTTGTTCATGTTGTGGTTTTTATTCTTTATTGGAGGTAGGTGGGAACCCTATTGATACTTGTGTGTATTAAAGGGGGCTCTCTATTCCCTCCTGATTAGTCATTTCTAACCAATGGTTAATTACCCACGTGGTACGAACAAGTCAGTGGACCCTGGTCCGTCCGTTTAATATGATTCTACAAAAAGTGAGCTATCTATACGGAGTACTGGCTCCTGTATTTCAGGTTGGAAGCTCTTGTATGCTGGTAATTTCGAAATGTTGGAGGACATTCTTTAAAAAATAAAAAAGAAGGGATAAACTAACTGCGAATTATTGCATTTAGATTCCATTCATTCTTACTTCTTGCTTGTGGTTTTCAGGCGTGCAACTATTTTTATATACTATGATTTAGAGATAAGCCTTCATACATATCAACAGTCCTATTTTGAGCAATACAAACGTTTTAAGAAATTGATCACTTAGAAAGTGAACTATTCCTTTACTGCATTAATTAAAGAATGAGAAGTAATTGAGCTATGCCTTACCCTCTCATTCTTCAATTAATTTAGAAGGAGCCAGGAACAAACGTGAAAAATTATCTTGCACACGATCAAAACCGGCTCCACTGACAGGTCCTAACCTCTTCCATGCATGCTATAGTTTAGTGAAGCTGGAAACGGTCGGGACCTGTCGGAGCCGGTTGTGGAGTGTGAGCCTGTCCTGTTCTATCAGTCACTCTCAGCCTATTCCCACAGTGGGCTTGACTTTTGTGGAATAGGGACATTCCTGGATGGTCTTTGGCCTTTGTCTCAGCTCAGTTGTTGGTATGTTGCCAGATTTCTAATTTAAATGGATACTTAGAACACTGGGTCAGCATTTAAAGTCTGGCAATTAAGGGCCTTGGTCTCGATCTTGGGGGTGCTTGTTCCACAGTGAATGTGGAGAAAGAGACCATTTCCCAGGTCCCACACCATTTACATTAAGTTCCATGATATTTTAATTGTATTTCATTCGAACTTTTCAAACTATTTAACTCCCATTGACTTTAATGGGTCCGTTTTTGAACTTTCCATATAGTTCAAAAGATTGAAACGGACCGAACTTTCGAAAGTTTGGCCATTTCTATTCTTAAGGATTTATTGATGTTTACAGATCACATAAAAGTTTTTGGAAGATTAAAATCATCTAGATTGTCAACCGCTCCCAAAAAATGAAGGCTATGACGCATTGGTTCAATTGTGCAAGACTGTACATCATTCAGCATGTTGTTATGTAAAAACACAGAATCCTCGGTTTCCTCTAGCAAGTACAGTACAACAGTGCTTTTATTTTGTGGTTGGAGTACATGATAAATAAGACCCCAAACGAAAAATAACTTGTTTTTTAAATAACATTCGTTCGTTGAAGCAAAACAAACCAAGAGTGTTCACTATCGTTTTACGTTCGTGACGTAACACATTTGTTGCGTAAACACGTTCGTTACGTAGTAACGCTCGTAACACGATATGTTCTCAATGTAAGTAGGTTTGTTACGCTGTGCGTTTACGTTTGTTGCATGTCCTTAATCGTATATTTATACGTTTGTTTACTCGATCGTATCTTAACGTTCCCGCCAAAATATTGCAACATTTTAGTAACCAAACTGTTTCCAACTACAATCCTGTTTTGCGAACGTTCCCACCAATATTTCTGCCAAAATGTTGCAATCTGGATACATCGCGCCCAACACCACACTATAAAATTGAACATTTCTTTCAGAACCAAACTGTTGCTGATCTGAAAAAATTTCGTTTTTAACAAGGCTGCTGGTCTGATTGGGATCTAATCACTTTCCTCATCTCTGGGTATGGTGACAGTAATTTGTAAAAGGTAGGACAAGACTGTCCAAAGCACTTTAACACCATATCCAGAGATGATGTTTATTTGAGACACTCACCATGGACCTCGCAAGATGATGGTGTGATACATTTGAGTTTGACATTTTAGCTGTCAACAAGTATGCCAATTCAGACCAGTAGCAGTCTCTGTTAAAAAAACAAAAACAAATGAAAACATTTTTTTGGGGAAAGTTACTTGTGTTGTTTAATTGATAGTTAGGTGAAGTATGTTTTGTGTTCTTGATTACAGAAAAAAACTGCAATCACAAAGCAACTGATGTGACACAGCAGTTAATACAGAATACAATTTTCAAACAAATGTCTATTTCTATAACAATTTTACACAGTTGAACATCTTTATTAACTTGATATTTTCATTCTATTGAACATTGTTACATTGTATGAGGGAAGTAGGTGAGAAATCTTATAAAAGTAAAATACAGAGAAGGTCTGACGTCCACACAGAGAAGGTCTGACGTCCGCACAGAGAAGGTCTGACGTCCGCACAGAGAAGGTCTGACTCCGCCAGAGAAGGTCTGACGTCCGCACAGAGAAGGTCTGACGTCCGCACAGAGAAGGTCTGACGTCCGCACAGAGAAGGTCTGACGTCTGCACAGAGAAGGTCTGACGTCCACACAGAGGTCTGACGTCCGCACAGAGAACGTCTGACATCCGCACAAAGAAGGTCTGACGTCCGCACAGAGAACGTCTGACGTCCACACAGAGGTCTGACGTCCGCACAGAGAACGTCTGACATCCGCACAAAGAAGGTCTGACGTCCGACAGAGAACGTCTGACGTCCACACAGAGAACTCGACTCTAACAACTATGTTCCTACTATAGTTTGCTGTGTGTACAGAATTTTTTTTAAAAATGTGGATTAGATATTGTCATTGAACGTTCGTCGGCTGTATCGTCACAAAAATTATTAACCTCTGTACGAACCTTAAGTGACCCCTTGGTTAGAAGTACCCCAGATTGAGGACCTAAACTGCCAGGTCCTTGCCCTGGGTCTAACCTAATTACTTAGAACGAGCCCTGCAAAGTTGGCTTTGTCAAGCTGCAAAACTACTATTATTAAAAGAAGTCGTATATTTTAATATTTTGAAATTTTGAAAACTGATGCGGCTTGAAGCTATTCAACGACCTTGCCATTACCACATCAGCTGGAAGAAACATTTCCTAACCTAAGATGAAACTTCTTTTCTTTAAATCTTTATGGATGTCTATGAGTCCTCTGAAATACCATCATCAGTTAAGTTTTCAAAGCTCTGTATATTTTTGTGTCATAAGCAAATCAGAGACCTTCCTCTCAATATCCACTTCTAAGTCATTCAAAAACAGATCAAATAGACTGTGTTCGCAGTACAGAACACTAAGACACTTGCACATAGATATAGCTGCATTGAAAACCACTTTCTGTACAAGATCTATCAACCAATTCTCTATTCATGTTTAAAAAAAATTTTTAATGCCAACAGACCTATGCTTATACATAGTATAGTACAGTATAGTGGTGTAACACCACCCCAGCCCCCCCCCCCCCGAAAGGTAAGAGGGCCTGCAAATCAAGCTTATGAAGGAAACATACACACAACATCTGTTTAAAGCCTAGAACCGAACTGGCAGTACGCTCCTGCAACCTACTCAGCAAAACCAACATTTCCTGAATTTATCCGGAGACAGGAGGAAAGCAAAAAAAAAAACTATCCTTGAACCTACATCACCACGTCCAATGGAAGCAGTTCCATAATTTTACAGTTCTCACGGTGAAAAAAACCCTTGAAGACTAAACTTTTTTTCTTCAAGTCTTAAGGGATGTCTGTATGTCCTCTACATGTTCTATTGGTGAATAATGCAATAGAAAGTTTATTGTATGGCCATTAATGATTTATACACTGTGACCATATCCCAACACAAGGGCCTTTTCTCTAGTGTGCATAATTTAACTTATTCAATCTGTCTTCATATTCAAGCCTCCCCCAGTCCCCATATCAATAGTTGCCATTTTCTGAACCCTTTCCATTCCAAGATCTTCCTTGCACCTTCTTGTGCACAGATTCCAAAACTGCACTGCATATTCCAATAAGACCTTCCATTCCTTTGTAAAGAGGGAGAAATATCAGAATACAATCCTGTAGCAAAGTATCCAGTACCTTCCCACCACTGTGTTAGATTTACATGTCTATAGTTACCAGACTGGGAATACTACATTTTTTGAATATTGGTATTACCAATCCGAGCACCTTGCCAGACAAAAGTGAATCTAAAAAAGGAACATAAAATGTAGTCCTAATGTATCAAGGCCCACCTCACTTTTTCATATAAATGTATTCTTAACCTAAGTATGAAACGTTATTATGCAATTTTATGTATCTATTAATGCTTGCACCTGTTTTAAATGTACCCAAGTGGCGCTTTATAAGCTCCACTACCCCTCTACTCCAAGCAATTTTAGGGTAGTTAAAAGCCTGCATGACTAGAATATGCTTGTTCACACTATCGTTTTTTTCATGCAGCGAAACATTGTGCTTGTGATGTGTTATTGCATAGGGTTTTCATTGTTTCCATACATGCTATGCGTTAACGCATCAAACTGCTGCAGGCAGTGCGTTATGCGCAACCACTGCAATGCAGCTCATAGGTGTGAACAGTAATATTCATTCCGAGTTAAGTGGTTCACCACATGAAATTTACCAAAACGCTCCCTAGTCTGAACAAAGCCTTGCATTAATACTCCTAAGCTCTTGTAAGCACGTGGCTGTGGTAGTATTTCTGAAAATATACACTGGAGGCTAAGAGTTTTATCGAAACTGCCCAGGGTAAGGAGTCAAAATAGCATTGTACATGGCAGACAGTTGGTGTCAAACCCCCCCCCCCCACTCTATTCTATTCAGGCTTGGTTTCTTTATTTTCACATAAATGTCCCCTTTACACCTCCTTGTCACCTCTCCTGAACCAATCATGTTCATTTGCCAAGATTTTACATTACAGTCTTATGATACAAAAAACAAAGACCACTTGGTCTCCAACCCCTCCCAATCATCTGTCCACACGATCCACAACATTGTCAATTTCAGATTCCAATCCAGCACCCCCCTCATATCTGACCCAACATAGGTCCCCTGGATTTGCTCCAAGATTCTATACATGTATTAGGATGCATAGTGCTTGGACCCAGCAAAAGTAGCCATGCTAAATAATTCACATATCACCCAAACAGCATTCTTGTTATAATTGTCTCAATGCCCATAAAACAGAATGCCCACTCAAAGCTTGCTTTGCAATGCAGATATTTAGGTGAGGTTCAAAACCAAATGATATCCAGTGTGGCAGCAACACCTAGCTAAAGTAGTTTGCTGTGATCTGATCCTGACTGCTGCCATCACATCTGCCGCAGTAAGATAAAATTATATTAAACAGTTACTGTGAGCAACTTTTATGTATCAGTCACCGTGGGCAACCTGAATGTACCAGTCACTGTGGGTAACTTGCATGTACCAGTCTATGTGGGCAACTTATATGTTACCAGTCACTGGGGTAACTTAAATGTACCAGTTCACTGTGGGAACTTGCATGACCAGTCACTGGGCAACTTGCTTGTACCAGTCACTGTGTGCAACTTAAATGTACCAGTCTGGGGCCACTTGTATGTACCATCCACTGTAGGAGACTTGTATGTACCAGTCATTGTAGGAAACTATGTACCAGTCACTGTGGGCAACTTTACATGTAGTCTGTGTAGGTAACTTATATGTACCAGTGACTGTGGGCTTCTGTCTATATTAGTCTATTAGTCACTGTGGGTTATGTATGTATATGTTTTATAAGCGCCACTTGGGGACGCAGCGCTGTACAGTATAAAATACAATAAAGTCAAGCAAGGGGGATAAATACACGATAGTTCAGTACATAAATATATATCTTATTAAATAGAATTGCTAGGGCTTTGCCACAAATGGTAATGAGTCCCCTCCGTAGAGCTTACAATCTAGTTGTGGGTAACACACATACAATGAAATGGGTATAAGTGCTGGAGTGAGCATATGCAGTGCAAATAAAACTATCGAATGCTGTCACTCACTGTGTGCAACCTATATTACCAGTCACTATGGGCACTTTATTTTACCAGTATCTGTTTAGGCACCTAGCACATACATTACCACACTGTGTGGCATGTCAGCCCTCCAGTTCACCACCACTGTTAAGTCAACACTGGCTGGTAACTGGAGGGCTGCCCTAACAGTGGCAGGTGAACTGGAGGGCTGACCTAACAGCAGTAGCCTAACTACTGCCCCACCACCCCAGTGCACGGGGGGGGGTACGGTAAGAGGGTCCACCACAACTTCATGATCAGCTGTTTTTTAAACAGCTAATCGCACGTATGAAGGAAACGTATGCGTGATCAGCTGTTTAAAAGACCAGGCCCTGAACTTCTGGAAATTAAAGTTTGGGTCCGTCTTTTAAACAGCTATCACACATGTTTTCTTCATATGTGTGATCAGCTGTTTAAAACAGCTGATCATGGATGTCAGTTTGGGGAGGGGGGTCAGGGGCCTGGCCCCTATCTCGCAGGGGAAGGTGAGGCTCCTGCAGTTTTCCCCTGCCTAACGGTGGCTGGTGAACTGGAGGGTTTAGAATTCACTGTTAGGTCAGCCCTCCGTATACCAAACGTGTTAGTTGGCCCATCAACCCCCCACGACAAGCCACACCAACTCTTCCTGGCAGTGAGCTTCGCGTTCTGCCAGAAAGATATAGCAAACAGCTTTAGAAAGTTTGTTCTGGTGCCAGAAGGTCTAGAAGTACCCCTGGGGCCTCGTGAACGATTGGGAAAGAATATCGGCGTGTGTGTGTGTGTACACTTCTAACTTCCATTTCCATCTGACAGACCCAACCAGCCTCTTCCTTCCCATTAGTGCCCATTCCTGTAGGGGGCGGGGCGTCTTGCTTCACAGTTCCCGCCCATTCAGACTCTGCCAAAAATGTTAAAGCGAATCGCTGCTGTGCTGCTCCCTCCCTTCTAACCATTGGATTTTATTTTAACCTTCCAGCTCGGATAACCGCGTGGAGATAACTGACCGGGGCAGAGAGAGGGGAGACTGGGAGGGGGAACACTGTGAGGGAACAGCATGGAGTTGAGGATGATGACTCGGAGCCCCCAGCCCATCACTAAGCATGTCCCTCCCTGTGCTGCTCCAGCTCATGCTGCCCTATGGCAGGCCTATCCCCCACTCTGGGCATGCGCCCCCCTCTTCCTCCGCCGGTGGGGACCAGAATGACCACCGATTCCGCAGGATTCGCTGGGGGCTACAACCTCCGCGCTCTTCTCCTCCCCCTTCCTTATCTTTCAGGCGCCGGGCGGGGTCCGGGATCATCCGGCCAGGCAGACCGCTACTGTCCCTGGGTTTATTGCAGCTATCCTGGGCTGTTGCACCGTGGCTCTCTCAGTTTTGGGGCTCTGTCCTCAGCAAGTCCCCCCAGATCAGAAGCTCCTGTCCCTTCTGGGCTGGATCCTCGGTAGGTACAACCCCCTGCATGGCAGGGACTACAAGGGTCTGGTAGTTGGTGGGGGAAGTGATGGGCTGGCAACCCCTTCCTACCATGTTTGTAACTACAGCAGATGTCTAACTACAACTTCCAACAGTTAGATGGCTGCAATCTGTACTTCGTACTCTGTCTGTAAGGTTGGGTCATATAATAGCTGGTAGTGATAGGTTTAAATAGATTATAATAGCTGGATAGTGACAATGTCGGTTATAATAGATTATAATAGCTGGGTAGTGACAGTGATAGGTTATACTAGATTTTAATAGCTGGATAGTGACAGTGATAGGTTATATAGCTGCATTGTGACAGTGATAGGTTATAATAGATTATAATAGCTGGATAGTGGCAGTGATAGGTTATAATAGCTGGATAGTGACAATAATAGGTTTTAATAGATTATAATAGCTGATGGTGACAATGATGTTTATATGTGGATAATGCCCCCCAACTTTAAATTATAAGGATATTATAAGTCACCAAGAGTTCCGTGACCATATAAAAGCACGAGGCCGCAGGCCGAGTACCTTTTATACAGGGCACAGAACTCCAGTGACTACTAATATCCTTATATTTACAGTTGGGGGTGCATTATTTATTATAACCTACCCCTTTGTGGCTTCTGGTTTCCTTCTCTTGGAACTGTAAGATTATAAGGCTATAATCTTACAGTTCCTCCCAAAGTAATCCACTAAAGGGGTAGGTTATAATAGATTTTAATAGCTGGATAGTGACAGTGATAGGTTATAATAGCTGGACAGTGACAATGATAGGTTATAATAGCCGGATAGTGACAGTGATAGGTTATAATAGCTGGATAGTGACAATGATAGGTTAGAATATATATATAGCTGGATAGTGCAGTGGATGAGTAGACAGTGATAGATTATAATAGCTGGATAGTAACAGTGATAGTTATAATAGCTGGATAGTACAGTGATGGTTTTATAGCTGGATAGTGACAAGTGATAGGTTATAATAGATTATAATAGCTGGATAGTGACAGTGATATATTATAATAGATCAATATAGCTGAATAGTGACAGTAATAGGTTATATGCTGGATAGTGACAGTGTAGGTTATAATAGCTGGATGTGCAGTGTTAGTTATGATTGGTTATAAAGCTGGATAATGACAATGATAGTTTATAATAGATTTTAATACTAGCTGAAGTAGTGACAGTGATAGGTTTATAATCTGGATGTGACAGTGATAGGTTATAATAATTATAATAGTTGGATAGTGGCAGTGATAGGTTAAATAGGTTATATAGCTGGATTGTGACAGTGATAGGTTATAATAGTGAAGATATACTGGATAGTGACATTGATAGGTTTATAGCTGGATAGTGACATGATAGGTTATAATAAGCTGGATAGTGACAATGATGGTTATAATAGCTGGATAGTGACAGTGATAGTTATAATAGCTGGATAGTGACATTGATAGGTTATAATAGCTGGATAGTGACAGTGATAGGTTATAATAGATAATAATAGCTGGATAGTGACAGTGTAGATTATAATGGATCATAATAGCTGGATAGTGACAGTGATAGGTTATAAATAACTGGATAGTGACAGTGATAGGTTATAATAGCTGGATAGTGACAGTGATAGGTTTATAATCTGGATAGTGACAGTGATAGGTATAATAGATTATAAAAGCTGGATAGTGACAGTGATAGATTAATAGATCATAATAGCTGAATAGTGACAGTAATAGGTTAATATAAGCTGGATAGTGACAGTGATGGTTATATAAGCTGGATAGTGACAGTGTTAGTTTATGATTGGTTATAATAGCTGGATATGACAATGATAGTTTATAATAGAATTTTATACTAGCTGATAGTGACAGTGATGGTTATATAGCTGGATAGTGACAGTGATAGGTTTATAATAGATTATAATTAGTTGGTAGTGGCAGTGATAGGTTAGAATAGGTATATGCTGGATTGTGACAGTGATAGGTTATAATAGCTGGATAGTGACAGTGATAGGTATAAATGCTGGATAGTGACAGTGATAGGTTATAATAGCTGATAGTGACATGATAGGTATAATAGCTGGATAGTGACATGATAGGTTAATAGCTGGATAGTGGACATGTGAAGTTATAAATAGCTGGATAGTGACAGTGATAGGTTATAAGGCTGGATGTGACATGGATAGGTTATAATAATTATATTAATAGCTGGATGTGATGAAGAGATTATAATGGATCATAATAGCTGGATAGTGACAGTGATAGGTTATAATAACTGGATAGTGACAGTGATAGGTTTTATAATAGCTGGATATGAAGTGATAGGTTATAATAGCTGGATAGTGACAGATAGGTTTAATAGATTATAATAGCTGGATACGTGATGAATAGTAGAATAGGTTATAATCAGCTGGAT